>LPNX011029985.1:312433-610773 GCA_001517045.1 Pseudotsuga menziesii | reverse complement strand
CTGGTCTTTTACAATTTATTTACCACTTTTTTACTGTTGCGAATTATTGCAGTGCGTAAATTTTATCTGCGTGAATTATTGCTTTGCATTAATTTTACCAGGCAATTTTATCACAGTCTAGTTCGATAACATGTTAGTATTTCAGTCATTTGTTCATTCAATTTATTACTGTAGTCAATCCCGAATTAGTTTTATTTTTCGCTTCCTGTTATTTTTACTTTTAAACACAGTTTTTTCAATTTGCAACAATGGCAAGATCTACTCGCTGCAAAAACCTGGAAAATGATATGTTGACCAAGGATCCAAACTTCGGTATTTTCTCAAATACCAGTGGCAGAATCACTGAAACCTACCAAATTGAATGGTCTAGGGTTTATGAAATTTTTGGCAATGACAACTTTTCTCATATTCAAGACAACCGGTTGGCCTACGAAAGAATCAGGGATTCTGGACTTCATTCTCTTGCTGCTGGACCTGCTATCCTCCCATACAACCCAAGCTATGAAAGCATTTGTTAAAGCAATTCTTTGATGCAAACCTTAGTGACTCTCAAGTAATTCGTTTAAGAAATTATTTCAAAGTTTCTTTGTTTAATTAGTGTGTTTTTTTTGTACTTAGAGAATAATGGTAATTATTTCAAGTTTTATTTGTTTCAGTAATGGCTCTTCCACTTTAATTTGCACACAACTAGGGGAGAAGATGAACTGATTCAATAGACAGACGAGTTCTCAACGCTATAACTTTTTGTAATTTTATGCTAACAAAGATGCAAAATCATTATAATTATTACATTTTAGAAGATTTTGAACGCTTAATATTAAAAATCTTATTAACAATGTTAGTTGGTAAAGGTCTGCAAGATCAGCTTTGCGAGATGCAGGATCAAAACAAAATTTGCATGCTTATTAATTGGTCTGTAACCTGCATTCCGCAACTTGCGTGTTGCGGGATGCGGGAATGCAAAGTAGTACAAATTTGATTCAATTAGCTCCGCAACTGCAATTCCGAATTTTGGTAGAAAAGATCAGCACATTACTCTGTAGAAATCACAGCACATAAACAAAAATCACAACACATTACTACATTGCGGGATACGGGATCCGGGTTGATTAAAATTAACACATAAAAACTCTCCTGCATCCTGCAAATGAAAAGGTTTGCTGCACTCTGCAAGTTGCGGATTTGCGGGTTGCGGGATGTTAAAAAAATCCAAACAAAAATTCATCATTCTGCATTCAAAACAAAGAAATCAAACATAAATTTTTGGAAATTGGGTAAGTTAAAGTATCCCAATAATCAAATAAAATCGTAAAAAAACCCTTTAAGTTTTACTAAAAGTCTTACCAAGTAATTTTCGTATGTAAAATTTGGGGTCTTCTGTCATAATGACATGGGATCCGTTGTACTTACACATTGGTACTTCTAAAACAGACACATTCTGCAGCTCGAAGTATTCCTATTCGGAAATATTCAAAGTGCACCACATCAATTATTTCTTGCACACTTTATAATCCAAAATCGAAACCCCGAAAAAACTCAATTATAAATGTCTTAACCTAAAATTTCAAAACTCACTATTAATATGCACTCTCGCAAGGTAAAAAACAAAGATTGGCTTGCGAAAAGACAGAATATTTTTACACTTTTTTTTGCACCTCTTGATGCAAATGTTAGTTTTAAAATATATTTAAAATTTATTAAGTTTTAATGTTATTATTTATACGTGTATATAGAAATTGATAGTACCAAAGTATTTGAGGATATTAAATTTATTTATGAATTCAAACACATAATTTAACCATTTTTAAATTTGAATTTTATTAAAAGAAATTACCTAATTTTAATTAAACTTTAATGATTTGAAATATAAAAATAAATGTTCTTTTATTTTATATATATATATTTTAATGGTAAAGGAATTTCAAAATCATTGTACTCACCATGTGGGTAAGTTAAAGTTCCGTACTCACTATTTCGTGTCTTACATAGGATAATTCAAAACATTATCGTTGAATATGGAAAAGAGGATAAATGCCATTTAAAGTGTCGTACTCAGACTCCGACATATCACAATAGCATGGCCTACATTGTAAATTACTTCTAAAATTTGTGTACAAACATCTTTACAATGCGCTATACTTCCCAAGAAAATATAAGAATGTTTAGGGAGATATATGATTGAAAAATCGCTCCTATTTAATTAATGTGGCATTATAACTTTGAGCGATGAGCAATTCCATTTGTGTGGCATTAAAAATTTTATGATGATTTGAATTTACTTTGGGTTTTGATATTTTAGTCTTTTTTAAACAATATGACTCTTGTTTTGAGAATTTATTTATATATTTGTATAAATTTATTTTAAAGGGGATCTACCAAGTGTTGAAAGAGATCAATTTTTTTGAAGAGTAAACTCTTTTTTAAATGGAAATGTCGAGGAAGTGCATAATGCAATGTTTATAGTTTTAATTTATATAATTTTAGTTTTATGTGGCTTCTATTTTAAATATTTTAAATCTAATTTGAGTCGACATGTTATTTTATAAGATTTTTTATTTATTTATAAAGAACACGTGTCAACTCTAGGATGAGTACGGAATGAGATACACATCTCCCCCTGCAACACCTCGGTTTTGACCCCATGGTATTAAAATTGTACATGTTGTATATATTGTATTTAAATCATGGCAAGGAGCTCAAGGCCAAGGCCCTGCCATTGATTTGGTATTTTGTGTATTGACGATCCAGGTTCATGCCGTTAATTATGGTTATAGTGCTAGTCAGGCACATTATATTTTGAAGTCATCATGTAAATATGCAATTTAATAAAATACCACAACTAGTTATGCACTACAATGAAAGAGATGGGGACATGATTTCACAAGGAATAGAGAGGGGGGGATTTAGCCAATAAGGTGAGACCAGATGTCAATGAGAGAAACCATAAGCTCTCATCTACCCATTTGTCCTCAATCATTCAATCCTTCCAGAAGTTGGTTGAGGCAATTAATGCCTTGGCAGAGCAAGGCATGGCAGCCAGATTTCGTGTCTAAGCCAACCTGCAGTCTAGGAAGCTACGTTCTTACTTTTGAAGCAAGTAAACCCCAGAATGCGTGCCCAGTTCGTCGTTTCCTCATTCACCCAGAACGTGTTTTGGTAGTTGGACTCCTTCATGCTTGTTGTTCATTCTCCCGGAGTCGCAGAGTGTTTGGTTCAGTGGCGTTCCCTAATACACGCAGAGAGCGTCTTCCTCAGTCACGCGGGGATTCAATGGATGATTCCCGATCCTAAGCTGCAGAACGAGCTGTTCGGTAGTGTTATCCATATCCTATAGACGCAGCGAGAGCTAGTAGAGCATTGTTGTGCGTCCTGTAGTGTTTTTCTGTGTGTTACAGGGTGGTATGGAACCCTGGTTTTTTGTGCACAAGTGAACCCTGTTGTTTTTTTGTATTACAGAGTGGTCTGGAACCCTGGTTGTTTGTGTTACAGAGTGAGTGGAGCCCTGTGTTGTTGTGTCTCCCTGTGGTTTCTGTTATGTATTCTTTGGTTTGGGTTTGAACTGTATGCAAGACTTACAAGTGGAAGAGACGCCGAATGGGCTTGATAAACCTAGTAAAGAGAGGAACCTCACAAAAAGATAAGAGTGGCTGGTGAATCTTCTATGCACATCTTGAAGAGCACTGAAAGGGAAGGTATAGCCCGAGGGACTGTGTAGTAGAGAAGGGGATATTTCCTTGTGTTGGGTGTGTGGGTATTATGGATGCCAAGCCAAATAGATCTTGTGGAGTTGTCCCTAGCTCTGTGAATGAGCCACTAGCTTAGCCATTCCTCCCTTCCACTACCTTAGCAGCCTAATAAACCCAAAGGTATATTGGCTTGGCTGACAGCCTGATAAACCCAATGGTATATTGGCTTGGCTGGGCAACCTGAAAAACCCAATTGTATATTGGCTTGGTTGAGCAGCCTGATAAACCCAACGGTGTTTTGGCTTGGTTGTGTCTTGTTATGCATTTGGCCATGTGTGATCCTTGGATGGAAAACCTGATAAACTCAACTGTTAGTTGGCTTGGCTGGTCATTAATGCGAATGTTGGCTTGATTGTATGTAGTCTGATAAACCCAATTGTTAGTTGGCTTGGCTAAGTAGCCTGATAAACCCAACAGTGTATTGGATTGTTTGCCTGCATCCTGATAAACCAAATTTTGTATTGGCTTGGTTGGACATCTTGATAAACCCAATTGTTAGTTGGATTGACTATGTTTGATATGTTATGGCTATGTGTGAGCCTGCGGTTCCCTAGTTCCTTGTGGAAACCATGCCCAACTCGGGGGTGGCAGTTGTGTTGAGATATTGATGAACACAACTGGCCTATGGTTGGGTGGAACGTTGCAGCGACATAGCTAGTCATGGGACAACTTCATATTCAAGATACGTATTCTCTATTGTGTTATTTCTGCAATATATTTGCTTATGAATGTGATGATTATGTTGAATGCTTATTAATGATTAAGTAGAGTTTACTGTTGTAAATGTACCTGCATTTTGCATCTATTTATGCCTTGTATCTCCACTGCGTTTTGCTTAAGTTCATGGAGGCTAGAAGCTTGGTTACAGGGTCAAAGTGCAACTATCTTAAGGTAAGATGTGTTTTTTTGCCCTTCAAAATCTGCCCGCGGAAAGAGGAATTTAGAAGTCGAAAGGAGGGAAAAACAGAAAAAGGTCAAGGGAGAAGTTGGATTTCAACACCCCGAGCCCACTGCAGAAGATAGAAGTCGAAAGGAAGAAATCAACAAAACAAGAAAAGATAAGGAACAAATATGGATTTTCGCACCCCGATCCCGCTGCAGAAGGAAGAAGTCGAAAAGCGGTAATCGGCAAAATAAAAAAAGGATAAGGAAAAAGTTGGTTTTCTGCATCCCGAAGTCGACCGCGGAAAGCAGAAGGTTGGAAGCTGAAAAGTGGGAAACCAAAAAATAAAAGTGGTATTTTTGTGGATTTCCAAAATCCGTAGTCGAAAGTTGGAAGTTGGAAATCAGGAAGTGAACGAGTAAAGGTATTGTTGCTCAAGATTTCTGAAGTCCAAAGCCGAAGTCGGAAGTCGAAAAAGTCAGAAGTTGGAAAGCAAAAAAGTGGCGAGCAAGCACACCGTATTTTAGGATTTTCGCTACCCAAAGTCAGAAATCAGAAGTCGGGAAGTCGAAAATCGAAAAGTGGAAAAGTGGCAAGTGTGCATGCCGCATTTCAGGATTTCTGCTATCCGAAGTCGGAAATCGGAAGTCGGGAAGTTGGAAGCCGGAAGGGGGAAGTCAGAAAAGACAGTTTCATTTCAGAAACGACCTTTTTGGTTGCAAAATGGATTTGTCCACTACGGAATGATTGTTACAATGATTTTTATGCTAAAGCATGAATGTTAAAGGATGTACATGACCCATGACTATGTTTAAAGTGAAAGAAATGATAAATTTTAAATTATTTCGCATATCAGTCAGGTGTATAGGTGTTACAGAGAGAAATTCGTATGGCTTGGGGTACCACAACAGACAGCTTGACTCCAGAAATCAATTATTTCCAATATGCAATAGAAAGTAAATGTCTAACACTAAAGGATCAGACCTCGTACCTTATTCCGGACGGTTGAAGTAGATCCCCGTTGAGATTTCCAACTTCAGCTTGAATTGATAGATTACTTCCTCAACAACAAGTAAACAATACAAGCATACTATATATAATGGTGTTAGATCTATTCTATCATATATAATCAACAATGTATAAGCATTTGAAATCATCCCATGGATAAAATATTCATTCAAACACACATTATTTGATAGGAAAAGATATTCTATTGATATAAATCAGAGATTACAATAGATACAACCTCTGTTGACACGTCTGCGAATCGGAGAAACTGAATCCCCCACTTGGGTCTCCACCACCTCAATCCTCTATCTCTCGATAGCAAGCTCACAAGCAAAAGGCAAGCTTGGGAAGAACACAAATGTGCTCCAAGGGACAAAGGGATGCAGACTCAAGCATAAGTTTCGGCAACAATGGACTATAGTTTCTTTCCTCTCAATTCTCTCATATGCCTTCAATGTACCATAGAGTTCCTTATATAGCTTTTCAAAGGGGTAATGAAAGGTCGAATCCAAGCGATCTCAAGGCATAGGGAAGGCCAGGAGTCAAGTGAGTCGGATCCATGTCAAGGAAAACTCCAAAAGGATTTGGATTTTGTACACATCTCGATGTACGCGGTTTTAGGGGTCAAACCCGCGTATATACGCGATTAAGGGTTTAAAAGTCGCTTGTATCATTTTTCACATGTTTTTAGGGATGGTCAAGGAAACATCAAAGGAAAAAAAATGGTCCACAAGGTCTAAGGAGTCTGCAGAGGGATAGGGGAAGGCCATACAAAGTGTGATTCACCTGGAGTGGTAAAATCAGCTATAACAAATGCCCCCTAATGTGTGAGGTCAGAGGGGTCATATGATGGCCGAAATACATTATAAATCCATCCCAGAAGTGGAGTGATGAAGAATCCCAAATGGAAGACCAACCACCCAATCAGCATAGTACAATGATACAACTCTACACATAATTTCAAATACATATAGCAGTCCCGGATACATAAGAGTACAATGGCCATGAATAGGCATGATACAAGATATCAAATAAGTGGTCATCACCACGTACAATATACATAGATCAGAATCTCCATGATGAAGATATACAAAGTACCATGATCTCCATAATGGCTGAAGATATGTAACAAATCAAGATCTCCATAGTGGCTGGAAATGTCTGACCTATACTGGAATCAAGTCACGAGAGCTAAAATCTCATGAACACTGGCACGATCAAGGAGGTAGCATATAAGAGATGCCACCAATATGGAAAGTCTTCTACACAAATCGCTACGAGTACATGTCCTACTATGTGAATAGAGGTGTCGAGGTCGAACATAGTAGTCCATCGTCTAATTATCGGTCATTAATGTATACCGTTAACAGACGCAAGATCACCCACCGATAATGAAAATGGGAATCAAGGTACTAGAGTGCAAACTAACAAGTGTGAATAAATGTGTTGAGGTCGAACACTTGAGAGGATCCATTGACCAGGGGACATTGATGTATTCCCAAATACTGCTGATGGTGAGAGAACCTGCCACTAATGACTGCAAGTCTCAAGGCACGCACACTAACTCTAGATTCCAATCCCAGAATAAATGATCTGAAGTCAATGGGATGAAATCCACTGGAAGGAGGGCATTAAGGCATACCCCATCATCCAACATGAGGTACTTAGCAAAGCTGTATAATGTGGAAGGACTCGATCATAAGGTGCATGAACCAGTAACTATACTGGGAATGGCCGACATGCAAAGTCAAGATAACTGAGGAATGGCCGACTCAGGCTTCAACTTCCTTCGAACAAGAGCATAATGACATATGGTTATTGAATAAAGGTAGCATAGACTCGATATACAAACTGGGACATCTCTGTGACACTAGAGGCATCGACAGAGGCTCCATGGGGACTGGAAGCTTAACTAGTCGGTGGAGATAAACTCAGATAAACGAGTACAACTCCTAAAGTCAAACTATAAACCCAACCAATGGATGTGATATACAATGCTCTGTTCGAAGGCGACACGACTCGACAACTGCCAAAGATAAGACCTTTCCTTGTCCGGCTTTTTGGTTTTTGATTTTTTTGGACTTTTTCAAATATTTAAAAAGCTTGAAAAAGAATAAAATTGCTTTATAGTTACAGACTAGGAGGAGACGAGTGTCATAAGGGAAAACAAACTAGTTCCAAGCAGTGGAACATACCTATGCTCAATGCAAGGATACATGTGTAGGATATGAACACTTGGGGGAAAATCCCCTCCTGGTAAAAAGGGAATCAAAGGATATAAAAAAATGGCTCTGCATGGCTAGACATGAGACAAGCTCGTGCTATATGGATGAAACACAATGTCAGGGAAGTCGGCATAAAGTTCAATAAGGCAGGAAAAACTCATGATAATTCATTTACAACTTGACATGAGGGAGTCCTAAGGGAAATAGGCCAACAAAAGATCAAGAGGAGTATGAGGCTCTTGTGAAATGTCATGGCAGTACTATACAATGGACTCCCACACCCTAAAGGAGAAAACATCGGCATGGGCACCAAATGCAAATAAGGCACTAACTAGGGTACCCATGTAAGGTGAAGCTCTACCACTCATATCATGCCACTTCTAAAACAACAAGAAGGTTCCGTGACATAATAGAGTGGGTTCGTACCTAAGGTTATGATGAAACGGTCATAAGGTCATGCAAAATGCAAATGGTGATGAAACCTAACCTATATTCCAGTTTAGACATGATACCTAAGATTGGCATGAACGAGTCAATCCAACGGCTGAAACAGCACTGAAAAAGGCGTTCTACATCATGAGTTAGGTCAAAAACGGTCCAAAATGATTAGAAATTGTCGAAACTATAGGAAAGGGGGTAAAATTTTTCAAAAATTTGAAAATTTTCTATAAATAGTAAACAATTCAAAATATTATAAAACATTTGAAATTCTTACCCATTTAAGCTCATATTTTCAACAGCAAATTCCAGGAGATACAGCTGGCAGAATCCACTACCGTTTCTTCCAGGTATTTACCCATGCTCTTCTCTTCCATTTTGATGCAATTTTTATGAAATTCCATGGTCATTTGAGTTTTCTAGGCCAAACTAAAAAGGGCGCTGTGGCCCAAGCGGAAATCGAGGGTTTTTTCGCGTATAGGGCTAGATATACGCGGAAAATGCCCCCATAGTCGGGTACATATGCAGCTGTTTGGAAAATAGTCACATATGAGGCCGCACATAAGGTTTTTTAAGTAATCTAATGGGCAAATTTGCAATTTCTTGTGCAGGATGGTTCTAGAGTGGAGAGAGCATGAACATGGTGAGGTAGAGGAGGCAGTAAGGGCCGATCTAATGGCTCAACAAGCTCTACGTGCATGTGGACTCTATAATTTTTGGGTGTCTTGGTGGCTTGAGAGCCAAATCAAGACTATTGCAGATGCTGGTGGATTATTGGGATCTAGACTCTGAGTCCTTCTAGATAGATGGGATGTCCCTCACTATAGAGGTGGAGGACATATACTTCATTATTGGGATTTCTCAACAGGGGGAAGTAGTGAACCTTCATTCTCGTGGTGGGCTAGGAGGTGGCTTGACTATCGATGAGTACATTGCAGTGTACTGCTATCCAGACACAGAGAAGGTGGGGAGTTAGGTCCCTACCAACGCTATACATGTGCTGGGCCTAAAGGTCATACTATTGACATTGGGTAGGATAGCAGGCTTGGCATCACTCCACCAGGCCTCGAGGCCTCTAATGTTCTATGCAGTGGAGTGCATGAGACCTATGATTTATGACTGGAGCACTACACTATTGAGCAACATGAAACATCAACTCAGTGAGTGTAAGGTAGGCAGAGTGTGGAACTTCAGGTTCAACAGTATATTGAGCACGTTTTTCTTCGAGCGTGTTCCAGGATTGAGCCCCAGAGTTGACGTTCCTCTTCATGGGGTTCGAGATCTGGCCCAACGGCGTTGGGTAGATGCGATGCGCGGACTGGGGGGAGGTAGGGTGGCCAACCCCTATCCAGCTGACTTCTTTCCATGGTGGCGACGACAGATAGTTACCATCGATGACTACCCCTATGCGGGGATAGATTTCCGGGGGGACCCAGACATGTCGTTACCACTAGGATCGGCATATGGCGATATAGGTAACGAATCTCGACCCTCTCTTTTTTGATTTTTGAGTTATTTAATTTTTTTGGTGTTTTTTGATTATATGGAATCAAAATACATATTTTTGCATGACAATACATAGTGACATCTACCATTTATGTGCAAATGTAGGACCACGGTGGCCGGAAGGCTTCCCTCGTCACAGACGGAGGGGAAGAGGAGATGATATCACGGGTGTGGATGCGGAGTGGACGCTCCAGAGCATTCATACCAATTTTGTGAGGCTGACACATAGGGTTCCCATGGCGCAAGTTGAGGACTTTCCTGAGGCTATGCAGTGCCAAGTGGTGGGTGTACCACGAGCATGGGTGCAATTATTCCGATGGCTAGCTAGAGCCGTAGTGACCTTCCATGATCACAACCCCCCTCCTCCTCCACATGATTAGATACTTGGGAGTCTATACATTTTGTACTACCGTGTATTATATGTTGGTGGCTCGAGAGCCCCATTTTTGTATCATGACACTATGTATTACCACATTTTCGATGTTATATAAATTTTTTTATGGTGATCGGTTTATTTATTTACATGTGTAAAAATTGTGTTTGTGATGAATTTATTGTGTATGAAACAAATGCCAATCTAACATGTAGTTAGCATATGAGTCAGCAACTTGATTATTAATGTTTGGAATGTGTATGTATGTTATTTTGTTAAATTTCCGTTCTAATAATCTCACACGTAAGAATCTTCTTAATAGCGTCAGATCTCTAACATGGTACAAACCATTAAGCTGTGACACTACTAACTCTGAATCAAGACGTACCTCAAGAGAGAGAACGCCATGTGAAATGGCATCCCGTAGAAGCTCAATAACGGCACTATATTCGGCAACATTGTTGGAAGATGGTCACAGACATACGCCTCCTGAAAACAGTACCTGACCCAAAGGAGTATAAATCACCAAAGAAGTAGAGGCTGAGTGTTGAGTGTGACGGCTCGCACCATCCACGAATCCTATGTAGGTGGAAGATTCCATTGACATCTGCCAAAAGAAATGGAAACAAACCTGATCACTATAAGAAAAAGACCTAACTATGCAAAACTGTACAATAATATACAATAGCCAGCCTTGGCTGAGAATCATGCATAGTACTTCTTGAGATAGAGCCCATTTCTAGGCTCCACCGAGGCCGTTCCCTCATAATCCACTAACTCATAAGCACCCTTCTCTAAGACATGTTTAACCACGTAAGGACCACTCCACATGGGATTAAATTTTCTTTTCCCCAAGGGTTCTTTCGGTTGATCCCACAAAAGGAGCAAGTCTCCGTCACTAAACCTCCTATGACGGACAGACTTATCATACTGGACCTTTACGCGACGTTTATTGACTTCTAGAGCCACCAAGGCATCCCGACGATGCTCATCAAGTTGCTCAAGGTGGACCAAACGCTCCTCCAATGGTGAAGTGTCTGGTAAGAGTTCTACAACTAGCTTCAAAGAAGGAATCTCACATTCAACCGACAATATCGACTCCACTCCATGTACAAGTTGATGTGGAGAAAAACTCGTGGCAGTCTTAACAACGGTTCTATATGCCCACAAAGTAGGATATAACAGGATGTGCCAATTAATCTTGCTTTGTGCGATGGTTCGTTGGAGAATGGATTTGAGTGATTTATTCACTGCTTCTACCTGTCCATTCGCTTGAGGGTAGTAAGAGGAGGAATGCTCTTACTTATACCCTAACTTTGATGCCAACTCTTCCATCATATGGTTCTAAAAGTGCGAGCCATGGTCAGTGACAAGCTCTTTCGGAATTCCAAACTGAGTAATAATCTGGTCGAATACGAAGTGAGCGGCTGTCTTACTATTGGATTTAACTGTAGGCATAGCCTCAGCCCATTTCATGAAGTAATCAACAGCCATATTGTTTTGTATGGTCCTGGTGCTCTCTCACCCTACATGACATCTTTTGTAAACTTTTCAAAAAGAAGAAAGGAAGGTTCATTTTAGATTCATTACTAAGATGTTGAAGGAATCTAAAATGATACTTGAACACAAAGGCAAATCTACCCTCACAGGTGACATAGCTTTACAAGTTTTTAATAGGCTCAATCCACTCAGGTTTAAAGTTTTGAATGGGAACACCTTTCCTCCAGTCTACTACTACACCATGAAGCAAATATCTCTGAGCATTAAAGGTGAAGGGCACCTTTTTGAACCAGAACTCTCCCTCATCTAAAATCCCTGTTGCTTCAGCTAGTAACTCTCTAGTTAATTTGAACTTCAAGGTGTCAAAAGACACTACATCCTTGTCTAGACATTCAACAAACTTGTAAGAAACCTTTGAATGATAACCTTCAATATTTTTGAAGAACCCTAACCATCCTACTTCTGCAAACAACTGTGCACAATCTGGAAAGGTATTTACCCAACTTAAGTCTGAGGGTTCTGCCCTATTATTATTTTCACTCTTTTTCATTTTGAAATATGGTTAAACAACTTCTATCAATACACCACAACCTGATTGCCTTCAAATTTTGATAAACTGACAGAGAATACAATATAGGGAAACCCAAAAGACCCTACTCTGAATTATTTTGATTAAATGCTGAATACTTTAAACCCATTGATTAACAATTCATCATTTAACATGGATTATGTTAAAAACTAATACTCTGTCATCAATTCTGTCATTAGCCGTTTGTTCAGAAAAAAACCCCAAACTAATAAACCTTGGTAATGGATCACGGACTACCTGTTAAAAATGACTAATTTGATTGCTGGAATCTTGTTATCTCAATTGTCAGATGTCAAATTGCATGCTCCACTTTCCTCTGAGCACTTTGACCACTCCAGCCAACCGCTCCTGAAAGCCCTAATTTTCACTCTGTTTCAAAATTCCGATTACCAAGCACTGATTTTTCGCCTCAATATTCACTTGCTCTTCATGCACTTCAGGTAAAAACATAATTCCATATACCTTTGTCTCATTATGCTCTGCTATCATTATTACATCTGCTCTGCAAGAAACCGCCACGATCTGCCTTCATGACGATATTCCACCTGCCACAGTGATTAAACTACAAGAGACACGTATCAAATCTATCACACAATGTGATTGACATTGCATGTGTGAGAATCTCGAAGGAAATGACCCAAAAATAATGATTTTTAGCTTGTGCGACTTTCTTGTAGCGCCTCTATGTATCTTTTTTTGGCTTGCGCTACAGGAATCCCTGTTTTATGATTTTTTTAACCAAAACTCCAAACAAAGTGTTGTTTTTTGGTAAATAACTTTAAATAAGGTCTTATGATATTTCTTTAGAACCTTTCATAAATATATACATCCTATAAGCCCATAAAAAACATGAAATTAATTAAGTCAAGCAAAAATTAAAAAGAAAACCTATTAAATCAATTATAAACATAAGCCTAAAATAAAAATATTTTAAAAGAAAACAAGGTCAAAACTTTAAAAAAATAAGAAAAATAATATTTTTAAGACAAGCAAATGGTTCAAAAATAGAAATAAAAAACAAGCTATAACATCTGGCTCCTGCTATGGGATGAAGTCCACCGTGTGAGGCTTCAAGAACCTGTAGACTAGTGCCTTCTGTAACTAAAACTGCCTGCTATTTTGCAAAACATCCATTTGGCTATGGAGTCTTTATTCAATCCTTCACAGACTACTATATACAATGAAAATCAAATCTCTCTCTTTGAGGAACCTTCCATTTACTAAATCGAATTGTAATACCATTTCCAATGTAACCAGGAAACAATTTCATCAACCCACCAAAAATTGTTTCCAACTTCAAATATATATATAATAAGAAATATTGGAAAACATGAAGAGCGAAGATCTAACAACTTATATTCACTTTCATCAAATAATGTCTCTAAAATAACAGATTTATAAATTAGTATTGACTCTAAATAATCTGCCATTGGATCATAAAAATTTCCAAAAGTTACATTTTCATGTTCTATGAAAAAGATAGGCTGTCCATAAGAATATTTTGTTCCATGAATATAAAGCAAGAATTGGCGATAAAAAACATGAGAATCGGCCTGAATTTGCTCCAGAGTTTTTTTGGACAGTATCATCAATAATGTCAACAAGCTGAACCTCCTTTTCCACACTGTCTTCAAATGAATAACTATCATCCATTGACTTTGGCTGTTCAAGGATAATGGACTGATTGCATTCCTGAATCTGCTGATCAGATTGTGCCATATCAGACACCTTAGACATTTTTGGGTCTTTCTTTTCAATGTCATCATCATATTTATTAAAAATTAGAGCATCTTCATAATGGTTTTGAACAACAGATTTATCATAACCATGAAAATGAAAAACTTCTGATATAACGTTAAAAATGTGAATAGTCTGGCTTTCATCGATTTTAGTATCAAAACAAAAAGGAACAGAATATAATTCATCATCGAATTCTTGTCTTGGAACCCTAATCTATTCCTCATAACGAGGAGCATTCTAGGAAATTTTGAATGATGATGCTGAAGGTTCGTATTTTTCTCCAAAACAAAGCCGATCTTTAACACAACAATGATTTCCAATAGTTTGTTGAACAAGATATTGATCTTCAATAGGATTAGCATTCAAATGATTATTAAGACTGTTGAAATCATTATGAGAATATTCCAAACTATCTCTGTTGAGCTCATCACTTGAATAATCTTCAACCTGACCTAAAATAAAAACTTGATTATCATAATGATCATGGAATTCTTCCTTGACAACAGTATCTGAAAATGTTACCCCTTCATCTTCAACAAAATCTGAAACTACAACTTCTTCATGATATGTTTTCAATCCTTAACTATACTTATCATTATGATTTTTTGAGTCAAAAATTGTATTATAAAAATCATCCTTCTCACAACAATCTTTAAAAAAGAATTCAGTTGAGAACACATACTTAAATTGTTTCCGAAAACATGTGTGGAATTCTTTCAGTGAGGAAATGCTAGCAGCGGGAAGAGAAAAATACCATTCTTGTGCATCTTGCTTGAGTGAATACATGAACATCTTCATGAGCACATCTTCATGCTCTATATTTAACTGAACCATATATTGATGAAACCTAATAAGGTGATCTGAAGGATTATCCTCTTTGATTTCTCTAAACAGTGGAAGATAGGCTCCCCAAACATCCATAGTAGGTACTGGATTTGGAAAACCTGGAACATCGAAAAAATTGAAAGGTCCAAATCTTCGAGCCAGAATGGTTTCCATGGAGTTTAGCCTCTGCATCTTGAACTAGTGGAGTCGCCAATCGATTTGTCAAGATAGATTTTATTTTTCCTCCTTAGAAAGAGGAAGGGGTGACAATAGGTCAAATTAATTAGGGCTACATAAAGCTGGGGATGACTGAGACCTTTTAATTTTCCTAGCTATTTTTCAAAATCTGTTCTGGGTCTGAAACACCCAGCTGTAACGGTGAACTAGGTCCATTTCTTGTTCCAACTCCCTTAGTAGCCACTGTGAAATACTGGTGAAAAGTAGTCTTTAATATTTGCTGGTTTAAGTTCACCTCTCAAAACCAATGAAATGATAAGTATCCCAGGGAAAATAGGTTTTCACCTTCGTTCCTCGGCAATGGCGCCAAAGATGTTAGTGACAGAAATCGTTCCCAAACTACAAGAGAACAAGGCAACACAATCTCAATAATCACAATAAAATAAAATAGGGTTTTCTAGGGTTTTCAAGTTTTTTTGGTTGAGCAGTTTGAAGACAAGAGGGAAAAAATTCATAAAACCAAAGTAAACACTAAATCATGAGAATTTGAATGACTGAGATGCATAACATATAAACCATAATCCAACAGAAAAAACAATACTGAGTTTCATGCACAGTTAGCAAGCATTTCAAGCATAAAAACATTAAACAGGAAATGAATATTCCAACTGAGTAATTAACACAAATTAGAAATAAAACCAGTCAATAATCTGAAGGGAATATAGTGCATATATTTCATAGTTCAGTGCTCAAAAAACACATAAGAGTCTTTAGTTAGCTCATAAACCAAGCCTAATAGCCTCCCCTTATCAGTAAAAAAATCGACCCCATTGTCTTATTTCAGACTTACATTTATCCTATTCCTTCAAAATCGGTAGAATAACTGAACCCTAACTGCTTTTGGGCTATTTACCAAATATTTCAATCTAAACTATCATTATACAAAAATAAAATAACTTTTCAAACTTAACTAATAACTGACTTTCTTGACTAACTTTACAAATCTTTAACTGCTTCAGCTAGTAAAGCAATTCCCTCCAAGGCCTGAGCTTTCCTTATCGCTTTCAATTGATCTGTCTCTAAGTCTACAACCCTCCTTATTAGCTCCTCATTCTGCTGTTGCAGCTCCTGGATGGTTTTCTTTAACTCTATGAACTGATTCTTTGTTTGCCTTTTCCTTTTAAGTGCTTATCTTGAAACTGTAGTCAACTCCTGGTAATGACTGTTAACTTCTCCCAAATCTTCTCTAAGTTTCCTGTTTGTAGTAACTAATCCATCATTTGATTCATGCATATATTCAATTTGAGACTTGTATTGTTTAATGCTTCTTTGCAGGTTTTCCTTTTCAGAATCAATACATTTGTCTCCTGATATTATTCGCATCTCTTCTGGTGTCCATGGGATTTTAAGTTTCCTATAGATTTCTTCATCCTCCTTCATAAGCTCTGTGGAGGTCATAGGAATCTTTGGATGTTCTTCAGCTTCAAAATTGCAGTGAAATTCTTCTTCAACTATCTCTGTTTTCTCCATACATGAACTCTTTACATCCTTTTGTTGCTACTCTTGAATCATCTGATTTCGAATCTCCATGAAAATGTCAGAAATCTTAGTATCAGTGAAGACAGACCTATCTTTTGATACTACTGGTTTCTTGCCTTTCAAAAATTCTTTGTTGTCATCTTCACTACCGTCCAATTTCTCTCTGAGATGATGAATCATCTATTACTGTAATTTTTTCCTTAGCCATTTTGGGATTTAATAACTTCTTCATGTTTAACCTAAGTTTGTTCTTCGGCCTTGTCTTAGGTCTCCAGACTCCTGCAACCTCTCCCAACATCTTCAGAGCCTTTCCTTGATAAGTTATTGAGGAAAATTCAACAACCTTCATTCTTTTCCTTCTTAACATTGTTTCCTCATCACAATGAGTGTGAATTTCTTGCTTAGCATAAAACCTAGCTTCATTAGTAACAGGAACTCTAGCCTCATCAGACAAGTATTTTTCATCCTCTTCTGACAGTATTATAATAGGGATTTGCTTCTGCTCCTTAATATCTTCTTTTACATCTTGATTAGATTCTGCAGATAAAACATCTTCAATAGGATCAGTTTCTTTCATCTTTGACTGTAAAACTTTTCTTTCCTCATCATTAACTCGCTGTCCAAACTCAAAGTTTTCATTTTCCTGATTTGAAGCTTCTCCTAGTTTATCATTTTCTTCATCTTTAATTGTTACCTTTTTTCTAAGCTTCTTAATCAGAGTTTGACCTTTATCTACTTGTCTTCTCTGATACTGTTCCTCCTGATCAGTCTTGAAACCTAACCAAAATATGAAGTGCTCCCATGTCTTTTCCCTTTTCTGAAATATAGTACTTATGATGAGCTTTATGAGTCCATGGTGAAAAAATGATTGTTTTGTATGGTCCTGGTGCTCTCTCACCCTACATGACATCTTCTGTAAGCTTTTCAAAAAGAAGAAAGGAAGGTTCATTTTAGATTCATGACTAAGATGTTGAAAGAATCTAAAATGATAATTGAACACAAAGGCAAATCTACCCTCATAGGTGACATAGCTTTGCAAGATTTTAATAGGCTCAATCCACTCAGGTTTAAAGTTTTGAATGGGAATACACTTCCCACAGTCTTCTACTACACTAGGAAGGAAATATATCTGAGTATTAAAGGTGAAGGGCACCTTTTTGAACCAGAACTCTCCCTCATCCAAAATCCTTGTTGCTTCAGCTAGTAACTCTCTAGTTAATTTGAACTTCAAGGTGTCAAAAGAAACTACATCCTTGTCTAGACATTGAGCAAACTTGTAAGAAACCTCTAAATGATAACCTTCAAACTTTTCGAAGAACCCTAACCATCCTACTTCTGCAAACAATTGTGCACAATCTGGAAAGTTTTTACCCAGCTTAAGTCTGAGGGTTCTACCCTATTAGTATTTCCACTCTTTTTCATTTTTAAATATGGTTAAACAGATTCTATCAATACACCACATCCCGACTGTCTTCAAATTTTGATAAACTGATAGAGAATACAATATAGGGAAACCCAAAAGACCCTACTCTGAATTCTTTTGTTTAAATGATGAATACTTAAACCCATTGATTAACAATTCATCATTTAACATGGATTAGGTTAAAAACTAATACTCTGTTATCAATTCTATCATTAGCCGTTTGTTCAAGAAAAAATCCAAATTAATAAACCTTGGTAATGGCTTGTGGACTACCTGTTAAAAATGACTAATTCGACTACTGGAATCTTGTTATCTCAATTGTCAGATATCGAATTGCATGCTCCACTTTCCTTTGACCGCTTTGACCACTCCAGCCAACTGCTCCTGAAAGCCCTAATTTTCGCTCTGTTTCAAAATTCCGATTACCAAGCACTGATTTTTCACCATGATCTTCACTTGCTCTTCGTGGACTTAGGTAAAAACATAATTCCATACACCTTTGTCTCATTATGCTCTGCTATCATTATTACATCTGCTATGCAGGAAACTGCCACAATCTGCCTTCACGACGATATTCCACCTGCCACAGTGATTAAACTACAAGAGACATGTATCAAATCTATCACACAATGTGATTGACATCTCATGTGTGAGAATATCGAAGGAATTGACCCAAAAATAATGATTTTTAGCTTGTGCGACTTTCTTGTAGCGCCTCTGTGTAACTTTTTCTGGCTTGTGCTACAGGAATCCTTGTTTTATGATTTTTTTAACCAAAACTCCAAACAAAGTGTTTTTTTTTGGTAAATAACTTTAAATAAGGTCTTATGATATTTCTTTAGAACCTTTCAGAAATATATACATCCTATAAGCCCATAAAAACCATGAAATTAATTAAGTCAAGCAAAAATTAAAAAGAAAACCTATTAAATCAATTATAAACATAAGCCTAAAATAAAAATATTTTAAAAGAAAACAAGGTCAAAACTTTAACACAATAAGAAAAATCATATTTTTAAAACAAACAAGTGGTTCAAAAATAGAAAAAAAAACCAGGCTATAACATCTAGCTCCTACTGCGGGATGAAGTCCTCCTTGTGAGGCTTCAAGAACCTGTAGACTAGTGCCTTCTGTAACTAAAATTGCATGCTATTTTGCAAAACATCCATTGGGCTATGGAGTCTTTATTCAATCCTTCACACACTGCTACATAGAATGAAAATCAAATCTCTTTCTTTGAGGAACCTTCCATTTACTGAATCAAATTGTAATCCCATTTCCAATGTATCCAGGAAAAAATTTCATCAACCCACCAAAACTTGTTTCCAACTTCAAATATATATATAATCAGAAATATTGGAAAACATGAAGAGCAAAGATCTAACAACTTATATTCACTTTCATCAAATGCTGTCTCTAAAATAATAGATTTATAACTTAGTATTGATTCTAAATAATCTGCCACTAGATCATAAAAATTTCCAAAAGTTACCTTTTCATGTTCTATGAAAAAGATAGGCTGTCCATAAGAATATTTTGTTCCATGAATATCAAGCAAGCATTGGCGATAAAAAACATTAGGATCAGCCTGAATTTGCTCCAGAGTTTTTTGGACAGTATCATCAATAATGTCAACAAGTTGAACCTCCTTTTCCACACTGTCTTCAATATTCACATTCATCAAATGTTGTCTCTAAAATAATAGATTTATAACTTAGTATTGATTCTAAATAATTTTCCACTAGATCATAAAAATTTCCAAAAGTTACCTTTTCATGTTTTGTGAAAAAGATAGGATGTCCATAAGAATATTTTGTTCCATGAATATCAAGCAAGCATTGGCGATAAAAAACATTAGGATCATCCTGAATTTGCTCCAGATTTTTTTGGACAGTATCATCAATAATGTCAACAAGCTGAACCTCCTTTTCCACACTGTCTTCAAATGAATAACTATCATGCATTGACTTTGGCTGTTCAAGGATAATGGACTGAATGCATTCCTGAATTTGCTGATCAGATTGTGCCATATCACACACCTCACACATTTTTGGGTCTTTCTTTTCAATTTCATCATCATATTTATTAAAAATTAGAGCATCTTCATAATGGTTTTGAACAACAAATTTATCATAACCATGAATATGAGAAACTTCTGATATAACATTAAAAAAGTGAACAACCTGGATTTCATCGATTTTAGTATCAAAACAAAAAGGAACATAATATAATTCATCACATAATTCTTGTCTTGGAACCCTAATCTCTTCCTCATAACGAGGACCATTCTGGGAAATTTCGAATGATGATGCTGAAGGTTTGTATTTTTATTCAATACAAAGCCGATCTTTAACACAACAATGATTTCCAATAGTTTGTTGAACAAGAGATTGATCTTCAATAGGATTAGCATTCAAATGATTATTAAGACTGTTGAAATCATTATGAGAATATTCCAAACTATCTCTGCTGATATCATCACTTGAATAATCTTCAACCTAACCTAAAACAACAACTTGATTATCGTAATGATCATGGAATTATTCCTTGACAATAGTATATGAAAATGTTACCTCTTCATCTTCAACAAATTCTAAAACTACAACTTCTTCATGATATGTTTTCAATCCTTAACTATACTTATCATTATGATTTTTTGAATCAGAAATTGTATTATGAAAATCAGCCTGCTCACAACAATATTTAAAAAAGAATTCAGTTGAGAACACATACTTACAATGTTTCCGAAAACATGTGTGGAATTCTTTCAGTGAGGAAATGCTAGTAGCGGGAAGAGAAAAATACCATTCTCGTGCATCTTGCTCGAGTGAATACATGAACATCTTCATGAGCACATCTTCATGCTGTATATTTAACTGAACCATATATTGATGAAACCTGATGAGGTGATCTGAAGGATTATCCTCTTTACTTTCTCTAAACCATGGAAGACAGTCTCCCCAAACATCCATAGTAGGTACTAGATTTGGAAAACCTAGAACATCGAAAAAATTGAAAGGTGCAAACCTTCGAGCCAGAATGGCTTCCATGGACTTCGGCCTCTGCATCTTGAACTAGTGGAGTTGCCAATCGATTTGTCAAGATAGATTTTGTTTTTCCTCCTCAGAAAGAGAAAGAGGTGACAGCAGGTCAAATTAATTAGGGCTACATAAAGCTGGGGATGAATGAGACCTTTTAATTTTCCTAGCTGTTTTTCAAAATCTGTTCTGGGTCTGAAACACCCAGCTGTAAAGGTGAACTAGGTCTGTTTCTTGTTCCAACTCCCTTAGTAGCCACTGTGAAATACTGGTGAAAAGTAGTCTTTAAGATTTGCTGGTTTAAGTTCACCTCTCAAAACCAGTGAAATGATAAGTATCCCAGGGAAAATAGGTTTTCAAATTCGTTCCCCGGCAATGATACCAAAGATGTTAGTGCCAGAAATTGTTCCCAGACTACAAAAGAACAAGCCAACACAATCTCAATAATCACAATAAAATAAAATAGGGTTTTATAGGGTTTTCAAGGTTTTTTGGTTGAGCAGTTTGAAGACAAGAGGGAAAGCATTCATAAAACCAAAGTAAACACTAAATCATGAGCATTTGAATGATTGAGATGCATAACATATAAACCATAATCCAACAGAAAACAAAATACTGAGTTTCACGCACAGTTAGCAAGCATTTCAAGCATAAAAACATTAAACAGGAAATGAATATACCAACTGAGTAATTAACACAAATTAGAAATAAAACCAGTCAATAATGTGAAGGGCATATAGTGCATATATTTCATAGTTCAGTCCTAAAAAAACACACAAGAGTCTTTACTTAGCTCATAAACCAAGCCTGATATCCTGCCCTTGTCAGCAAAAAAATCGAACCCATTGTCTTCTTTTAGACTTACATTTATCCTATTCCTTCAAAATCAATAGAATAACTAAACCCTAACTGCTTTTTTGGTTATTTACCAAATATTTCAATCTAAACTATCATTATACAAAAATAAAATAACTTTTCCAAGTTAACTAATAACTAACTTTCTTGACTAACTTTACAAATCTTTAGTTGCTTCAGCTAGTAAAGTGATTCCCTCCAAGGCCTGAGCTTTCCTTCTCGCTTTCAATTGATCTATCTCCAAGTCTGCAACCCTCCTTGTTAGCTCCTCATTCTGCCATTGCAGCTCCTTGATGGTTTTCTTGAACTCTGTGAACTGATTCTCTGTTTGCCTTTTCCTTTTAAGTGCTTCCCTTGAAATTGCAATCAACTATTGGTAATGACTGTTAACTTCTTCCAAATCTTATCTAAGTTTCCTGTTTACAGTAACTAATCCATCATTTGATTCATGCATATATTCAATTTGAGACTTGTATTGTTTAATACTTCTTTGCAGGTTTTCCTTTTCAGAATCAATACATTTGTATCCTTATATTGTTTGCATCCCTTTTGGTGTCCATGGGATTTTAAGTTTCTTATATATTTCTTCATCCTCCTTCATAAGCTCTATGGAGGTCACAGGAATCTCTGGATGTTCTTCAGCTTCAATATTGCAGTGAATTTCTTCTTCAACTATCTCTCTTTTTTCCATACAGGAACTCTTTACATCCTTTTGTTGCTGCTCTTGAATCATCTCATTTCAAATCTCCATGAAAATGTTAGAAATATTAGTATCAGTGAAGACAAACCTAGATTTTGATACTACTAGTTTCTTACCTTTCAGAACTTCTTTGCTGTCATCTTCACTACCATCCAATTTCTCTTGAGATGATGAATCATCTATTACTGTAATTTTTTCCTTAGCCATTTTGGGATTTAATAACTTCTTCATGTTTAACCTAAGTTTGTTCTTCATCCTTGTCTTAGGTCTCTAGACTGCTGCAATGTCTCCCAACATCTTCAGAGCCTTTCCTTGATGAGTTATTGAGGCAAATTCAATAACCTTCATTCTTTTCCTTCTTAACATTGTTTCCTCATCACAATGAGTGTGAATTTATTACTTAGCATAAACCCTAGCTTCATTAGTAACCGAAACTCTAGCCTCATCAGAGAAGTATTTTTCATCATCTTCTGATAGTACTATAATAAGGATTTGCTTCTGCTCCTCAATATCTTCTTTTACATCTTGATTAGATTCTTCAGGTAAAATATCTTCAACAGGCTCAGTTTCTTTCATCTTTGACTGTAAAACTTTTCTTTCCTCATCATTAACTCGCTGTCCAAACTCAAAGTTTTCATTTTCCTGATTTGAAGCTTCTCCCGGTTTATCATTTTCTTCATATTTAATTGTTACCTTTTTTATAAGCTTCTTAATCGGAGTTTGACCTTTATCTGCTTGTATTCTCTGAGACTGTTCCTCCTAATCAGTCTTGCAACCTGACCAAAATATGAAGTGCTCCCATGTCTTTTCCCTTTTCTGTAATACAGTACTTATGATGAGCTTTATGAGTCCATGGTGAAAAACTGATCGTTTTGTATGGTCCTAGTGCTCTCTCACCCTACATGACACCTTTTGTAAGATTTTCAAAAAGAATAAAGGAAGGTTCATTTTAGATTCATGATTGAGATGTTGAAGGAATCTAAAATGATACTTGAACACAAAGGAAAATCTACCCTCACAGGTGACATAGCTTTGCAAGATTTTAATAGGCTCAATCCAGTCAGGTTTAAAGTTTTGAATGGGAACCCCTTTCCCCCAGTCTGCTACTACACCAGGAAGCAAATATCTCTGAGCATTAAAGGTGAAGGGCACCTTTTTGAACCAGAACTCTCCCTCATCCAGAATCCATGTTGCTTCAGCTAGTAACTCTCTAGTTAATTTGAACTTCAAGGTGTCAAAAGGCACTACATCCTTGTCTAGACATTGAGCAAACTTGTAAGAAACCTCTGAATGATAACCTTCAATCTTTTCAAAGAACCCTAACCATCTTGCTTCTGCAAACAACTGTGCACAATCTGGAAAGTTTTTAACCCAGCTTATGTCTGAGGGTTCTTCCCTATTAGTATTTCCACTCTTTTTCATTTTGAAATATGGTTAAACAACTTCTATCAATACACCATAGCTTGACTGTCTTCAAATTTTGATAAACTGACAGAGAATACAATATAGGGAAACCCAAAAGACCCTACTCTGAATTCTTTTGTTTAAATGATGAATACTTTAAACCCATTGATTAACAATTCATCATTTAACATGGATTAGGTTAAAAACTAATACTCTGTCATCAATTCTATCATTAGCTGTTTGTTCAGAAAAAAACCCCAAATTAATAAACCTTGGTAATGGCTCGCGGCCTACCTGTTAAAAATGACTAATTCGACTGCTAGAATCTTGTTATCTCAATTGTCAGATGTTGAATTACATGCTCCACTTTCCTCTGACCACTTTGACCACTCTAGCCAACCGCTCCTGAAAGCCCTAATTTTCGCTCTGTTTCAAAATTCCGATTACCAAGCACTGATTTTTCACCACGATATTCACTTTCTCTTCACGCACTTTAGGTAAAAAGATAATTCCATACACGTTTGTCTCATTATGCTCTGCTATCATTATTACATCTACTCTACAAGAAACCACCACGATCTGCCTTCATGACGATATTCCACCTGCCATAGTGATTAAAATACAAGAGACACATATCAAATCTATCACACAATGTGATTGACATCTCATGTGTGAGAATATCGAAGGAACTGACCCAAAAATAATGATTTTTAGCATGCGCAACTTTCTTGTAGCGCCTCTGTGTAACTTTTTCTGGCTTGCGCTACAGGAATCCCTGTTTTATGATTTTTTTAACCAAAACTCCAAACAAAGTGTTGTTTTTTGGTAAATAAATTTAAATAAGGTCTTATGATATTTCTTTAGAACCTTTCAGAAATATATACATCCTATAAGCCCATAAAAACCATGAAATTAATTAAGTCAAGCAAAAATTAAAAAGAAAACCTATTAAATTGATTATAAACATAAGCCTAAAATCAAAATATTTTAAAAGAAAAGAAGGTCACAACTTTAAAATAGTACGAAAAGTTATATTTTTAAGACAAGCAAATGGTTCAAAAATAGAAAACAAAAATAGGCTATAACATCTGGCTCCTGCTGCGGGATGAAGTCCTCCCTGCGAGGCTTCAAGAACCTGTAGACTAGTGCCTTCTGTAACTAAAACTGCCTTCTATTTTGCAAAACATCCATTGGTCTATGGAGTCTTTATTCAATCCTTCACACACTACTATATACAATGAAAATCAAATCTCTTTCTTTGAGGAACCTTCCATTTACTGAATCAAATTGTAATCCCATTTCCAATGTAACCATGAAAAAATTTCATCAACCCACCAAAACTTGTTTCCAACTTCGAATATATATATAATCAGAAATATTGGAAAACATGAAGAGCAAAGATCTAACAACTTATATTCACTTTCATCAAATGGTGTCTCTAAATTAACATATTTATAACTTAGTATTGACTCTAAATAATCTGCCACTGGATCATAAAAATTTCCAAAAGTTACCTTTTCATGTTCTATGAAAAAGATAGGTTGTCCATAAGAATATTTTGTTCCATGAATATCAAGCAAGCATTGGCGATAAAAAACATGAGGATCAACCTGAATTTGCTCCAGAGTTTTTTGGACAGTATCATCAATAATGTCAACAAGCTGAACCTCCTTTTCCACATTGTCTTCAAATGAATAACTATCATGCATTGAATTTGGTTGTTCAAGGAAAATGCACTGAATGCATTCCTGAATCTGCTGATCAGATTGTGCCATATCACACACCTAACACATTTCTGGGTCTTTCTTTTCAATTTCGTCATCATATTTTTAAAAAATTAGAGCATCTTCATAATGGTTTTGAACAGCAAATTTATCATAACCATGAATATGAGAAAGTTTTGATATAACGTTAAAAATGTGAACAGCCTGGCTTTCATCGATTTTAGTATCAAAACAAAAAGGAACAAAATATAATTCATCACAGAATTCTTGTCTTGGAACCCTAATCTCTTTCTCATAATGAGGAGCATTCTGGGAAATTTTGAATGATGATGCTGAAGGTTCGTATTTTTCTTCAATACAAAGCCGATCTTTAACACAACAATGATTTCCAACAGTTTGTTGAACAAGAGATTGATCTTCAACAGGATTAGCATTCAAATGATTATTAATACTGTTGAAATCATTATGAGAATATTCCAAACTACCTCTGCTGATCTCATCACTTGAATAATCTTCAACCTGACCTAAAACAACAACTTGATTATCATAATGATCATGGAATTCTTCCTTGACAACAGTATCTGAAAATGTTACCTCTTCATCTTCAAAAAATTCTGAAACTAGAACGTCTTCATGATATGTTTTCAATCCTTAACTATACTTATCATTATGATTTTTTGAATCAGAAATTGTATTATAAAAATCATCCTGCTCACAACAATCTTTAAAAAAGAATTCAATTGAGAACACATACTTACAATGTTTCCGAAAACATGTGTGGAATTCTTTCAGTGAGGAAATGCTAGCAGCGGGAAGAGAAAAATACCATTCTTGTGCATCTTGCTTGAGTGAATACATGAACATCTTCATGAGCACATCTTCATGCTCTATATTTAACTGAACCATATATTGATGAAACCTAATAAGGTGATCTGAAGGATTATCCTCTTTGATTTCTCTAAACAGTGGAAGACAGGCTCCCCAAACATCCATAGTAGGTATTGGATTTGGAAAACCTGGAACATCGAAAAAATTGAAAGGTCCAAACCTTCGAGCCAGAATGGCTTCCATGGACTTTGGCCTCTGCATCTTGAACTAGTGGAGTCGCCAATCGATTTGTCAAGATAGATTTTGTTTTTCCTCCTCAGAAAGAGGAAGGGGTGACAATAGGTCAAATTAATTAGGGCTACATAAAGCTAGGGATGACTGAGACCTTTTAATTTTCCTAGCTTTTTTTCAAAATCTGTTCTTGGTCTGAAACACCCAGCTGTAAAGGTGAACTAGGTTTGTTTCTTGTTCCAACTCTCTTAGTAGCCACTGTGAAATACTGGTGAAAAGTAGTCTTTAAGGTTTGCTGGTTTAAGTTCACCTCTCAAAACTAGTGAAATGATAAGTATCCCAGGGAAAATAGGTTTTCAACTTCGTTCCCCAGCAATGGCACCAAAGATGTTAGTGCTAGAAATTGTTCCCAGACTACAAGAGAACAAGCCAACACAATCTCAATAATCACAATAAAATAAAATAGGGTTTTCTAGGGTTTTCAAGGTTTTTTGGTTGAGCAGTTTGAAGAGAAGAGGGCAAACATTCATAAAACCAAAGTAAACACTAAATCATGAGCATTTGAATGACTGAGATGCATAACATATAAACCATAATCCAACAGAAAACACAATACTGAGTTTCACCCACAGTTAGCAAGCATTTCAAGCATAAAAACATTAAACAGGAAATGAATATACCAACTGAGTAATTAACACAAATTAGAAATAAAACCAGTCAATAATATGAAGGGCATATAGTGCATATATTTCATAGTTTAGTCCTCAGAAAACACATAAGAGTCTTTACTTAGCTCATAAACCAATCCTGATAGCCTCCCCTTGTCAGCAAAAAAATCGAACCCATTGTCTTCTTTCAGACTTACATTTATCCTATTCCTTCAAAATCGGTAGAATAACTGAACCCTAACTGCTTTTGGGCTATTTACTGAATATTTCAATCTAAACTATCATTATACAAAAATAAAATAACTTTTCAAACTTAACTAATAACTGACTTTCTTGACTAACTTTACAAATCTTTAGCTGCTTCATCTAGTAAAGTAATTCCCTCCAAGGCCTGAGCTTTCCTTATCGCTTTCAATTGATCTGTCGCCAAGTCTGCAACCGTCCTTGTTAGCTCCTCATTTTGATGTTGCAACTCCTGGATGGTTTGCTTTAAATCCGTGAACTGATTCTCTATTTTCCTTTTCCTTTTAAGTGCTTCTCTTGAAACTATAATCAAATCTTGGTAATGACTGTTAACTTCTTCCAAATCTTCTCTAAGTTTCATGTTTACAGTAACTAATCCATCATTTGATTCATGCATATATTCAATTTGAGACTTGTATTGTTTAATGCTTCTTTGCAGGTTTTCCTTTTCAGAATCAATACATTTGTCTCCTCATATTGTTTGCATCCCTTCTGGTGGCCATGGGATTTTAAGTTTGTTATAGATTTCTTCATCCTCCTTCATAAGCTTTGTGGAGGTCACAGGAATCTCTAGATGTTCTTCAGCTTCAATATTGCAGTGAACTTCTTCTTCAACTATCTCTCTTTTCTCCATACAGGAACTCTTTACATCCTTTTGCTGCTGCTCTTGAATCATCTGATTTTGAATCTCCATGAATATGTTAGAAATATTAGTATCAGTGAAGACAGACCTATCTTTTGATACTACTGGTTTCTTACCTTTCAGAACTTCTTTGCTGTCATCTTCACTACCATCCAATTTCTCTTGAGGTGATGAATAATCTATTACTGTAATTTTTTCCTTAACCATTTTGGGATTTAATAACTTCTTCATGTTTAACCTAAGTTTGTTTTTCGGCCTTGTCTGAGGTCTCTAGATTGCTGCAACCTATCCCAACATCTTCAGAGCCTTTCCTTGATGAGTTATTGAGGAAAATTCAACAACCTTCATTCTTTTCCTTCTTAACATTGTTTCCTCATCACAATGATTGTGAATTTATTTCTTTGCATAAACCCGAGCTTCATTAGTAACATGAACTATAACCTCATCAGACAAGTATTTTTCATCGTCTTTTGACAGTACTATAATAGGGATTTGATTTTTCTCCTTAATATCTTCTTTTACATCTTGATTAGATTCTGCAGGTAAAACATCTTCAACGGGATTAGTTTCATTCATATCTGACTGTAAAACTTTGCTTTCCTCATCATTAACTCGTTGTCCAAACTCAAAGTTTTCATTTTCCTAATTTGAAGCTTCTCCTAGTTTATAATGTTCTTCATCTTTAATTGTTACCTTTTTTCTAAGATTCCTAATCAGAGTTTGACCTTTATCTACTTGTCTTCTCTGAGATTGTTCCTCCTGATCAGTCTTGATTCCTGACCAAAATATGAAGTGCTCCCATGTCTTTTCCCTTTTCTGCAATATAGTACTTATGATGAGCTTTATGAGCCCATGGTGAAAAATTGATTGTTTTGTACGGTCCTGTTGCTCTCTCACCCTACATGACATCTTCTGTAAGATTTTCAAAAAGAAGAAAGGAAGGTTCATTTTAGATTCATGACTAAGATGTTGAAGGAATCTAAAATGATACTTGAACAAAAAGGAAAATCTACCCTCACAGGTGACATAGCTTTGCAAGACTTTAATAGGCTCAATCCACTCAAGTTTAAAGTTTTGAATGGGAACACCTTTCCCCCAGTATGCTACTACACCAGGAAGCAAATATCTCTAAGAATTAAAGGTGAAGGGCACCTTTTTGAACCAGAACTCTCCCTCATCTAGAATCGTTGTTGCTTCACCTAGTAACTCTCTGTTAATTTGAACTTCAAGGTGTCAAAAGACACTACATCCTTGTATAGACATTGAGCAAACTTGTAAGAAACCTCTGAATGATAACCTTCAATCTTTTTGAAGAACCCTAACCATCTTGCTTCTACAAACAATTGTGCACAATCTGGAAAGTTTTTTACGCAGCTTAAGTCTTAGGGTTCTTCCCTATTAGTATTTCCACTCTTTTTCATTTTGAAATATGGTTAAACAACTTCTATCAATACACCACAGCATGACTGTCTTCAAATTTTGATAATCTGACAGAGAATACAATATAGGGAAACCCAAAAGACCCTACTCTGAATTATTTTGTTTAAATGATGAATACTTTAAACCCATTGATTAGCAATTCATCATTTAACATGGATTAGGTTAAAAACTAATACTCTGTCATCAATTCTGTCATTAGTCGCTTGTTCAAAAAAAAACCCCAAATTAATAACCCTTGGTAATGGCTCGCAAACTACCTGTTAAAAATGACTAATTCGACTGCTGGAATCTTGTTATCTCAATTGTTAGATGTCGAATTTCATGCTCCACTTTCCTCTGACCACTTTGACCACTCCAACCAACCGCTCCTTAAAGCCCTAATTTTCTCTCTGTTTCAAAATTCTGATTACCAAGCACTGATTTTTCACCATGATATTCACTTGCTCTTCATGCACTCCAGGTAAAAACATAATTCCATACACCTTTGTCTCATTATGCTCTGCTGTCATTATTACATCTGCTATGCAAGAAACCACCACGATCTGCCTTCACGACGATATTCCACCTGCCACAGTGATTAAACTACAAGAGACACGTATCAAATCTATCACACAATTTGATTGGCATCTCATGTGTGAGAATCTCGAAGGAACTGACCCAAAAATAATGATTTTTAGCTTGCGCGACTTTCTTGTAGCGCCTCTGTGTAACTTTTTCTGGCTTGCGCTACACGAATCCCTGTTTTATGATTTTTTTAACCAAAAATCCAAACAAAGTGTTGTTTTTTGGTAAATAACTTTAAATAAGGTCTTATGATATTTCTTTATAACCTTTTAGAAATATATACATCCTATAAGCCCATAAAAACCATGAAATTAATTAAGTCAAGCAAAAATTAAAAAAAAACCTATTAAATCAATTATAAACATAAGCCTAAAATCAAAATATTTTAAAAGAAAATAAGGTCAAAACTTTAAAACAATAGGAAAAATCATATTTTTAAGACAAGCAAATGGTTCAAAAATAGAAAACAAAAACAGGCTATAACAGTTAGCATAGCTTTTTCTTTCAAAAAGACATCTTGGTATTTCCCTTTCCAATTTTTTTTTTTGAAGTCACATGTGCTTATGATAGGTTTTAAGGTTTAGTTATTTTTCGTTTTCTAGATTAAGTAGAAATCAAACCTATATCCCTCCTCTAATTAGGTATTTTGCAAAAGTGAAAGGAAAAATTTGCACAATCATACTACATGGTTTTACTTTTTTGTACTCACCTCATGCATTCACTTAACCACAAATATAAAATCAAGCACTAGACTTGGGTTAAAATTTTGTATAAAGGTGTGATATGTTAGAGACGTGTTTCGACATCTTTAAGCTTAGGAGATGTCATTTGTTTCCTACACTGCATCCCAGGGATCATCTAGTTCTTCAATGTACCTCTGGTATATCGAACGACCTTTCACATACCCTTAAGGTATATAGAAAGGTACTTCATGTGCTTAGTTGTATATCAAAAGGCCCCTTTCAAACAGTTGTGCATTAGACAACACTACTACGGAGTGGATCTCCCACGTACCTTGCGTATATAGGGAAACACTTTTAGGGATCCTGAGACTGTTAGGAACCCATGTCAATCCTTCTCTTTATCGTGTTAGTATATTGTTGTTGGACGCATATGCTTTGTAAGTCGTCCCATAGTAATTGTTGATCCATAGTTTGTGTTATTGTTGTTGGGCGCATATGCTTTGTAAGCCACCTGTAGTATTTGTTGATCCATAGTTTATATTGGCCCATGGTTTTGAACCCTAGTACTGGTGCCTATTTTTAGTATATAAGTGTGTGTTGAGGCCAAGGAAGGCACCGTGAAGTTATTTTGTATTGAGCTTGCTCAAAGGAGGTTGCCTCCTCGAAGTGGCCCGCGATTAATATAAAAGTGATTTTGAGTTCTGCCGCTATATCGTGTATTTTTATTAATTATTTGCTACAGGGTCCTCACATCTGGTATCAGAGCACTTTCTTAGGCTCGTTGGGTGAAATTTCTGCCCAAATTTTTTTTTCGCTTCTGTTGCAGGTTCGGATTTGGGAATAATCCCTATCCGCTTAACTGTGGGAAGTACTTGGGCATAAGCCCTAAAAATCATTGTGAGGAGTACCAGAGGAACCCCAAAGTAGCTGGCCCATTGAGAGGACCTGCCAGCGAAAAGGGCAACGACCCCTACCTGATTGACTAGTTCCCACCTGTGAGGTAAACCAAGAGCTGTTGTTTGTGGCCAAGCGGTTATCAGTTTTACCTGAGCCGTGGAGTGAGGGGTACTGCCCCAATACGCAAGCCGTCAGACAACATTGGTGGCCGAGTGATTCCCTTGAACCGATAGGAAGCCGCACATACCTGGGGTCCATATCTATTTTCCGTTGCACAATCGCAGATTTCCTCTGTCCCGAACTGTTGTCGGTCAGTTCCGCACCATTGCAGATCCATTTTTTGCTGATCACTTCCGCGCCATTGCAGATTCCACTTTTTCCGATCACTTTCGCATCGTTGCAGATCCCTTTCTGAAAAAAAAAGAAAAAAGAAAAAAAAAGTATAAAATTCTGTTTTTTCGGCCATATCTCCTTGGTTTCAACTCTGTTTTCCCTGAAACTTCACTGACACCTCTGCAATTCCATTCTGCATATTTCATTCATGAAGACCCTATCCCAAATTCCACTTCCCAAGACCCAAAATTCGACATTTGTCTATTTTTAGGGTTTGCCATAACTCCTTCGATTTTCACCCAAACACCTTCAAATTTTGCCACCGTATTCCTTTCCTCCTTCTGCTTCTTTGTCCCTCTCTACCAAATTTTCTCATTCTTTCACCCCGCTCCTAAAATCCCCATTTTTTGCTTTCCTGTCCTTTCGACAGTGTCCAAAACTTACTCAAACCCAAATTACCCTTCCGATTTTTTCCCAAATCCATATTTTCCTCTACTGAAACAGTTTCTGTTTTTGTTTTTCTACTCACTCCCCCCCCCTAAAAAAAAAAAAAAAAACTCCTGGTTATGGTTGTCACCCGCACAGGAGCAAAAGCCCTGGAGGAAGCACTTGCAGCCATTCAAGCCAAACTCTAGGAACTGGATGAAAAATTTCTCGGTCTCCATCTTGAGCATTCAGCTATGAACACCAAACGACAGTACGAGTCTTCATCAGACAATGGGTTCTCTTCTTCCAGCAATTTTCATAGTCCGAAGCTAGATTTTCCTCGCTTCAATGGTACTGATCCGACTGGATGGATATATCGTGCAGAACAGTATTTCAGTCTTCATAATTCTTTTGATGTCAACAAAGTTCCACTTGCCTCCTTTCATTTGGAACAGGAAGCTCTTCAATGGTATCGTTGGTACATGAAGGCTCATGAAGAGCCAAAATGGCTTGATTTTTGCCAGCTCCTTTTGCAACGATTTGGTCCTAGTGCTTTTGATGACTTCATAGGAGCTCTCACTAAACTTCGCCAAACTGGCACTGTGAAAGAGTATCAAATTGAATTTGAGAAACTAGCTAATCACACTGAAGGATTACTTGATGACTTCTACCGAAGTTGTTTTATTAGTGGTCTAAAGGATGCAATTCGCTCTGAGGTCAAAATGTTCAGTCCCAACACAATGATGGAAGCCCTGGGGTTGGCTAAGTTGGCAGAAGACAAGATGGCAGCCCAACAGTGCTCCAAATTCTCTTTTGTTCCCTTTCGAAATATGGGTTCTCAACGACATCCCATTCCGCCAGCTCCTCGCTCACCTCCAATCAAGCATTTGTCTGAAACATAGATGCAGGCACGCAGAGAAAAAGGGCTTTGTTATAATTGTGATGAGAAATTCACTTGGGGACATCGATGTGTTCAACAAAATCTCTATCTCTTAGATGTGGATTCTCCACCTGCCTCTTGAATTGGTGAAGAAGCCCCCGATCCAATGGATGCTCTGGTTGACATTCAGGAGCCGCCTACTGACCCTCCATCTCAGGACGACCAGCCTGAGATATCCCTCCATGCTTTAGCTGGAGTCACTGCCCCCCAAACAATGTGGGTATGCGGTTACTTCAAGAAGCTTCCTCTTACCATACTCATTGATTCTGGCAGCACTCATAATTTCATTGACCCTCGGATCGCCAAACAAGCTGATTGTTTTATCCATCCTTGCTCCAACTTTGAAGTCATGGTTGCCAATGGGGGCACCTTACCTAGCAAAGGGAAGTGTCGTAATGTGCGTATCTCTATGGGAGATTATAACCTCCGCTCTGACATGTTTTCCTTGACCTTAGGTGGATGTGATGTGGTTTTGGGCGCTCAATGGATGCGCACACTTGGCGCCATATTATGGGATTTTGCTGAACTTTGGATGCAGTTCTCCCACGATGGACACAAACACACATTGAAAGGATTACAACCAGGGTCTCTCAGCATCATCAGTTCACATCGCATGGAAAAAATCCTTAAGAAGAGTTCCCATGGTGTCATCGCTCAGCTCCATTCCATTCAAATGCAACCATCAGCAGCCCCCACTACTCCTTTGGATCTCCAACAAATTCTGGATCGATATACAGGTGTTTTTGCTGAACCAGTGGGACTTCCACCTTCACGACCAGAGGACCATCGTATTCAGCTCCTTCCTGGAAGCATTCCTCCCAACATCATGCCCTATCGCTACCCATTTCACCAAAAAACAGAGATTGAACTCCTCGTTAGGGACTTACTGAGGCAAGGTATTATTCGCCCAAGCACAAGTTCCTTTTCTTCACCAGTTCTTCTTGTCTGCAAAAAAGATGGGTCATGGCACCTCTGCATTGACTTCCGAGCACTTAATCACCTCACCATCAAGGATAAGTTTCCAATTCCTGTTGTTGATGAGCTTCATGGTGCTCAATTTTTCTCCAAGTTGGATCTTCGCTCTGGGTATCATCAAATTCGGGTTCATGAGGATGATATCCCTAAAACAACTTTCCGCACACATGATGGCCACTATGAGTTTTTGGTCATGCCCTTTGGTCTCACTAATGCTCCGTCCACATTCCATTCCTTGATGAATAAAATATTCCGACCCTATTTGCAGAAATTCATTCTGGTATTTTTTGATGATATCCTCATCTACAGTAAAACATGGGATGAACATCTCCAGCATCTGGCTCTTGTAATGCAACTTTTCTCTGATCATCATCTCCATGCCAAAAAGTCTAAATGTTTTTTTGGCCAAAAGGAAGTTGAGTATCTCGGGCAGATTATCTCAGCACAAGGGGTTCGTGTGGATCCTGCCAAAATCGCTGCCATGAACAATTGGCCGCCTCCTAAGACACTCAAGAGCCTTCGTGGTTTTTTGGGGTTGACTGGCTACTACCGCAAGTTTGTCAAGGATTATGGGAAGATTGTAGCTCCATTAACTGTTCTGTTGAAAAAGGATGCTTTTACATGGGCACATGTTACTGAGTGTGCATTTGACAAGCTGAAACAAGCTATGTGTACTACACCTGTTCTAGCTATGCCCGATTTTTCCAAGCCCTTCACTATTGAGAGTGATGCTTGCAGCAATGGACTTGGTGATTTTATCATTCAAGATGAACACCCCATTGCGTTCACCAGAAAATCCCTTTCCGGTAATAATTTAGCTGCCTCTACATATGAGAAGGAAATGATGGCTATTTTGCATGCAGTACAAAAGTGGCGACCCTACCTCTTAGGGAATCATTTCTACATCAAGACTGATCACCCGAGTCTGGAATATTTCCTAGAACAGTGTGTATCCTCCCCAACACAACATAAATGGGTTAGAAAACTCATGGGTTATGACTATGAGATCACTTATAAGAAGAGTAAGGACAATATTGTTGCAGATGCCCTTTCTCGCACATTTGATGACCAAGGTTCTCTTTCCGTGATTTCTATGCTTGTTCCAAATTGGTTGCAATTGGTTCAACAGGGTTATGTCAATGACTCTTCATTATCTCAAATCATCCAACGCTTGGACAACAACCCTTCTGCTGTCCCACATTACTCTTGGGATGGTGCTTCACTGAGATACAAGGGTCGTCTGGTGCTTCCCCAGAACACAACTCTTCAACAAGCTATCTTCCATGAACTCCATGCTTCTCCGTCAGCTGGGCACTCTGGTTTTCTCAAAACGTATGAATGGGAATGGCACAACTTCTTTTGGCAGGGCATGAAAAGGACAATTCAATAGATGGTGGCTGAATGTGATACCTGCCAGCACAATAAGGGTGAAACAACACCCCTTCCGGGATTGCTCGAACCCTTGCCCATACCTACCCGGATATGCATAGATATTTCTATGGATTTCATTGAAGGGCTCCCTAAATCTAGAGGGAAGACTGTGATTTTGGTTGTGGTTGATCACCTCTCCAAATATAGTCATTTTTGTGCTCTCAGCCATCCCTATACAGCCTCCTCCGTTGCTCAAATTTTCCTGGACCAGATCTTTCGTCTTCATGGAATGTTTTCTTCCATTGTCTCGGATCGTGATGCGACTTTCACCAGTCATTTTTGGACAGAACTCTTTCACCACACTGGCACCAAACTGAAGATGAGTTCAGGTTATCACCCCCAAATGGATGGTCAGATTGAAATTATCAATAAATGCTTGGAAACTTATCTTCGTTGCTTCTCCTCTGAGCAATAACATCAGTGGGAAAAGTGGCTCCCTCTCGATGAATGGTGGTACAATACCTCTTACCACACTGCCTCTAAAATGACTCCATATGAAGCAGTTTACGGTCAGGCACCGCCATTTCTTCTTCCTTACACCCCCAGCAGTTCTCCAGTTCAGGCAGTTGACGCGGTCCTTCGAAACCGCGATGAGGTTATTCGCATTTTGCGCGAAAATATTCACATGGCAAGAAATCGCATGAAGCAACAAGCTGATCAGCACCGTTCTAAGCGCACTTTTGCAGCCGGTGATATGGTTTTTCTCCGTCTCTAACCTTACAAGCAATCCTCACTAAAACTCAAAGGGATTCATAAGCTCGTTCCAAAGTTCTATGGGTCATATAGGATTCTTCAGAATATTGGGTCTGTTGCTTATAAATTGGAACTTCCGCCTTCTTCCCGCATTCATCCAGTATTTCATGTCTCTTGTCTGAAGAAAGTTCTTGGCACCGACATCAAAGGCCAAACTATTTTACCAGAACTGGATAATGAAGGATCCATCTTTTTGGAGCCGGAGGCTGTCCTCAATAAGCGCACTCGTCAGCTTCTCTCTCGCTCTATCACAGAGGTCTTAATTCAATGGCACGGAATGCAGCCCGAGGATGCTATGTGGGAACCACTCCTTCAGATTCAGCGACAATTTCCACATCTAAAGCTTTGAGGACAAATATTTTTCTAAGGGGGGGGGGATGTTAGGAACCCATGTCAATCCTTCTCTTTACCGTGTTAGTATATTGTTGTTGGACGCATATGATTTGTAAGTCGTCCCATAGTAATTGTTGATCCATAGTTTGTGTTATTGTTGTTGGGCACATATGCTTTGTAAGTCGCCTGTAGTATTTGTTGATCCATAGTTTATATTGGCCCATGGTTTTGACCACTAGTATTGGCGCCTATTTTTAGTATATAAGTGTGTGTTGAGGCCAAGGAAGGCACCGTGAAGTTATTTTGTATTGAGCTTGCTCAAAGGAGGTTGCCCCCTCGAAGTGGCCTGCGATTAATATAAAAGAGATTTTGAGTTCTGCTGCTATATTGTGTATTTTGATTAATTATTTGCTGCAGGTTCCTCACAGAGACCATCTGAGCATAGACCTTTGACCATCCTATCATTGCAATACACTGAGAATAGCACTCAAGAAAATTACTACACAGGTATCATTTAGGTAGTCAGGTATTCAGGAAAGGGTAGGTCAGAGTCCTCCTTGTCGCGCTCTACTGTTAGACCCTACGGTGTATATCGAGTTGTGGTGGTTTGAAAATCCTATGAGGATCTCGACTTTTTACCACTCCTATCACAAGTTCTAATTGTTGCTTTAGAACAAGTAGGGTTTGTCTTGCTTGCTTAGATAGAGATTTTTACCTTTGAGATTAGTTTGATTTTTATAAACTGAATGATTTCTCATGGAGAAGGTCCCGTCAGTTATAAGGATTATCACCAGAAAATCCTCTGAATCCTCTGACTCAACCTCCCATGGAAAGAGACATGGAGAACCGTTCTGAGGAAAGTAGTGCTTCTGTGCCAGATATGGAAGGAATTCCAGTGGGAGAGGAAGTAGTTGAATATCCTCCTCCCAATGCTCCCTTAACGGACCTTTCAGGACCACCACTAGCAGAGCAACCTTTATCTCAGAATGTGGTTTTTCTCATCCTGACTCCTTCTGGAGCTGGGATCCATTAGTTTCAACTTGATGAGATGATAGCTCCCATATTTTAGCCTAATGCTCCATTTTGCGAAAATTTCGTTGGTCAAGTCATATCTCAGTTTGGTGCTACTTCTACCATAAATGTGTCGGCCATGGAGTTGACCCCAAATTTAAGAAGACATTTTCCCTACCTATTACCTAATGATATTTTAGGTAGGTCATTGAATATTCCTTCTGGTGCTGTCCCATCTAATCCTCCAGCTGCACTTGTGGTGTCTAGACTTGATGCTCCTTCAAGAGCACTACAGTCAACTCAAAATAATTTGTCAAATCCTCGTGTGGGAGGAGCTTCTATGCCTTCCATAAGTTTTCCAAATGTTGGGAGTCGATTTGTCTCTCCTACATCCAAACCAACTAGAGGGTTTTATGTTCCTGTTTGACCTTTCCCCTACCTGTTACATAATGATATTTTAGGTAGGTCATTGAACATTCCTTCTGGTGATGTACCAGCTAATCCTCCAGCTGCACCTACGGTGTCTAGACTTGCTACTCATTCGAGAGCACTACAGTCAACTCAAAATAATTTGTCAAATCCTCGTGTGGGAGGAGCTTCTATGCCTTCCATAAGTTTTACAAATGTTGGGAGTCGATTTGTCCCTTCTACATCCAAACCAAATAGAGGGCTTTATGTTCCTATTCAACATAATATCTCGCATTCCCCCCCTCCAGCTGTTGGACCTAGTGGTCATGTTGGTATTGGTCCTATTGGTTCTTCTTTTTAGCCTCCTATTTCAACTTTAGTCCCTCCACAACAGCCTAACATTAGTAATCAATAACTTAGCGGGGCATAGTACAACAATACTTTATATGTCCATTATCCTAGAGGAGTTACCAATCAATGGTCTCAACCTACTTTTGGGCCTCAAGATGGACTAAACCAGGTGCAACCACCCTTTATGGGTCAAAATTCTCCTAACTATCAACAATTTGGTGGGTTTTATAGTAAACCTGAATAGACCTTTGGTCATATGGGGGTGGCTTTACCTTTTCAATATTATAAGTACCCCCAACCCAATCGACAACTTCCATTTTTCTCTAAATTGGATTTACCTTACCTATCTAAGTTAATAAACGATCCCATCCAACATGATCCATTTTGGCCTACCATCCTGGTCAAACTCCCATCAGACATCCCAAAGTTTGATGGTAAACAAGGTGAATATCCCAAGAATCACGTGATGAATTTCCATTTATGGTGTTCATCAAAATCCCTTATGGATGATTCTATTCGATTGAGACTCTTCCAAAGGACTTTGACCATCATGATCGTGAAATGGTACATTGAACTTCCACAATATTCGTTTGTGGAATTTAACTCTTTGGAAACAATGTTTCTTACTCATTTCTAGTTACCTATCTAGTATGAGACTGGTACATATATCTTGACTTCTCTTTGAAAAAATACCTCCACTCAGATATCAGATCATATTCATGAATGGAAAAGGCATCGAAGGGTAATCAAGGATCCCTTTCCAGATCAAATTTTGGCTGATTGGCTCACCAAGTCCTTGTTGCCACCTATTTCTCGAGATGTGGACATGGGTGATGGTGTCATAGAAGAGCAGGATATTAGCTGTGCACAATACTTGGACCTAGTCTACTCTCAGTACATAACTTTATATGATTTAATTCCTCATGCTCCTCGCCCCAACACTAACCTTGCTAAGGCACCTGCAGAGACTCCTATTGATGGTGTTGTTGGTACAATCCAACCTTCATCTTCAACCAAGCCTGCTAAGACACAAAGTACTTCAACTACAACTTCTTCAACTCCTATGGTTTCCATCAAGGTGAATGCAATTCAATCCTCATAGTCACCCGAAAATAAGAAGAAGGAAAAAGGTAAAAATAAGAAACCTGGAAACCAAAAGGATAATACCAAAAGATCTACGCTAGAGAATGATGCAACACCTAAATGGAAGGCTAAGTATCCTTGCTTGTTGTGTGGAGATTATCACTTCATGAAGGAGTTTCTTCGTTGTGAATAGATTAATAAATTTTTTAAAAGTAATCCTGCACCAATAGTATTAACAGTCTTTCCATTCCAACAACAGTTGATTGACCATACATCTTTGCATGGTTCTTCATCCACCACTGAAGACATTCATTTGATGTCCGCTAAAACAATTGTGTTGAATACCAGAAGTCAGACATATGACAAGACACTTGAGAAGAAAGATGAGGGTGCTTCTTTCTAGAAGGCTCCTCTCATCAAATCTTCTCCTCCACAACCTTCTAATGGTCCTCTCACTATTGAGAAACCTAGTTTTGACAAAATATCGTGTCACCCAAAGAGTATAATCCATAAAAATGTTTTCAATCCTAGTGTTCGAGATGACTAATTCTATAATGTTGTTGAAGATTTAGCTCAAGAACCTTGTGTTATGTACACATTGGAAGTACTCCAAAGCTATCCTACACAATGCAAGAATTTGTTGTCAGCCTTAGGGACTTTCAATCCTAAGAATTCCACCATAATCACATTTGGTACGGAGAATTATAAATCGAGGCTATCCCATCAACTCGCTTTTTAGATTGCTACTAGAGTGATGGGTAGGAAGGTCCATCATACCGTTTTGGACAAAGGAGCTTCCACCTCTATTTTGTCTATGTCTTTCTAGAAATACATTGGTTCACTAATTTGAATAAGTCAGCAACCACGTTAAAAGATTTTGATGGACAAGGTTTTCAATACCATGGTCTACTTCCAGCTTTGTCCATCAAGTTGGGGGGGGAATCCGTTTCTATCCAGGTAGAAGTGGTTGATTCTCCTATTGATTACAATTTTTTGTTAGGAAGGAATTGGTTCTATGCTATGATGACCATTGCATCGTCAGTTTTTCATACGCTCCAATTCCCACATTAAGGGAAAATTGTGACCATAGATCAGCTTGATTATTGCTCATCATATATCACTGCTTTCATGACAAATAATGTTCCAATGTTAGGGTAGGAACCTCCTCCCTATCACTTTGTAGGATTTGAATTGCTGAAAGATTATTCATTCATGGATTTTTTCCATCTAGCACTTCCCCTCCTAGTACAAAAACTACCATGGTAACATGATATCCTCCATGACTAGGGGCATGTCTAAGGAAAAAGAGATTGCTGAATCATCTTCTTTGAGTCCCTACGAAGCCATCTATGAAGCCATTCGGTCTGTTTCTGATGTCTACATAGATGATCATCATTTAGTATTACCATCTGCCCTATTGGCTAGATTTTCCTCTCCTAGATTTAGATTATCTCTCATAGACTTTTCCATCAGATGAGTCCATTATGGAGATCATGAATCTGGATGAATATTTATGGGAAGACTCTCATCATCGATCATTGTTTCTTCCTAAGGCCAATTCAGTAGATTCAGATTTTGTTTCTTTGATTGGTTCTAATATAGTTGACAATCTACAAGCACCTGTATTATTGCAAGGTGTTGATTCTGAAGGGAATTTATCAAATATCTCCAAAAATATTCCCCTCGATATATTGGTCAAGTCAGGTATTGTTGAGCATATCCATATAGGCCAGAATTGCTCGACAATAGAAATTGAAGAATACAGATCTCTTTTTAAGGAACTTCACAATGGTTTTTCCTGTACTTATGAGGAAATGCCCAATATTGATCCATCGATTTTCATACATGAGATCAAGACATAGCCAACGGAAATACCTATTAGGAAAAAACTTTGTCAGGTCCACCCGAGAAAAGATGCAACCATTAAATATGAATTTGTGAAGATTTTGAAAGCTGGTTTCATATATCCCGTGTCTTTAACTGAGAAGGTGTCTAATATTGTCCCTGTTTCCAAGAAGCACGGAACTATTAGGGTTTTTATCACTTTTAGGGACCTGAACAAATATTTTCCAAACGAAAACTTTCCTACCCCTCACATCGATCAGATCATCGACAATTGTGCTGGAGGTGCCATTTTTTCCTTTATGGATGGATTTTTTGGCTATAATCAGATTGAAATCTTACCTGCCGACCATCAGAAAATGAGATTTATTTGTCCGTGGGGAACCTTTGTTTATTGAAAGCTACCTTTTGGTTTGAATAATGCTGGAGATACCTTCTAACGAGCTATGTTGTATTCTTTTCATGATATCATACACATAGTGGAACCATATCTGGATGGCCTACCTTCTCATTCATAGCAGTGGGATGACCATTCAGGGAATATTAGACACATTTTCCTTCGCTGTCGTATTTATCGCATTCGTCTCAATCCACACAAGTGTGTTTTTTATGTTGAAGCTAGAATTTTACTTGGTTTTGTTGTTTCTAGGGATGCAATTCAAATCAATCCCTTAAAAATTGCTCCTATCGTGTCCTTACCACCTCCGACAGATATAACTGAAATCCAAAGTTTTCAAGGGAAGGAAAAATTTCTTCGTCATTTCCTATGCAATTTTGCAAAGAAAACGCATGGTTACATGTTTCTCTTGAAAAATAACACTCCCTTTCTTTGGGATGGTGAGGCTCAAAGAGCTTTTGATAATTTGAAACAAGCTATAACTCACTCACCCATGATTCACCGCCAAAATTATTCAAAAGATTTTATACTTTACATTGCCTCCCACACTAATACCATTGGCATGGTTCTAGTGCATGAAGATATGAATGGCCAAGAACATGTGAAATATTTCCTTAGTAAGAGTCCTCTTGACTCCGAAACTTGTTACGCACATGTGGAGAAGCTAGCCTTTCCTATGGTCATCACTGTGCAACGTTTTCACCACTACATCCTACTTCATGTGCTACTACTTTGCTTGTAGATCAAAACCCTATGTACTATATTCTTACCTGTTAGGTACTAGGGGTAAAATATTCCCATTGGATTGTCATCCTACAGGAATTTGATCTTGAATTTTCCAAGACCACATCCAAAAAATACCTTGTCTTTGTTGATTTGATGTGTGACCTTCCCCATGATATCATGGAAGCTAAGCCAAATCATTCATTTCTAGATGGATTCTTATTCCTGATAATCATGACCAGCCCATGGTATGGAGATTTGATCATATATCTCCAAACCCAAATATTTCAGCCAAGTCTTTCTCATGGAGATTGTCGACACATCCATCACCACGCTAAGTATTAACTCATTCTGAATGACACCTTATATCGATGTGGCATTGACTCCATTCTTCGACGATGTCTTACTTATGACGAGGCTGAACACGTCATGAATGATTACCACTCTGGAGCATGTGGCAATCATCTTTGAGATTTTTTATCCAAAGAAGCGCACCCACCATGTTCCGTTACACCCCGTCATTGTCATTGGTCCTTTTTCCAAATGGGGGATTGATTTGATGCATTGTAATCCTACCTCAGTTGGGGGCATGGTTACATCATCGTAGCCATGGATTATTTCACAAAATGGGCCGAGGCAATGCCTACATATGCATAGGATGTTAAGATTGCTTCCCTCTTCCTATTCAATCACGTCATAGCTAGGTTTGGAGTCCCATAAGCCATAGTAACTAATCATGGATCTCACTTCCGTAATCAAATGATGGCTGAGCTGAGTACCAAGTTGGGTTTTCGTCATGAAAAAAGACCCCCTTCTACCCACAAGCTAATGGCCAGGTTGAAGCCATTAACAAGGTATTGAATACTATTCTTCGTAGGATGGTTGCAGATCACAAATCCAATTGGCACTTAACTCGTTTTTTTGCACTATGGGCTTATAGAAATTCAATCAAAACAACAATTGATTTCACGCCTTTTAAACTAGTCTATGGACTAGAAGTTGTCCTACCTATTGAGTGTGAAATTCCATCACTCAAGCTTGTAGTTGATATTTTGCTAAACACTTTTATTGAGGAAAAACGTTTCCTTTATCTCTTGAACCTTGAAGAGACTCAGAGAGATGCCACATTGGCTAATGAGTCGAATAAAAAACGAGTCAAGGCTCAGTATGATAAATCAGTTTAACCTCGTGTTTTCAATGAATGAGATCTGGTTCTAACCTACAATCAAAAACATGAAATACTTGGAAAAGGGAAGCTTGAATCTATGTGGTACAATCCTTTCATAGTGAGTAAATTCTTAGAGGAAGTAGATCATGATCTTGTTGATTATGATGGGATACCTTTTTGGCAACCTTGCAATGGGTTGTACCTGAAAAGGTACTATGCTTGAGTTATCTTTTGCGTTAGTACATTGTATATATGTACATTTTTTGGATTTTAGTGTGTTTTTTGTTATTTAATATGGTTTTGAGGTCTTTTCAATACTTTTTTCCCCATGTTTTGATTTTGTAGATCAAATGGATTTCTATGGTTTTGCTGATGGTGCTTGTCGTCACACTATGAACCTTCAAATAACTCATATAAATAACATTCCATGATTAAAACAGATAGGCCGCTAATAAATTCTATATATATATATATATATATATATATATATATATATCATCAAAAGTGTGTTTTTACAAAAAATGTTCTCGAGACCCTGAATGAAGCACGATAGCTTTCAGGTATACAAAATATCAAAAAATACTGAAGCTGGATAGATTTCAGTGTCTACATCATGTGGGATCTAATGGTGGTCGTGATAACACATGACGGCCCTGGCCACTTTATGTAGCAACCGTCCAAATCGGCCTGACACTCCTGTAGTATGTCTCTGGTACCTCCTAGGGAGGTCATCTATAGTAATGTCTGGGATGTCCAAAGTTAACCGGCCTATATTATCCTCGAGCTCAGTCAACTCATCATCTCCTCTGTGAACAAAGTGGGCTCCCGCTCACTGGTCGATGGGGGATGAGCCCCCAACTTGTGCCTATCCCACATATGCATGAGAAAAGCAGGTCTCGTTAACATACATAAAAATCCTAAAAACATAAAATATAAAAACATTTAATTCTTATTATCACTTACCTATATCTCCCCGCTGGGAACCTGCTCGTAAGGGTAGATCAGGATCACCTCAGAAATCAGTTCCTGAATATGCATACTCCTCAATCATGAGGATCTTATTATCTAACCACCTAAAGAATGCAGTCCCATATTTTACCCTGGAATCCTTGTCACCATGATAGGCCATGATCTCTACCCACCCTAGCATATGCGGGTTAGTGTGCCCTCAACTCAGTAAAGGGAACTTGTGGCTTTAGATGGGGTACCCTCTCGAAGAAAAAGGATACTAAGATAGTGTCATAATTGAATTGCTTCATCTCTCCTCACCGACATTTAGTCATCTATTCCTTCGGTGTCACCAGTAAGGCCTCTATGTAGTTGAATATTGTGGGTACCATTTCCCCTATGGCATAAAGCATGTGTGCCCGCAAATCCTAGTGAGCCCCTTGGCTCCTTGAAGCGTGTTGCATGGTAAAAAGCACAGTGCACAAAGGTAGATCTCTAACGACCTTGATGGGAATTTTCTTCCAACACATATGATTACTTGGGAAGTAGTGACGATCGATGAGGCCCTGTGTAGTGATCTCTCCTCCATGAGGTCTTGTAGGGTCATATGGGCACTCCTTGCCATGATAAACCAGTAAGAAAGTATATTTATTCTACTTCCAATGTAAAAACGTGAAGGTAGAAGAAGCAAAAATGAGCGGTTGGAAAGACTGTTAAATAGAATCAGATATTTGATCAAAAGATTCAAAAAAATCGAATTCTATCATGTTCTCAGGGAGCTTAACATGCGGGCGGACAAAGAAGCTAATAAATTTATAGAAATAGGGTGCTACGAAATCAAGGTAAACTCAAAGTTAAGTTTGGAAATACCTCCATAATTGTCTAAGGATGGAAAGTATGAGCAGATTTTGTATTCTCGACCAGCGTTTTTAAACTGGATTTCTCATTTTAATATAACCGTTTTTGTTAAAAAAAAAAAAACGTGAACCCCGACCTCGAAGTATTGTTGTTCAGGGTTCCATGACCTGACAATATACTACAATAATTTCACCTGATATCTCATGCTGCGTATGTTAAAGATATTCCAAATCCCACACCCATGTAAAGCAGTTATAGTTCCAACATCATTCTCGACTCGTATATCATCATTTTCGTGTTCTCTTTCTTTCCATATGACCATTTTGGTTGAACATGGCCTTCCAAAATTAAAAAAAGAAGCTTTAGAACATAGAATCAACCATTAAAAAATATTTTAAAACTTCTTTTTTGGCTCATATCTCATCATGTTATAGGGAATTTGTGGCACCGCCTATCTTACTTTAAGACAAAGTCATGCCACCACGCGTTTCTACAGGAAAATGTACGATGTCATGCAGGTAATTCCTATCCTGAAAGGGAGAAGTACGTTACCCTGTGGGTGCATTTTACCCTTGGGTAAATGCCAAAAAAACCCTAAAACTAACATGGAATTGAAAAATGAAACCGTGAAAAGCTTGGAAATGATCTGAGGACTTACCTGCAACTGATGGAACTGAAAATGGACGGTTGATGGCTCCGGAATCTTCAGCTGAAATATGCACACAAAAGGCCCTAAAATGCTCTCCAAAAAGGTAAATGTGAAAATGAGAAGTGTTTTTACTATTTACTAGTTTATATTAAAATGTTTTTGGGTTTTATTTCTTTATTTTTATTATTTTATTAAATATTTATCCTCAAACATCCTATAAGGCCTAGTTTTTAATATTTTTTGAGTCTAATGGTCATTTTAAGTCTTGCAGGGCATGGAGAAACTGATTTTTTTGGTTATGAATGAGTTTGACTTTTTCGTCCTCGCACACAATGAAAAAAGATCTGGAGTGCTATTTTTGAAATCTTAGTCGTGCTCGTTAAACCTAGCACTAAATTTCTAAGTCAAGGTTTACTTCTTTTTCAGGCTCGTTAAACTTTTTTCGTGAAAATAAACCCTAATGGAGTCTTCAAGGTCTTTTTGGACACCTAAAATGTGAAAAGATCGCTGAGTGAACTTTTCTTCTCACGCTCATAAAAGTACTTGAATAGTCATCTTTTTTACGATAGTTTACCCCTTTTTTGGTTTGGATTGACTAAATTATGAAAAAGCAATACTCTAGTCATTGAATAGAAGAGTTCTCTAAGTTATTATTTTATAATTTTTTCGACCTCGGAGACTAAATAATAAGAAAAAGGACCTTTTGGATTCTTCTTTTTTTTCCGTTTAAACTCTCTAAACATGAATGATACTGAGTTTAGTTTCAATGGACTTGTTAAATTAAACACTGAGAGAACCTCTTTGGGAACGAACCCCTCCTTTCTCAGGTTCGTAAAACATGTGATAATGGACTTATCCTATGATAAGTTGCAAGGAGTGTTTGTTACCCTCTTTGAACTCGTAAAAATGAAAAAGAGGCACTCATCAATCATGATGGGGAAAGTAAGGTAAGGGAACCACATTTCATTTGCAATAATTGTAGTTTATAGTCACCTTTGAACATGGCACTTGTATACATTTCATTCAGTCAATTGGGTATTTTGCTTGCATCTGAGTTGATCTACTTTCATGAGTCATGTCACTCCTTTGAGTCTTTTAAAGAATGCATCATCAATCGTCACATTATGTATTGGTATCCTCCTGGTCAATTCAATGTTTCCAAGTCTTTGGTCATGCCACCCAATGTTCAAAGGGAAGTCATGTTGAGATTTAACATTTGCAGTCAAAACTTTGTGCAGCTACTATTGAGTCAGTTTTGAGTTTCATGTCTTCTATGTGGGATTCATCATGGCCCTCATTTGACGAGACTATTCCTGTTGACTTCATCTCTTCATCTAGGAATTAGTATTAGAAACAAAGCAGTACCTTGAGATTTGTATGAACCAATGGAAGATCCTCTTGCTTTTGACATAGATTTACATCATTGACCTTTGATCAAAATATTCGACCGAGTGTTCGACATCAGATCATCTATTCACAGTCAAAATATTGTACTAGAGTACCTTGGGAATCATCGACATCAATGGTGATCTCCCTCGCACTTGTTAATGGTTCTCATCATTGACTGGTAATCAAGTGGTTTCTACCATGTTCAATGTCAATACATTGTAATCACATGGATAGAATCATATGTTGTTGAAAATGACATGAAGACCCTGGGTATCTATCAAGAGCTCACTGCTTTCCCCAGGTTGCGATGGAGTATTTGTATGAGTTCTAGCATGGATCCAAATCTGTATGGTCATGCTTGTGCTCAAATTTGCGTTTGAATGACATAGATCTACATTGTATATTTGGTAGATATGTCCAAGTTTGAAGGTTTCTTCACATGGATCTACATTGTATTCTAGTAGCCATGATTATTTGTATCTCACATGGATTTGCTTTGTATTGGTCTGCAGCCATGATGAGAGTCATATAGATCTGAATCAAAGTGTTTATGTACTGTAGATTGAGCTATGTTGTTGAATATCTTCAATTAGTGAAGTCTTTCTTTGAAGTGATAAATTGTTTTGACAAATCCCTGACATATCCTATCCCTCTAGCCTCATGATTTGGGGGGCATTCCGTTATACATATTTATCGTCATCATCTTGTACTGAGAACAAAACATCAAAACTTTCCTTCATTCCCCAAGTTATGAATAGAGTTTGGACTTGGATCACTGGTTTAAATATTTAGTCCACTACCGCACTTTCCTTGTGGACAAAGTGCATTACCTAAGTCAATAATGCGTGTTTTCCATGCACAAAAAGCGGTGACACCACCACTTACCTTTGTACAATGATAAGTTCCCTATTTGTAACGCTCTCTCATAGTTGAAAAAGAGTGGTGCTCAAGTTTTAAAGAAAAAAATAGAAGTTTCACGAAGCTTCTCGAACCTCAGCTTCATGGAAACCTAATCCCTAGACTCTTGAACCACTTGGAATCGAGATCCCTCCTTGTAGGATATCCCCTCCACATCATCCACAATAATCTCAACCATCCCTATCCTTCCATGGCTATAAATCTTGGCTCATCCCCCATGGGTAAAAGGAGGAAGATTATGCTAAAATACCAAAATTCTAGCCAAATCTAGCCAAGGAGAGTAAGGAATTAGGTGGACAAGTTGAAGATTTGGAGGAAAGATCTTGTTTTAGGAGAGACTTCTCAACACTAAGGTTCTTGGTTGTAATATATCTCTTATTCTATTAATGCAATGGAAGTTCCTTTCCCATAAATCATATTGTGTATTAATCATTGGTTTTATTATTGAATTCCTTAGTCATCAATATAGGATTATAGATCGTACTAGGTACTTTTAATCTTATATTATTTTGTGATGTGCTTTTTGTAGGTAAACTGTGGAGATCTATAATTATAGAAGGTTGGTACATTATAATTGTGTGACAAGTGAAAGATCCATTCCAAGCATCTATCAATATTAGGGAAAGTGCTTCTCATTGTTGTAACTCATTTGTTCTAGCTGTAAGAACTTCAGGATAGGGAAACAACTTCTGTTTGTAGAAGGTGAGAATTTCCAGCAACAATACTATACACACCTTATCTCAAATCATGGATACACTCCTCCTCATGTGCATACTCCTCCATACCCTATCCAATCCACAATTTCACCCATTTGTGCTGCCTCAACACACAAGATCCATCCACACTTCTATCCACCTCCAAAATCCAAGCCACCACTCAAAGATTTCAACATGTTTTATATTCTAGTAACTACCAAGGAGGTGCAAAGGTGTGCCAATATAATTGGTAGTGTAAGAAAAAATGCCTAATATATGCAACATAAAATAATATAATCCATTTAAGGTGAAATCATGCTCCATAACAACTTTTACCATAAGATGGGAGGGAGGGGTATATTCAAACATATTTAATATTTTCCAACTTAGCTAATAACATTTTACTAACATGGATATCATAGAAAACCGGTCCTATAAATAAAATAAGGAGGAGGATGAACTACAATTTGGAGTATTGAAAATATATATTGGTATAATATTGTACAGCTTTGGTATGAATCGATTTTGATGCCATTGTAAAGTTAAAGGTAGTGACACCACATCCTAAACATAAGATTAATTCATGAACCATAAATTATATTCCTAGTTGTTAGGAAAATTGTGCATTTTAAATCCACATTTGATGTTAAATATATTCAATATGATCCCAAATAGGGTGATAGGGATGGTAGAAAGAGTTTATAATCAGACGATTAACACAATAGGTAACACTCAACTACTCCATGATTGGAAATGTGCATACCTAGGTGGCCTCATTGGATGATATGTTAAGCATGTATTCATTTATGATGAGGATTATGGGATTGAACAAGAACTATGATACCAAGGGATGATGATGTACAAAGACCACTTGTGTGATCATGATTTCAAGTATTCATTGATGGATGGAATATGGGAATAATGGCTTGACATTGCGGTATGGTATCTATATGGTATGTGGTTTCCATTCAAATAAAATCGACAATGTAGGTCTAATAAGGAGGTTTCCTTCTTGTTTCAATTTTATACTTGCTACCTTCCTAGCAGAAGATATATGTTTCTCTTTCCCAATAATCATGGATTGCATCAGTTTGTTCTCTCCATTTTTAATAGTTTCTCTCAAATATTTGACATATCAAACCCTATCCCTACGTTAGGTTATCTTGTTTCCTCCCCGATGTTTTGTGCTTGAACTAGTTCACGCCCACCATCCTGATGTTTATAGGGTAGTCTCCCTGCTTGAATTTGGAATTTTCCTCTTACCCTCTCCTTTTATCTTGGATTCCACACCTCTCAAGTAAGATTCTATTACTAACATTTATTGGTATGTATATTCTTAGAGGTACTATGACTCCTAGGTTAAGTAGGAGGAAGAGGAGGAAAAATGGCTATGTATTGGAGACATATTCCTAAACACATCCAATCTAAAATTTCCCAATCCAAGAATGGCATAAGAGAGGAAAATATATTCCTTATAAATGAAGAGGTCCAATGAGATATGATCCCTTGGTTCCTTGATGTTGGCACCTCTCTCACTAGAGATACTAAATACCTCAAAATTGAAACCTTGTATTGGAAAATGAAGTCTCTATTTAGAAATTCTCTAATGATGTCTCTAATTCGAAGACTATGATGGAGCATCATGAGGCCAACAATGAAATATTGTTTTAGTTGGATTCTATTCATTCTCATATATAAAATTGGATTCCAAGGTCAACATCATTGCTAAAGATGCCACCAGAATAGAATTTGTAAAAAAATATCCTACCCTTGATTCTAGTCAAGAGGTTGATCCCATTATTTCAATTTCTAATGATGATAAGCTTGTCTATATTTAATTCTCTTGACTTTTGTCTCTTTTTTATTTATATTTATATCCAAATCTATTTATTCATCTCTATATATTAATAGATACTAATAGAAAAGGAACAATGAATATAACAACATAAGGATTATGTATCTCAAGAATGATAGAATCTTGTTTTGTAGCTGGTCTTGTTTCCCTTGTGGTAAACCAACACTATGATACTCAATATATTTTCCTTAGATTAATATAAATAACACTAACTTAAAAAAATGTGTTCAATCTTAATAGGTGATCATTTAGACTATTTTGTATTTACAGGGTAGTGAAGTAAAGGCGAGACCAATTGACTTTGTTTCAACAATTCTCAATTCTTGAAAGACCATACTAACCTATGTTACAATGAATTCATATTCATTTACCCTAATCAATTTCATATTAGAATTTAACGTGTGAAGGTTTGAGAGAAATCAATTCAATTCAAAAGGCTAACTAGCTTATCTTCATTTTCTATTGACCCACTAGGGGGTTCAATCACCTACCATATCCAATTATTAAACATGTCTTCTATAGAAATGGTATGGTCATATATTTGTTAACCCACTTGCAGCCAATAGGTTAACAAAGATATCCATGCTGATATAAAATGTATTTTAGAGTTACTAGAGAACCATTTTTTCAAGGTACATGTTAATGCTTTAATGTCACACGCATGCAATATTTTAGCTAATCTTACAGTAAGGTGTAATCAAAAAATAGAATGCATCTCACCACAAACATCGTAATCATATCCAAAAATCAATGAGTCCAAAAATGCCAAAGAACAGTCAAAAGATGAGGTCACGTGGTCAAATGATTTCTTACTCATGCTACAATGTGTGTTATTAGTTCTGTGAATATGTTAGCCTAGAGCATATTATCCTTCAAAATCCATGTGACTATCAAAATGGTGGGATATTAGCTACCCACCATGAATTGAAGGCTCATGAAAGATCCTTCACAAACAAAAATTCGTACTTGACTCTTCATATGATGGGAAAGCAATGAATTTTGTTGGTCAAGGATATTTCATGAGCCTTCAATGTATGATGGGTAGTTGAGATCCTTCCACTTAGACAGTTACAAGGATTTCGAGGGATAATACATGCTAGGGTAGCGCTATCACATAACTGATAACACACACTAAAGTGTGAGTGAACATGGCCCATTTAGCTGTGCAACCTCTTCTTTTGATTGTTCTTTGGCATTTTTGGAATCATACCATGTTTTGTACTTAATGAGGATGTCTTTGGTGAGTTTCATGCTATATGTTGACGACACCTTACTGTAAGATTAGCTAAAATTTTGCATGTGTGCAATATTTAAGGGTCAACAGTACCAATAATATCACACATAACCAATTGTTTACATCAACCAAATTAAATATGAGGTCTCATGCATAGATTCAACAACTGGGTTAATTTTACAGAGAAAAAATAGAGCTAGGAACATTAAACATAATATATATTCTTGATTGCAATCAATGAATCTATTGTGTACTATAAGTATTGTTGCAATCAATGTGCATGGACCATCTTTACTTCAAGGCATCAATGGTCATTCATATATTGAGTAAAAATGATCCATGTACATTAACCATAGTTTTTCCAACCTAATAAACACATAATAAGAAACAAATTCTCTCTTTAAGAATTTGAATTGAGAAATTAGGGGCTAGCCTTGAAGTGGTTGTACAACTAGAATATATTTTTTTCAAAGAATAAAATTGGAACTTGAAACAGACTAATGTGTTTTCAAAAAGAAAAATGACCATATCTATTCAATAATTTCTTACAAGTTTCAAGCTTGACATTAAGAACTTTGAACTATCTCTCACATACTCAATAATAACACAACAACAAATTTTTCTTGAACAAGGTATGGAAAATTGGTAGAATTCATGAAAAAATCATTGCCAACAGTCACTCCTCAATCACATGATAACCGATAAATTATTATAAACATTTTTCATTACTGTCAACATTAGTACTATGAATAATCTATTTATAGTAATCCAATGTAAATAAATTCATTTTCACTTCAACAAAAAAAATTAAATAAGGTTCCTCCACGACCTACGTGTTTGTAGAGGGTCTACATAGTTATATTAAAAATTATTCCAATCCTAGAGTTACATTTTTTTTAATATCAATTAGATTTTTTCTTCCTTTTCATATTTAATATAGTCAAAATGGATATTGAGAATTCCAAAATATCTCTTTTCGGATGATTGTGAATCCATTGAAGATAGTTAGTAAAGGTGTGAATGAATCAATTACTATGGGGGATATTGGGGATTTGTTGTGAAAGGACTGGTAACACTTCCAATAGTAAAAATGATATAATTTAGGTGAAAATGAATCCCACAAATTCCACCTAGGAAAATACTAGGTTATGGCCACTAAGATACCTACCTCAAGTGTGGATAAGTGGTTTAGGCCACTAAGATAGGGTTGTCTCCATAAAGATTTAGTTGGCTCAATGTAAAGAGAAAAAACAACCTGACTTCATCTTTAGCATCCTTGGAAACCACACCTTTTATCCATGTTTTGTCACATTTGGTATAGTAGGATTTAACGTGCCCTAAAAGACAACAAAAAAATTGAGGGGAATTATTTTGATGCCTAGCCCAACATTCCTTAATGTATACTATAATTTGTTTTATGACCTATTTGTGGAGGAGTTAAGCTGTTGATTGGATTTAAAAGGTCCAATTTTAATTAAGGTGTGAGAAATGTGACAGTTTAGACCTCTCATTCTTTTTGGTTCATCATTGCAAAGGGCACAAGATGAATAAAATACTAGAATGAGAAAAAAAATTAAGTCCTTTTCTGTGAGATTTTAGTGATGAAACAAATGTGTGATTGAATGCTTTGAATAAACTTCTACGTAACCTTGGAAAAAAATAAAGAAAAAAATATGTGAAATTGTATGGGTTATTAATCCTAAATTAATTTCTTAAGTGTAATTGGATGATTGTAAGTAATAATTCAAAGAAAGAAATATGAAAAGGGAGGCATTTCACTCTCTTAGTCATTTTTCATTCACCAAGATCACTTTATTGGCACAAGGTAAATATCATATTAATATTGAGGGTATCTTTCAAGTCCCTTATTTGTGTGAAGATTGGGATATTATAGTATATTCAATTGAAGAAATAAGTGGACAAGAAGCAAGTTGTTAAGCAACCCTAAGTTCATTCCCTTTTTCCTGCTGAATGATTATTTTCATGTTTGGAAGTGATAAAGAAAATGTGTAGTCTAGTTTTGTGTAGGCTAGGAGGTTGTTCCTAACCTCAAATTCCAAAACCTAGTAAAGAAAATTGCAAAATGATTTTGCTCCCTACTAAAACTAGATGATTTAATGACTAGAAAAGCATATCTTGTTGATTGATTTGTTAATTCCTTATAAATTGTGGGTAGTTATGTGAATTAATTTTATGAGAAAAAAAAACTAAAAGTCTAAGTTCAACAACATGTACATGGGTTTTGTTAGGGAAAATTTCCAATGATTCGGGCTATGTCACCAATGTATTATGTTAAACAAGATTAGCATATAAAGGTTTGTTTGCAAGCAGATTAGGCTCCTAATTTCAAATTAACATCAAGAAAATCTATACCGAAGGATAAAGGAGAAGAAATTTATGTACCTTATTTATGAAGGTTTATCCTAGCCACTCCCTTGTTTCCTTTGAATCTGCTCCTTGCTATCAATCCAAATACCTACAACAAAAGGTTTGTTTGCAAGCAGATTAGGCTCCTAATTTCAAATTAACATCAAGAAAATATATACCAAAGGATAAAGGAGAAGAACCCTATGTACGTTATTTATGAAGGTTGATCCTAGCCACTCCCTTGTTTCCTTCAAATATTCAGATTTCTATCAATCCAAACACCTACAACACACAAGATACTTTTATAAAACTAATTTGGAAAAAAAAATATTATTCAAATAAAGACATGACATGAATATGAAACTAGTAAATCAAATTAAAATAAAGATACAATAGATTCTTATGCCAAATATCACACAATGCTTAACATAGAATGCAGGGAAGGGAAAGATTTCCAATCTTTATTAAACAACATAAATAGTATAGGTCATACCTTCTTTTGTTCATCACCTTGCTGAAACTATAGCTCTAGGTCACCCTCGCTCATGTACTCCACAAATCTCATTGCAAATCTATGTATGCATAAGGGGTAGAAACCACTTGAGCCAGTAGTATTTTCGACGCCCATGGATATAAGGATCAATAGTAAATATCAATGATAGGAAGGGAAATGAGAATAAAAGTAAGAAATTCCTCTAGCATAGAATTACTAGGAAATGTACTCCCTCATTTGGTCCATTCCAACCTTTCCTATAGCTGATGAAGGAAGTTAGGAATAGTTACCAGATGGTTGGGTAAGTTGTAACCAAGTAGGTAGTCATTGTAACTCCCATAACTCCCTCTTTGAAATATTTTTCATAATTTTTAAGGGAATTAGTGCTTGATACAATGGAAAGTAGAGAATGATTTGCTTCCACACAATGTGCAAGATGCGAATGCAATTTTTTTTGCACTCATCTCCTAATAAAGGAGAAAGTGTGAATGGCTCTCATTCTACAAGATCATTAGGTGCATATATTATAATTTTAAGGATTACAACTTTTAGGATGTTTTTCAAGGCCATAAAAACTGAGGTCAAATAATAGGTTCTGTTTGTGCCAGAAATTGTTTCCAGGCCACAAAGAAACAAGACAACACAATCTCAAATATTCAATCAAACAAAACTAGGGTTTAGGGTTTTTTAAAAGTTTTTCTTGGTTGTAAAGTTTGGTGACTGAAGGGAATACATTCATAAGCAAAGCAGGAACTAAATCATAAGTAAATAAGAACATAGATGCATAATATAATCACCAATATCCAACAGAACATGACATTGAAGTTCATTCACAACTGACAAGCACTACCAGCATACAAACCATAAACCAACAATGAATTTATCAATCATGTAACTAAACAAGTTAAAAATGAATCCAAAACACAGACTGAAGGGTGGAAAGGATCATATATTTCATAATTCTATTCAACAAATACACATGAGATTTTTAGTACTTAGCTCATAAACAAGTCACGGACCTCCTTAAGCCAGCCAAAAATCGAACCCTTTGTTCTCTTTCTCCTCTATCTAAATACTGTTTCTCAAAAAATCAGTTAGGGTCTAAACCCTAACTGTCTTCAGCCAACTCATCGATGGGATAATGTCAAATTATAATTTACAAAATAAAGTTTTCCTCAAAAAACAAAACAAGTAACTGTCTAACTAAAGTATTTCTAAACAAAAGCATAACAAGTAACAACCTAACTGAAAATACTCAAAGGTCCTTGGCATCTTCTGCCAATAAGGCTATTCCATCCAAGGCTTGGGCCTTTTTCTTTGCTTTTCACTGTTCAGCTTCCATCTTTCTCAATCTTTTAGTAAGTTCTTCATTCTGCTACTGTAAGTTTTTGACAGCCTGCTTCAATTCTACACATTGTAAATATGTGCTTCTCTTCCTCTTCAAGGCCTCCTTGGAAACTGCAGTAAGCTCTTGATAATGCTCATTTACTTCTTTTAAATCCTCCCTGAGTCTTCTATTTGCTAGGATCAGACCATCATTTACTTCCTGCATGTAATCCATTTGATGCTTATATTGTCTGATGGTTCTTTGTAGGTTCTCCTTTTCTGAGTCAAAAGCCTTCCCTGTTGTGGTATCCTGCATCTCACTGGGTAGCCATGGGATATCTAGCTTTCTGAAAATGTCTTCATCCTCCTGTAACAGCTCTGAAGACACACCATGAATACTAGGGTTTTCCTGATTAACTGTTTCAGTTGGTGCAATTTCATCAATCAATTGCTGGTCTTTAGAATAAGACACTTCAGTTTCTTTTCTCTGTTGTTCTTTCAACATTTCATCTCTTAATTCCAGAAACATAGTTGATAGTTTAGTTTGGGTGAGGCTGGATCCTTCTACTATCTTCAAAGGTTTCTTTCCTTTACTTTTACCTGTGCTAGATTCTAGGTTTTCCTCTAAAGAATAGGTATCAATCATAGTAACCCCTACTGTGTTTAATTTAGGATTTAGAAGCTTTTTCATATTTAGCCTTAGTTTATTTTTTGATCTGGTTTTAGGCCTCCAACCTGGGGCAAGGTCTTTCACCATCTTCAAAGTTCTTCCTTGATTTTTAACTGTGGCTAATTCCATAGCTTTAACCTTGGTCTTCCTTTTCTTTAACCTTTCTATTTTATCCTGTTGACTGTAGCATTCTTTGTGTGTGTCAACCCTAGACTCAGCATGGACTGTCAACTCATCTCCTTCTAGCAAATATCCTTCATCTTCAGATAAGATAGTAATAGGGCTTCTCTGTTATACCTTGGCATCCTCTTCCTCCACTGCAACCTTCTCTATGACAATAGTTTTTTCATCCATGAGAATTTCTGCTGGTGCCCTATTTTGCACAAGCTGATATTCCTTTTTTATAAACAGTGAAATTTTGCCCTTATTATCAGCTGAAGACTGCTGATGTTCATAGTCTTTCTTTGAAGGTTCTATCACTTCTTCAAGTTTAAATTCTTTTTTATTTTCAGACTTGACTTTTTGACCTAGTTTCTAACTAGGGTTTTCCCCTTGTCCACATGTTTTTTGGTTGGCTAATCTTCCTGCTTAATTTGGAAACTAGACCAAAAGAGGAAATAGTCCCATGTCTTCCCTTCACTTTGCAGAGCAGTGCTGATAATTAATTTGATCAATCCATGATGGAAGATGGACTGTGTAGTGTGATCCTGATGCTCCTTGACCCTTCCTGCCATTTTCTGCAAACTCTTCAATAAGAAGAAGGGAAGACTCATCCTTGCTTCACCAGCCAGGTGTTGTAAGAACCTGAAATGATACTTATAAACAAAAGAATACCTCCCTTCACAGGTAATGTAGCTTTATAGGACTTTAATGGGCTCCACCCATTCATCTATGAAATTCTGGATTAGTACTCCTTTGCTCCAGTCTGGAATAATTCCAGGTAAAAGATACCTTTGGGAATTGAAGGTGAATGGCAACTTTTTGAACCACATTTATCCTTCATTTCTAACTCATATAGCTTCAGCAACCAACTCCACAGTCAACTTAAACTTCAGAGTATCAAATACTACCATGTCCTGGTTATAGCATTGGGAAAATTTATAAGATACCTCGGTGTTATAGCCATCAATATTTTTGAAGAAATCCAACCATCCAGCATTCTGGAAGAGCTCTGCACAACCTAGAAATTGGTCAATCCAATTCAGCTCAGTGGGCTCAGCCTTGTTGGTATTCCCACTTTTTCCCATCTGCTTTCAATGACTGAATTCTGTGTAATTTTAAAGCCCTGTTAATGACCTAACAGCTCTTTTTCCCTCGAGCTCTCAGAGTTTTGACAGTCTGTTTCTATGGTTAATGCAGGAAATATTTAACAGCAGGCTTGAGTAACTTAGGTCAACAGAGTGCCAAAAATTCTTCAACAAAATTGCTGCTGAAATTAACTAACATCCAAGATGTCCATTTTGATGCTAGACCATCTCTAGAATGCCTGAAAACATCTGTGTGTTATGGTTCTGCACAAATAATACCCTTGGCTCCTTTTAATGCCACTAATGAGCTATCTCTTTGCAAAAAGGATTTTACATTAGTGCTCTCAAATTCCTCCTTCTTAAATCAAATTGTGATTGTTTTAACTAGGGGATGGAAACATATGAGAGAAATCTTATGTCTGCTAACTTTATGCTTCAACTTGCATTCAGCACAAAACCACTCAGCTTCTGGCACCCACTCAGATAAGTTCTGCATGTAATTGACATGCTCAGCTCACTCATTTCATTGCTTATAGGTAACAAGTTAATCTGTGAAACCTTGGTCGCCAGAAACTGTACAGATCTTCACCCTACCATATTTTCAGGCTTTGACAGGGTAATTGTTCAATGCAACTGCTATCTTTCAACTTATCATTTTCCAAAGCATCTAAAAACCTCTTAGACTGATATCTCTTCGACAGGAGTTTGTTAAAAGCATACATTTATGTTTTCCTTAATCAATTTTAACATAACAAGCTTTACTGGGAAAGCCCCAATTTAGCAGCCACTATCAGGTTAACGCGGAATACCTCATTCTCATCCTATTGCAGATGTTTAAAATCGATCCTTGAACTATTTGACTGTCAAAATTAACTATCCAAGTGTCTTCAGGTCTTCAGTTTGCTTCCAGCTGGCGCGCTGAGAAAGCCCTAAATCTCCTCTATAACTGTAAATTTTGGATTTTAAGCAGATGTCTTTGTTCCACTTCGCCTCTAGCTTCGTGATGCATATGTGGAGAAATTCCTTCCCATCAAACTCGGCTCGTACCTCCACCTATCATGATACGCTGAGCCCTAGCTGTTGATTACCACGATCTCTTTCACGTCACGAACCACACCTGTTTGCATGATCATTTCTGATGAAACACATATCACAACCCTTTACACATGCGATTAGTCATACAGAGATCGAAATCATGAGAGAATTTGGCTTAAAAATCGGCAATTTTGGTGCCCGTGATATTCTTGTAGCGCCGTAGTGTAAAATTTCACTCGTTACGCTACAAGAATATTTCAAATTCAAATTTGGCGGTTTTTAGTCATTATTTCCATTTTGAATGAGGTTTTAAATGGTGAACTTTGATCATGATGCTATTTGTGAACCCATTACTCAACATAATGTCCTATAAAACCCTTCAAGACCTAAGAAGAACAAACCTAATGGAAAACCTAAAGAAAAAATCAAAATCTCACTTAAAACCAAAAATTTTCTAAGGTAAGCAAATGAGCAAACTTAAAATAAAAATAAAAATCACAATCAAAATATAAAATTGAAGAAAACAAGTTCATGACTTAACAGGTTCTTCAGTCCATAAATGTCTCTCTTTTGTGAATGAATAGTTATAGTCGAAGTGTCGTCTTTTGAATTGTTGTCACAGATGGAGAAGTGTCAATTCGAGATATAACATACGCCCCTTAATGTGTGAGTTCAGAAGGGAACATGATGGCTAAAATACATTATAATAATCAATGGAGTGGTATACAAAGGAGACATGGTCGGACATTCCAAGAGTCCTAGCCTTGACAAAGTACCTATAATAGAAAAAACATGTCAAACAATATTTCCTTGGAATGTATATGTCCATGCTTAAGGTGATAGAACATGGCCTCCAAATAGAATACACTATAGACCCATGACATCTATGAATGATGTAGAGATAGTGGACATAGAATAATACACAATGGATCCATGTGGTATATAAAGAAGTGGGTCATGGACATGAAGAGGATACATGGTGGATCCATGCCAATTAGAAGATCATAGCCACAAAGAGATACAAAGTGGAACTATGTCAATATGGATATCATAACCATGAATGAATACTCAGTGGATCTATGTCTCATCATGCATTAAGAGAATAATATATAACTGAGTTGAGTAATGGTTCTCCCAATGGTACCAATGTCATATGAGGTGTGGTGCAGTCTTATGCAACTCGAGCAATAGGAAAAAGTGAGGATGTTACTATTGGCCCAAGGTATTCAATCAAAACAACCTAAAGCTATGCATCCTACCCATGTGAATAGATGAGCTAAAGCCAAACATGGAGGATACTATTTGATTAACGATCATTGATGTACATTGTTAACAAATGTGAGGTAACCCACTGATTATGATAATGGGAACCAATGTACCTAGTACATTCTAACAAGTGTTAATAGATGTCTTGGAATTGAAAACTTTTAGAATCTACCAAGTAGGATACATTGATGTATTCCCCCTACCCAATAGTGAGGGAACCTAACACTAATGGATATAATCCCCAAGGTACTAATAATACTTTAGACCTAATTCCTATAGAATAATGAGTTGAAGTCGATGGGAAGAGATACATTGGAAGGGAGGGATTAAGGAATCCCCCATCATCCAAAACGATGAAATATCAAGGGTTGACTTGACTCGAGAAAGGAAGGGGACAAAGTTTTGTAGAACAAACCATTGAGTATGTCTCCTACATGCATCGACTATAAATAGCACATGACATAGACCCCTTGAGCAATAATTGATAATGAAATCTATTGATAAGGGTAAGGACTTCCACCATTGATGAAAATGAAATCTAAGGTACAACACCAATCCAAAAATGTGAATAGATTTCTTGTCATCAAACATAAATGGAAACCACTCAATCAGGGACCAACAATTAATTGTGATATGTTGAGTGAAATGTTACCTACCAATGATGTAAACAGGGCCAGTGTGCTACAACTCTAGGTTAATTCCTTAATACCAGATGAATGGTTATCGATGAGACACAAAAAACAAGTGATAAGTAAATGGGGACCTTCCACACAAGCATGAGTATGAACACTATTTTCAATGATACATGATTAAAAAAAACCAACACTAGTGAATCTTCGATACACGAGGTCAAGGAAATTGCATAATGGCTAACATTGGCTATATCCTTAAACATTGAGCACAACAAAAAAGTGACTTTGGAAATATTTCAACAAAAAGTGACCAATAATATAAATATGTAATGTAGGAGATATTGACAGATCCTCCATACGATTAGAAGAGTAACCAATGAGAGGAGTAATAACTCTATGATTAAGGTTTAAATCCAAATCCCAAGTAATATAACCCAACTTGTTGACAAGCTCAAAATTGGTGCTATATTCAATGATGACTCGACTTGCTTCCATTGCTAAATAGAAATTTGAGGTATTTCTCTTCCCTCTCTTTTTAAAGTATTTGATTTTTGTATCTTTTTCAAATTATGAAATCCTGAAAAGGAATAAAAGCATGCTATAATACATTGGAGAAAATGAGCATCGCATGGGACTGAAAATACGTTCCAAGCACATGGATCATACCTATGCAAAAAAAGAGAGGATATGTAGGATTTGGATGCTCTTGAAGCATGTATTCTCTACGAAGGGTAGTAATATGCAGCTACAAAAAGTAGAAAAGGAAAGCATGATTAGGAGAATGCATTGGTGGTAAGCGGATAAATGATAATTATAGTGAGCATTAGACTCAAAAACACAAGTAGCTGTATGCAATTGGAAAAACACAAAATGCAAAACACTATGAGATGCCCCTAGGTAAAGGGATAGAATAAGAGTTAAAGAGGATCATGAAGCTTCATCTCAATGACATGGTGGGACTACTTAGGGAATCTCGATCCAAACACAAAATTTGGCATGGGAACTTGAATACAACAAGGTTCTACCTAGGGTTCCCGTGAGTTGGGAAGCTCTAACATGGAGAATTGTGAATTTTCTGATAAGGGAGGGCTAATGTCACATTTCCATGTGTTGTGATCTTGAGGTGTGAACAAAATGGTAAGGTTGATGCAAATTATCCATTATGGAGATAACCTACCCTATATGGCAGTTTAGGAACACAAACCTTTTAGATGGAGCACCATTGTGAAAGGGAGCCTCCATTCTTATTTTCCTGTCCAAATGAGTCAAACACTATGCAATATGGCATTAGTTTTAATTAAACTGTCAAACTCGGATTAAAAATTGTAAAAAAGTAGTTAAAGTTTTTTATATAAATAGATGACTTACAGTTCATTCTTACCATTATACATTTTGGTGCTTTGTACCCTAGATTGTCAATTGTTATTGATACAGGTATCAAATGACAATTCGAGTGTCTGTCCACTTTAAATATATTCAAATTTCTCATTCCTATAAAAATATGTCTATTATATGGGTTGAGTGTGAGCATGAATATATTCAACATGATTCCCCAGGATATTGTTTAACCCTCAATGCTCTTCATTCCTACAAAAATATGTCTATTATATGGGTTGAATACGAGCATGAATATATTCAACATGATGCCCTAGGATATTGTTTAACCCTCAAAACACATAGGTAAACACTTTTTCACAATCTCTTTCGCGTAACATCATGGTTCTTCATACTTTATTTCATGGAATCAATCATCTGATTGTTTTTATTTTGTGAATTATTTTATAAGTTCAACATAATAAAGGTAATAATAATGTGCAAACCATAGTCTAGGAATGTTATGCCACTGTGTCCAGCATAGCAACAATAATATTATGTTAAGGGGATAAACTAGAGGGTATTGCATCCCCCCCTAAACCATGCATCATCCTCAATGCATACACATACATGCCACAAAATGTCAAAACAGATGAGGGTATGCCTTTCTCATCACATCTTCCAATTCCCAAGTTGTATCCTCAGGAGTATAGTGGCTACATTGAACCTTAACTTGATGGGTTTCTCTATTCCTGAGCATCTTGGTATTCTTTCCTATAATGGAAACAGGCTCTATCGGAAACTCTCCTTCGGGATCCCCCTAGTCATATCAAATATATATACAAAACATAATCAACATCATGTATACCTATCAACATGAAATATTATATATGAAAACATGCTAACAAGGATCATATGTCAGTATCAAAATAATCTTAGCAACAATATAACATGGTATATCCATCATCATCTAATGTAAATCAAAACATCTAATCTACAATTTACCTATATCATATTCTAGTCAATTATATTCCTATGATCATGCACACACTTTTTCAACAAAGAGACACAAAACACATTATGTGTTTTTAGGATAGGAGGAAAAGCTAGTTCATAAGAAACGGGTCCTATCTTTTCCAAAATCTCAAAGGGACCGCAATATGTAGCTGAAAGTTTAGAACAATTCCCCAAGTTTAAAGTACTCTTTTTCAGTTTCACTTTCAAAATGACATGATCCCCAACCTGAAATTGCCTATCAATCCTATTCTAATACGCATAACTTTTCTATTTATCCTTTGTTATTTTCAAATTCTATTTAATCTTAACCATCTGATCTTCCATTTCCTTTAATAATTTGGCCCAATGATAACTATGTCTGTCTAATTGTACCAAATAATAGGTGTGTTTCATTTTCTTCCATAATATTGCTTCACAATGACTTACTTTCAAAGATGAGTGATAAGCATTGTTATAAGAAAATTCCAGAAGATGCAAATAATTTTCCCATTTATTAGGATTATTGATTACATACAATATTAACATGTCTTCAATAACCTAATTAACCATTTTTGTATGTCCATCTATCTAAGGATGATGTGAATTACTCATATTCAAATCTGTTCCAAAACATTTAAACAAACCTTTCCAAAAATGACCTATGAATTTTGAATCTATAACACCTCGGTTTTGACCTCGTTTGCAATAAATATATATATGATGTAAATATTGTAATTAATCATGGTGTGGATCTAAAGGAAAAATCCACACCATTGATTTAATGTTTAATGTTTCGGCGATTAAAATCGATGACGATGGTATTTTGTGCTAGCCGACACATTATAATTTAGACATCATATAAATATGCAATTTAATTAAAAACTCACAACCAGCTATGTCAATGCAACAAATAATGAGATGGGGGCATGATTTACTAAGGATAAGGGGGGGAATGTTTAACCTTGAGCCATTGGGGAAAATCCATGTATCAAAATAAAACACCCAAAAACATATGCCCATTCCCTCATGCATTCACGTTTTGGGGAGTGGCTGGACATTTTTCATCATCCATCCTTCATTCACGTGGAGCTCTTAGGTAGTTGAACCTTCCTGGGTTTTTATCCTTCATGTTTTTGGTTTTTCCTCGTTGCGCATGCCTAGTCCATCATCTGTCTCTCACCCAAACATTGTGGTCCATATTCTGATCATTTTCTATTCTATTTTGTTCATGCGCACTGTGCGTTGGTCTTGCTTACAGAACCATGTTTTGTTCTGGGTTGTTCGCCTATTGTTACCATCCTCAACCGTGTAAAGGTTTGGGGTCTCCTTTGTTTGCTTAATGGATGAGCAGTGTAGGTCACTCAATTTTATGAGAAAGAGAGGTGATCTTTTGTTTCCTCAGTGTTGTTGTGCAATGGTCTCCTCTATCACAGAGTGAGTGGAATCCTATTTTGTTGTGTTGACATTGTGGTTTGTTGTGTGTGCATATTTTTTCCTTGGTCTGAACTGGTTTGGAGTGGAATTGGCTCTGAACTAGCTTGATAAACCTAGTGTAGGAAGGAACCTTATAAATAGATCTAGAGGGGTTGGTTTTCTTCGTTGCACACCCTGAACAACACTGGAATGGAAGGCATAGCCTGAGAGACTATGTAGTAGAGAAGGGGATGCTTCCTTGTGTTGGGTGTGTAGATATTTTAGGAGCCAAGCCCTATCTAGTGCAGGTGTCCATAGCTCAGTGGTTGAGCTAACTATCTTAGTAGTTCAATCTTTCTAGCTCCTTTGTAGTCTAATAAACCCATATGTTAGTTGGCTTGGCTGGTCCTTAATGTGAATGTTGGATTGACTGACTATAGTTTGATAAACCCAGCAGTGAGATGACTTGGATGTGTGGCTTGATAAACCCATATGTTAGTTGGCTTGGATGAGTAGCCTGATAAAACCAACTGTTAGCTGGCTTAGCGGATTAGCCTGATAAACCTAGCAGTATATTGGCTTGTTTGTTTGCAACCTGATAAACCCAACTGTGTTGGCTTGGATGAGTTTTGTTGTATCCTTGGATATGTGTGAGCCTGCTAGTGTTCCTTATTCCTTGTGGAAATCATGCCTAGCTCGAGGGTGGTAGTGCTGCTGAGAGATTGATGAGCCCACTGTCCTAAGGTTGGGTGGAACGTTGCAATGACATAGCTAGTTGCAAGACAAACTTCTTTCAATATACGTATTCTTGTCTATGTTAATCTCTGCAATTGTATTTGCTTAATGAAATATGATGAACATGCCTAATGTGCTGACATGATGAATTACTTCCATTGTCTAATGGCAATTGTATGCATCTAGGTATGTTTTCTTTCAATGTGTTATCAAATTAAGTTACAGGGCTTATATTGTCAAATTGGTGATGGCCTAAATGACTAGATATGTCGAAGACTTCTGTTAACAGGTTGAATTTCCTTCCGCAACTTGCAGGATGCAGGATTCGGGATGCGGAAACATCCTTTTGTAAATTCTATTCCCTACATATTTCCTTCCACAACTCTCCTTTTTGCAACTTGCAGGATGCGAGATGCGGCTTCACAGATCTTTATTTTCGCAACTTTCCTTTCCGCAACAGTCTATTCTGCATGTGGGATGCGGGGTGTGGGGTGTGGGATCGCAATTTCCATATTTCCCTGATTCCTCGAACTCAGGATTTCCATACCGTTGATTCTTGTGGGTTGATCCTCAGTTGTTTATCTATTTCCAGATGTGGAACAGATTGTGACTGTCGATTTATGTAATGATTTTTCTCCGCCATTTGATCTCTTCTGAGATCTGTCTTCGTAGATCGTCAAATTGATCACTGACAGGATCAATTTCTCTACTATTGGGAAGTTAGAGAATTTATGCACATACTTGAGTAGAGTGAACTTCGAGCTGGATGCTCCTGCATCAACTAGGTAGTAGAAATGGTCGTGTTCTCTCTCTAGTGGACAAGAGGGGATGTGACACTATGGTATCAGAGATGCGGGTTGCAGCATTGGGCCTTGATGGGCCAATTTGAAGAGTTAACAGAGTTGTTGGTAAATGGTTTTACTTCTGATTTCGTTATGCATCTAACAATTTTGTTTATTAACACATTTTCTAGAATTATAGTCACCTTCAAAGGGCAGCATTCCAGATAGTGCATTTTGGTAAAGTTGGTTTGGTTGAGCCATGAGAACTAACATGTGTGATGATGCATAGAACCCCAATGGATACAAGGAAGATGCAATGGGGGAAAATTTTTGAGTTGGAAATGCTGAGATAGAATCTAATGGCAGGAGGTTTCAAGATACTCCCCCAGATTTTGTAGCCACCATAAGAATCCTAAGGGTGGAGATTCAAAGTTACAGGGCAGATAATGCAAAATTGGTTAAGGCTCTGGAGGAGCAGAAATAGATGAATGAATCCATGCTGCAAATTTTGACAGACATTCATACACGGATGAACTCTGAGGACTAGAAAGTAACACTAGAGGGAAGTAAGAGCACTGCTAGAAGAAGAAAGAGATATCCTAGTGGGTCACCTAACTCTAAAGGATCCACTGGTGACTCAAGTTATTCTTCTCATGAGAATAAGAGAAAGAGGCACTACCAGAACCATTCACATGATGAATTTAAGAAGGAAATGCCTCCTACCTTCAATGGTGAGATAAATAAAGGTCAAGAAGCTGAAGCTGGCTTCTTGGGATGAGGAAATATTTCCAAGTCCAAGACTACTATGGAAATATGAATGCTAGAGAAGACATCTTCAATTTGACTAGAAGAGCATCCATATGGTGGGAGCACTTCAGGCAAGTGAAAAATATTAATGAAAGGAATATTGTGTGAAAACAATTCCAGAAGTATTTGAAGCAAAAGTACCTCTCTAACAGGGACTATGATGATAAGATCAAAGAATTCCACAAGCTAAGATTGGCACAACAGACCATGGAAGAGTATGAAAACATGTTCTTGGATATTTTTAGGTATGTCAAGTGCATCAAAGATGAAAACATGAAAATACAGCATTTCTTGAGTGGATCACCTCATTCTTACAATGAAAGAATTGAGTTTTATGAACCTAGAACTCTTGAAGAAGCGATAAGGAAAGCTAAGTATTGCTATGAGAAAAGAAAGTGAAACCTGATTATCATAATACATTGAAGGACAAGAAGAATGAGAAGTATGACCAAATTAAGAAAGGTTTCAAAGCTTCTAGCTTCAGGAATCAATAGAAGAAGCCATCCCAATTTGAGAAGTAGCCAGCTAGAGTGGTGGGAGAAAAGGCAAGAGATCCACAACAGAATAGAGAACCACTCCAATGTTGGAAATGTGGAGGACGCCACATGCACATGAAGTGTCCACTTGAGAATGAGAATGCAAGGCCAACTTACAACATTCAAGAGGCAGAAATAGTGGGTCAAGTAGCAAGGGTTGTCCCTATGATTTATGCAGCACTGGAGGACCGCCAGGTAGATCACCAGTAAACTATGGTTGAAGTTGCAGGTAAGATTGTTGAGAAATCTGTTTCTATTTTTATTGACCTTGGTTCTACTCAAAGTTACATTACTCCTAGAGTAGTGGAGATTTGTGCTTTTAAGAAAGTAAAGCATAACAAATCTTGGTTAGTTCTACTAGGCACTGGAACTAAGAGAAAGGTTAGTGAAGTGGTAGATAAATTTCCATTGGTGATGAATGGATTGGTCACTTGTGGAGATATGAATGTTCTACGACTTGGTTCCTATGATGTTCTAATTGAGGTGGATTGGTTATACTGTTATAATAATACTTTTGAATGCAGAGATGAAGAATGGAACCCAAGAGTTCTAAGAGGCATTCCAAAGGTGATTTCCATGAGGCAGATTTCAACAACACAGTTGAAGAAGTTTTGTAGGAAAGGTTGCCAGTTGTATGTAGCTCATATTGTGGAGGAAATAGAGAATGAAACTCCTAGGTTGGAGGACTTTCATGTGTTGCAGGAATTCATGGATGTTTCTCCTAATGAGATTCTGGGGCTTCCTCCAAAGAGAGACATTGATTTCATAATTGAGCTTGTTCCAGGAGCAACACCAGTGTCCAAGGCACCCTACGAGATGAGTACACTAGAAATTCTAGAGCTGAAGATGTAACTGCAAGAGTTGTTGGAGAATAAGTATATCAGGCCGAGTGTGTCTCCATGGGGAGCACCAATTCTTTTTATGAAGAAGAAAGATGGTACACTCAGATTGTGTATTGATTACAGACAACTGAACAAAGTCACTATGAAGAACAAATATCCTTTGCCTAGGATTGATGACCTCTTTAATCAAATGAGAGGAGCAAAGGTATTTTCTAAGATTGACTTGAGGTCTAGTTTCCATCAGGTGAGAATTAAGGATGAAGACATTCATAAGACAACCCTCAAAACAAGGTATGGACATTATGAGTTTGTAGTGGTACCATTTGGTCTCACAAATGAACCAAATACATTTATGTGCCTTATGAATAGTGTTTGCAGCAGGTATTTGGACAACTTTGTTCTTGTTTTCCTTGATGACATTCTTATTTATTCTAAGAATGAGGAAGAGCATGAAGAGCATCTGATATTGACATTACAATTGCTCAGAATGCATCAGTTGTATGCAAAGTTGAAGAGCATCTGATATTGACATTACAATTGCTCAGGGAGCATCTAGAATTCAGTATTTGGGTCACATTATCTCAGAAGAGGGTATATCTATGGACCCTGACAAGATTGAAGCCATTATGAATTGGCCTACTCCAAGAATTGTGGCAGATGTAAGATCTTTTATGGGAATTGCAGGATACTATAGGAGATTCATTGAAGGATTCTCTAAGGTTGCACATGCCATGACTTCTTTTCAAAAGAAGGGAATAAAGTTTGAATGGACATCAAGGTGTGAAGAAAGCTTGTAGCAGTTGAAGAATCTTCTCACAAGTGCACTAGTATTGAAAGTTGCAGATCGAGAGAAATATTTTGTGGTGTGTACTGATGCATGCAGTCAAGGACTTGGAGAAGTTCTTATGCAAGACAACCACATAATATGTTATGAGTCAAGAAAGTTGAAGGAGCATGAGAAGAACTATGCCACTCATGATCTAGAACTTGTAGCCATAGTACATTGTCTCAAGATGTGGAGGCATTACTTGATGGGAAGAATATTTGAGCTAAGGACAAACTATTGTAATCTGAAGTATTTGTTTGATCAGCCTACTCTAAATGCTAGGCAAGCTAGATGGCTAGAGTTTTTATGTGAGTTTTATTTTAAAATCATGCACATAAAGGGAAAAGAGAATAAGGTAGATGATGCACTTAGTAGGAAGGTGCAAGAAATGCATGTGGAATCCATTATTATTTTCCAATCGAAGTTGAGGCAGTAGATTGTTAATCATGTTGCTGAAGATGAATTGTATGCCCAGGTCAAGGACAAGTTATAGCAGAAATTCCTTGAAAAGAAGTATGAGGGATATAAATTAGAAGAATATGAACTCCTTACTTATAGGAATGGAATTTATATTCCAAATGTAGCATATTTGAGGAGGGTTGTTATGGATGAGATCCATCAAGCTCCATGTTCTGGTCACCCAGGATATTAGAAGACAATTGCTACAGCTAGAAAGCAGTACTTTTGACCAGGAATGAAAAAGGACATGGTTGAATATATTTCAAGGTACATGAAATGACAACACGTGAAGGTTGAGCATCAACACCCAATAGGTTTGTTGTATCCTTTGCCAGTTCCAGAATGGAAATGGGAAGTTATTTCCATGGATTTTATTACAGGATTTCTAATGACTTGGAGACAACATGATTCCATCATGGTGGTGGTGGACAAGTTTACAAAGACAACACATTTTATACCGGTTAAGTCTACGCATAAGAGTGATGACATTGCAAAGACCTTCATGAAAGAGATTTTCAAATTGCATGGATTTCCTAAGGCAATAGTCTCTGATGGAGATGCCAAGTTCACTTCCAATTTTTGGAAGGGATTGTTTGCATATTTGGGTACAAAGTTGAATTTCAGCACTGCCTACCATCCTTAGACTGATGGGAAGACAGAGAGAGTAAATCAAGTGCTTGAAGACATGCTTCACATGTATGTGATGGACAAAACAACCAAGTTGGAAGATTATATACACTTGGTAGAGTTTGCTTATAACAATGGACAGCAAGGATCCTTGGGGATGAGTCCCTATGAAGCTTTGTATGTAGGATGTGTAGGACACCAGTGACTTGGGATAACCCAGTGAACAAGGTTGTGCTTGGTCCAGAATTGCTAAAGGAGATGGAGCAGAAGGTTGTAAAGATCAGGAAAATATGAAAGCATCCCAGGACAGACATAAAATCTATGTAGATAAGCATAGGGTGAATAGAGAGTTCAGTGTTGGGGATCATGTTTACCTCATAGTGAGGGCTCAAAAGAGTTTCTTGAAGCTTGGAAGTTGTTCCAAGTTGTCACCTAGATACTGTGGGTCGTTTGAAGTGCTTGAAAGAATAGGGACAGTAGCATATATAATTGCATTTCTTGCTAGCACTAGGGCTCATAATTTTTTTCATGTTTCTTTGCTTAAGAGATATGTACATAATCCTAACCATGTGATAAATTGGGATGTGATTCAGGTGGAACCCGAGGGAGAATTTCAAATTAATCCAATGCACATCCTTGACAGGAAGGTCACAATTCTTCGGAACTGAGCCATAGGGCAGGTGAAGGTGCAATGGGAGAAATACAGTCCTAAAGAGGCTACATGGGAGCTGGAGGATGCCATGTGATTGGCACATCGATTTTTGTTCAATTCTATGGAGCACTGAGGGCAATACCATTGTAGCATTTTTGTTCAATTTTGTAAAGCACCGAGGACAATGCTATTGAAGGGGGGGGGGAATGTAACACCTTGGTTTTGACCCCATTTGCATTAAATATATATATGATATAAATATTTTAATTAATCATGGTGTGTAGCTAAAGCAAAAATCCCCACCATTGATTTAGTGTTTTATGTTTTGACGATTAAAATGGATGCCGATGGTATTTTGTGCTAGCCGACACATTATAATTTTGGACATCATATAAATATGCAATTTAATTAAAAACCCACAACTAGCTATGTCAATGCAACAAATAATGAGATGGGGGCATGATTTCCTAAGGATAAAGGGGGGGTTTTTAACCTTGATCCATTGGGGAAAAACCATGTGTCAAAAGAAAACACCCAAAAATGCATGCCCATTCCCTCATGCATTCACATTTTCATTTTCCCTCACATTTTGGGGAGCAGATAGATGTTTTTGATCATCCATCCTTCATTCACATGGAGCTCTCAAGCAGCTGAATCTTCCTGGGTTTTCATCCTTCACGTTTTTAGTTTTTCCTCATTGTGCATGCCCAATCCATCATCTGGATCTCATTGAAATGTTGTGGTCCATATTCTGATCATTCTCTATTCCATTATGTTCATGTGCATTGTACGTGGTAGATTTTTATCATTTAAGCTAGCAATACATTAGGATCTTTAACTGAGAGAATAACAAGCACAGTAATCAAACACAAGAGACAATGAACACAGTGTTTATCCTCAGGGAAACCATAAATGGTGAAAACCACACAACTTCCTCAAAGATGAATCAACACCAAAAGTAAAGCCCCAAAACAGTAAGATGATCTCCTGACAGCAGTAACCTCTTTCTTCCTTTCCCCAATGTCTTCTTCTTCCTCAACTATGCGCTACAACTGAGTGTGAGTGAGTGTGCGATAAATAAAGAGGCTAGCTCTCTATTTATACTAATTCCTGAATTGACTAAACCCAACTAGGGCTTAATTCTCTAGGAGATTATAATAACCCCAGTGCCCCAAAACTACGAGGACTTTAACCCTTGACCAATAGGAGGGTTACCCACAATGACTTGACATGACTTGTTTACATTATAGAACCTCCCAATAGGAACATTAGGGAATGAAATGACTCAAGTACATCCTGGAATAAACATCGGGTTACAATACATAAGAAATACAAGTGAAATACATTCTGAAGTTACATATACATCAACACTCCCTCTTAACTAGGAAGGTATTCTTTCGACACAATTTTCAGCACAAGTATTCTTCTTTGTATCATCTGGATCATCATCGAGTCCTCGTCATATTCAAGTCATCTTCATATTCAAGTCATCTTCATCTTCAGGTCATCTTAATCTTCAAGTCATCTTCATCATCGAATCTGGATCATCACTGGACATCATCACTGGATCTGGATCATCACTAGATTTGGATCATCACTGGATTTGTATCAACACTGGATCTGGATCATCACTCGATCTGGATCATCACTGCTGGATCATCATCACTGAATCATCACAGGTGTTATCTCTTGATTCTTCTTGTCACAGGAATTTCTACAGAGCTATCCCTTTTTCATGTTGGATGTACATCTATAGAGCCAGTCCTTTTTCATACTGGATGTATCATCACACATAGCTAGTCCTTTTTCATACTAGATGTGGCATCCACTCACAACTAGTCCTTTTTCATACTAGATGAGTCTTCACAGAGCTAGTCCTTTTTCATACTAGGTGTGGCATCCACACAGAGCTAGTCCTTTTTCATACTAGATGAGTCTTCATAGAGCCAGTCCTTTTTCATACTGGGTGTGGCATCCACACAGAGCTAGTCCTTTTTCATACTAGACGAGTCTTCACAAAGCGAGTCCTTTTTCATACTGGGTGTGGCATCCACATAGAGCTAGTCCTTTTTCATACTAGATGTGTCTTCACAGAGCCAGTCCTTTTTCATAATGGGTGTGGCATCCACACAGAGCTATTCCTTTTTCATACTAGATGTGTCTTCGCAGATCCAGTCCTTTTTCATACTGGATGTGGAATCCACACAGAGCTAGTCCTTTTTCATACTAGATGTGTCTTCACAGAGCCAGCCCTTTTTCATGCTGGATGTGGAATCCTCTCACCATGTTAGAAGGACACAACACTTACATCTGACCATGGAAGGAACCAATCCTCTCACCATGTCAGAAGGGCACAACACTTACATCTGACCATGGAAGGAGACAATCCTCTCACCATGTCAAAAGGGCACAGCACGAACACATCACTTCCTCTTGGGAGGAATCTCGATCTGGAGAACACTAAGCTTCTCCCTAAAGTACTCAAACTTCACCCTAGCTAATGGCTTAGTCAACGCATCAGTTATTTGTTCTTCTGTCGCAACATACTAGAGCTTCACTGCTCCTCTCTGCACCATATCCCTGATATAGTGATACTTGATCTCGATATGCTTTTACTTTTCATGGAACACCGGGTTATCCGACAACTTCACACAAGTCTAGTTGTCACAGTATATAAAAGTAGCATCTAACTGGAGATCAAATAAATCATACAATAGCTTCCTTAGCCATATTGCCTCACAACTAGCTGAACAGGCTGTGACATATTCTTCTTCAGTTGTACTCAGTTCCACACAGGTTGCTTCTTGCTAAACCAAGAGGTCACACCTGATCCCATATTGAAGCAACACACTAAAGTGCTCTTCCTATCGATGGCACTGCCTACCCAATTTGAATCAACATAACCCTCTAGGTTAATCCTCTGATCAGTCTTATACTTGAGCCCATAATCAACTATACCCTTCAGGTACCTCAGAATATGCTTTGCAACAATCAAATGAACATGTCTCGGATCTATCAAGAATTGGCTCAAGTTGTTCACAACAAAGCAAATATCTGGTCTTGTGTTCATCAGGTACATCAAGGACCCAATCATCTGACGATACATCATGGCATCAACTAACTTAGATGAAGCATCACTCAATAGCTTCAAGTTTGATGCCATAGGTTTGGTTAAGGCTGTACAGTCCATCATCCCAAATCTCTTCAATATCTCTACTGCATACTTCCCTTGTCCAAGGAATATTCCATCCGCATTCTGCCACACCTCCATGCCTAGAAAACAATGCATCATACCCAAGTCCTTCATTTCGAACTTGGTAGAAAGATTCCTCTTCGTATCCGCAATCAACCCATCCATCCCTGTTACAAACAAATCATCTACATATAGTAGGAGCATCAATGGGTTTCCATCTTCAACCTTGTAGTAAAGGTTGGAATCTGCTTTACTCTTGGTAAAGCCCAAACTGGATAGGAAGTTGTCAATTCTGCCGCACCATGTCCTGGGTGCCTATTTTAATCCATACATGGATTTCTTCAATCTACACACATGAGACTCCCTGTCATGTGCCTCAAAACCAAGTGGTTGCTCCACATACACTTCCTCTTCCACTACACCATTCAATAAAGCAGTCTTGACATCCATCTAGTGTATCTTCCACTTCATCACTATAGCCAAAGAAAGTACTGATCTGATGGAAGTGTATCTAGCTACAGGTGCAAAAGTTTCTTCATAATCTATTCCTTCTTTATGGGAGAAACCATGAGCAAAAAATCTTGCTTTATATTTTTCAATGCTACCATCTGCAGCATGCTTGGTCTTGTAGATCCATTTGGAAGTTATGACAGACTTCCATTATGGTCTTGGGACTACATTCCAAACATCATTCTTCATGATCAATTGATACCCTTCGATCATAGAATCCTTCCATTCTTTCAGTTCCGTCGCTTCTTCATAATTGGAAGGTTCTTTATCGATGAAATCACATAATAAGGCTACATATCCGGAGTAGGATCTAGTCCTCTTTCTTTCTCTGTGATTCTCTTCTGGAGCTCCATATCTTTCCACACCTTGGATAGCTTCCTGTACCCAAGCAGGTTTCATCTTATGAGGATTCTTCTCCTAAGGTGGATCTACTGGTTCTTGCGGTTCTTCAAATTCTCGATCTTCTTCTTGAGTTTCTTCATTCATGGTTGTATCATGAGTTCTGGGTGCTTCTGCTTCTTTAGGTTCTTCAGCAAGTCTCTTTCTGGATTTGTTGTAAGCTAAGTCTTCATCAAATGTTACATCCTGGCTGATGTCGATCTTTTTGAATCCTGGGAAGTATATTCTGTAAGCCTTCAAGCTTTTAGAGTATCCCACAAATATACCCTTCTTTTCTGAAGGATCTAATTTTGTTCTCTTCTCTTTTGGAATGTGTATGTACACTGGACAACCGAATATTCTGAGATGGCTGACTTCTGGTTTCTTGCCAAAAAATACTTTTTCAGGTGTCTTGTTCTCAAGTACTCTGTGTGGAGCATGGTTCTATACATACACCGTTGTTCTGGAAGCTTCTGCCCATATATGCATAGGAAGATCTTGATCATGAAGCATTGCTCTTGCAGCTTCCATGATAGTTCTATTATTCCTTTCTACAATCCCATTATGTTGTGGATTATATGGGGTGGACAACTCCCTCTTAATCCTTGAGTATTTGCATAACTCTTTGAATTCATTTGATGTTAATTCTCCGCCATTATCTGATCGAAAAGTCTTGATCTTCTTTTCAGTGTGGTTCTCAATCAAGGCTTTGAATTCCTTGAACTTGCTGAATACTTCATCTTTGTTCTTCATGAAGTAAATCCATGTCTTCCTAGAAAAGTCATCAATGAAAGAAACATAGTATACATACCTGCTTAGAGAACTTGATGACATTGGACCGCATACATCAGAGTGGATGATTTCCAAGATTCATTTTTCTTTTCTCTCGCTACTTGGAAATGTCTTCTTTGTGTTCTTTCCTTTCGCACATCCTTTGTAGACACCATCATGTTTTGTCTGCATTTCTGGAATACCTTCAACAGCTTTGCTTGCAAGTGGTAATGCCCTGTAATGCACATGTGCAAGCCTTGTATGCCAAAGTTCATTTGGTTTTACTGAGTTATGAACCAAAGCTTGTTCTAGTTGGCCCTTCAATTTGTATAGACCTCCTTCTTGTTCCCCAATCACTATTGCATCGTCAAAAGTATTTCCTTTTGGCCATATACAAAAGATACCCTCATTAGTCCTGGTACAAACAATACATTTTTAATCTTCATAGACTTTCCAGATTCTAGTTTATAGGAGGATTCACCACTACCTTTTATTGGATACTGGTATTTATCCCCAATTTTCACCTTGTGAGGTGACTCATGTTCAGATAGTTTATGATTCTTTGAATCTAGTCATGTGCTTGGAAGCACCACTATCTATGAGCCAATCATTGCTTCCATGTGAAACAGTTCCTGTGAGAGCGGAGATCAGTACATATTCTTCATCACTTGAAGAATCACTTTCTTATCTGATTCTCTTTGTGGAAGGTTCATCATCCTCTGCAGCATGAACATGCTGTATTATCTTGTTTCCCTTCTTCTTCTTTGAGTTCCCTTTGTTAGGGAATAATTTGGATGTGTGACCTTTCTCATGACATGTGTAACATCTAACAGTAGCCCAATCTCTTCTAGAGTGATGAGACTTACCTTTGGAGTGATGATGGTCCCTTTTGGTTTTCTTGGTGTGGGATGTGAGAGCTTGATCTTCACTTCCCATATTTTCTTCTCAAGCTACTATCTGAGCTTCTTCTTGAGAGCATTCTTCCCATAGTCTCCTAAACTTGACTAACTTCTTTCTGGCACATATCCCTTGAATGAAAGAGTACCATGATCTAGGGAGACCATTCAAGTTGGTCATCACAATCTTTGCATTTTCCACTTCTTCATCTAATGCTTCCATCTGTTCCTTGATATGAGATACCCTTGTAAATTAAGACCGGATGGTCTCAGCATTCTGGATCTTTACATTCTTCAATTGGTTTCTCAGAGTCATCTTCATGTTTATGTTCTTCCCTTCAAACAATTTGGTTAGGGAATCAAACACAGCTTTAGGTGTCTTTAGGGAGGACACCTGTGGTATGAGGTGATCCTTGATTGAATTAGCAATGATTCTCTTTGCCATAACCAACTTCTTCTTATGTAAGGCCTTATCCTCATCTCCCTCTAGAATTGGAACCTCCTCACTGATATAGGAGTCCAACTCATTTTCTTCCAGGACCAAGGAGATCCTATACTTCCAGGCTCAGAAGTTATCAGCTCCCTCAATATTTTCATCAAGCTTGGTATGATGAGATATCTTAATGAGAACCTCAAATGGAAATACAAAATATCTAGATCTTACCAGGTCAATATGTCGTATCTGGATTTGGAGCTGAAATTCTGTAGTGCTAGTTTAGGAGCAGATTAGGGTTTTGTTTTTCCGGAGTTATGTCCAACCAAATGCTTTGATATTGATACCTAACTTTGATTTTGAGGAGGAGATCAATACAGGCCTGGGCACACTAAAAAATTCCACTTATGTGGAAAGCCCTAATTTTCGACAGTAGTGTTGGGTCCAAAACTGAAAAACCTCATATTTGGATTCTGCTTTGACAGAAAGATGCGCCCTAGGGAGGAGAGTTATTCCAACCTTATTTTGCTAAAAATATATGGAGAGAGATCCACAAAGTAGGAATCCCTATTTCCTGCAGCTGCACAGTGTCTTCTTCTCAGGTTAGCTCTGATACCATGTTAGATTTTTATCATTTAAGCTAGAAATACATTAGGATCTTTAACTGAGAGAATAACAAGCACATCAATCAAACACAAGAGACAATGAACACAGTTTTTATCCTCGGGAAACCATAAATGGTGGAAACCCCGCAACTTCCTCAGAGATATAATCAACACCAAAAGTAAGGCTTCAAAACAGTAAGATGATCTCCCAGTAGTAGTAACCTCTTTCTTCCTTTCCCTAGTGACTTCTTCTTCCTCAGCTATGCGCTACAACTGAGTGTGAGTGAGTGTGTGATAAATAGAGAGGCTAGCTCTCTATTTATACTAGTTTCTGACTTGACTAAACCCAACTAGGGCCGACTTCTCTAGGAGAGTCTAATAACCCTAGTACCCCGGAACTGTGGGGACTTTAACCCTTGACCAATAGGAGGGTTACCCATAATGACTTGACATGACTTGTTTACATTATAGAACTTCCTGATAGGAACATCAGGGCACGACATGACTCAAGTACATCCCAGAATAAACATAGGGTTACAATACATAAGAAATACAAGTGAAATACATTTCAAAGTTACATATACATCAACAGTATGTTCGTCATGCTTGTAGAACCATGTTTTGTTCTGGATTGTTCGCTTGGTGTTACCATCCTCGCCCGCGCAAAAGTTCGAGGTCTCCTTTGTTTGCTGAATGAATGAGCAATGGAGATCACTCAATTTTATGAGAAAGAGTGGTCATCTATGGTTTTCTTAGTGTTGTTGTGCAATGATATCCTCTGTCACAGAGTGAGTGGAATCCTGTTTTGTTGTGTTAACATTGTGGTTTGCTGTGTGTGCATATTTTTTCCTTGGTCTAAACTGGTTTGGAGTGGAATTGGATATGAACTAGATTGATAAACCTAGTGTAGGAAGGAACCTCACAAAAATATCTAGAGGGTTTGGTTTTCTTCTTTGCACACCCTGAATGACACTGGAATGGAAGGAATATCCTGAGGGACTATGTAGCAGAGAAGGGAATGCTTCCTTGTGTTAGGTGTGTATATGTTTTAGGATCCAAGCCCTATCTAGTGCAGGTGTCCATAGCTCGGTGGTTGAGCTCACTAGCTTAGCATTTCAAGCTTTCCAGCTCCTTTGTAGCTTGATAAACCCATCTGTTAGTTGGCTTGGCTGGTCCTTAATGTGAATGTTGGCTTGACTGACCATAGTATGATAAACACAATAGTGAGATGACTTGTATGTGTGGCTTGATAAACCCATATGTTAGTTGGATTGGCTGAGTAGCATGATAAACCCAACTATTAGTTGGCTTGGTTGATTATCCTGATAAACCCAATAGTATATTGGCTTGTTTGTTTGCATCTTGATAAACCCAACTCTGTTGGCTTGGCTGAGTTTTGTTGTATCCTTGGCTATGTGTGATCCTTCTAGTGTTCCTTATTCCTTGTGGGAATCATGGCTAGCTTGGGGGTGGTAGTTCTACTGAGAGATTGATGAGTGCATTGGCCTATGGTTGGGTGGAACATTGTAGTGACATAGCTAGTTGCAGGACAAAATTATTTCAAGATAAGTATTCTTGTCTATGTTAATATCTGCAATTGTATTTTCTTAATGAAGTATGCTGAACATGCCTAATGTATTGAATTGATGAATTTCTTCCGCTATATAATTGCAATTGTATGCATCTGGTTATGTTTTCTTTCAATGCATTATTAAATTAAGTTATGGGTCTTAGATTGTCAGATTGGTGATGACCTGATATGTCCAAGACTTCTGTTAACAAGTTGAATTTCCTTTCGCAAATCTCCTTTCCACAACTTGCAAGATGTGGGATGCGGAAACGTCCTTCTGTAAATTCTGTTCCCTACAGATTTCCTTCCGTGACTCTCCTTTCTACAACTTGCAAGATGCGACTTCGCAGATCTCTATTTCCACAACTTTCCTTTTTTGCAATGGTCTATTCCGCATGCGGGATGCAGGGTGCGGGATTACAATTTCCATATTTCCCCGATTCCGCAAACTCAAGCTTTCCGCATCGTTGATTATTACGCGCTGATTCTCATCAGCTGATTTGTTTCCAAATGTAGAATAGATTGTGACCATCGATTTTCATTACGATTTTTCTATGCCATTCAATATCCTTTGAGATATTTCTTTGTAGATCGTCGAATTGATCACTGACATGATCAATTTCTCTGCTATTGGGAAGTTAGAGAATTTATGCACAGACTTGAGTAGAGTGAACTTCAAGTTGGATGCTCCTACATCAATTAGGTAGAAAAAATGGTCATGTTCTCTCTCTAGTGGATGGGAGGGGATGTGATAGAATCCCTATCTTACATAATTGATTTCAGAATACCATGCAATCTAGCTACCGCTTTCAAATAAATATCGGTTATTTTAGTTTCTTTATGTGTAATCTTAACTGGTATAAAGTTATATGATTTAGCTAATTTGTCTACCAATACCATAATAACATCATGTTGTGACCTTATCTTATGTAATTTCAAGATAAAAATCATACTGACTACATCCCATTTCCATTATGGTATCTGTAAAATTTGTAACAAACCTACATGACGTCTATGTTCAAATTTTACTTTCTGACACTCTAATCATCTAGCTATGTAATCCACAATTTCCTTTTTCATTTGTGTCCAGTAATAATCCTTCTTATCTATTGCTACTATCTTTTGATAACCATAGTCACCTACATAGGATAAATCATGCATATCTTTAAAAAAAAAATTATGTATGTTTTCTGAGTTAGGAATGTAGACCATGTTCTTATAAATAAGTATTCCATATTCTATTTTATAGTGTTCAAACTTATTTCTCGTTCCATGTTCTTCCAAACCTTCTTTTACCTGTTGAAAGAATTCATCTCTAAGGTTTGTCTCTTTTATTCTATCATCTAAATATGAAGTGACAGTACTGATAGTTACATGCATCACATGCATTTTCCTATTGAATGCATTCACCACTTTATTTTATTTTCCTTTTATATGTGTAATGTTAAAATCATCTTCACATAGTAGTTCCATCCATGTTCTTTGTCTTGCATTTTCTTAGGTTGTTCAAACAAGTATATTAGTCCATGGTGATCAGTTCTTAATTCAAATTTCTTCCCCATTAAGTAGTGTCTCCATATCTTTAAAACATGTACTATTGTTGCTAAATCCAAGTCATGTGTAGCATAATTTTGTTTTTGTTCCTTTATGTTTATGTATTTGTAACTTCAAAATGTATTCACTTGTATATTTCATATATTGTATTTGATTATTCTCGATGTTCCTATCAGGAGAATCAGTAATGTAAACAAGTCATGTAAAGTCATAGAGGTTAACCCTCCGAGTTGATCAGGGGTCTAAGTCCCCACAGTTTCATGGCACTAGGGTTATTAGACTCTCCTAGAGAAGTTGGCCTTGGTAAGTTATTTTCAGGTCAAGAATTAGTATAAATAGAGAGTGAGCCTCTCTATTTATCACACATACACTCACTAAACTAGGGTGCATGAGTGAGAGAGGAAGTGCTGTCACAAGTGAGAGAGATCAGCTATTGGAGATCATCTTTATGTCTTTGGGTTTTACTACTTCCATTAGTGCTCATTTTGTCTTTGAGGAAGTTGCGGGGTTTTATCCTTTATGGTTTCCCCGAGGAAAATTCTTTGTGTCTCTTGTCTCTTGTGATTATTGTTGTGCATGTTATTCTCTTAGACAAGATCCTAATATCATATTGCTTAAATGATAAAAATATAACATGGTATCAGAGCTAACCTGAGAAGAAGACAATGTGCAGCTATAGAAGCTAGGGCTTCTTACTTTTTGGGTCTCTCTCCACTATCCATCAGCAAAGTAGGCTAGGCTAACTCTCCATTGAAGGGCGGATCTTTCTGTTGAAGCAGATTTTGACTCCGAGCATTTTCAGTTTTTGCTGCCGGAAACTAGGGCTTTTCACAGAAGTGGAATTTTTGAGTGAGCACAACATAGGATTGATCTGCTCATCAAAATCAAAGTTTAGAGACAAATTTCAAAGTTTTTGGTTGAGTAAAACTTTGGGAAAGTCAAACCCTAGTTTGACTCCAGGCCTAAAAAAACCTTAAATACTAAAACGTGTAGTTTTGGTACATTCACTATATCTTGGGATTGAAGAAGTATTAGGGGTTGAAATTTTCATGAGACGAATATTAAATCCTTATGTACCTTGTGTAAAACTTTCAACCTCATATTCTCTATATTCTAGGAGATATGATTCCTCCAAATCAGGGTTATAGCCTCTTCCATGATTCATCCCTAAACAAGACACCTAGGGAGAATTTCTATATCTCGGGCTACGAAGTTCCAAATGAAATTTCGTAAGATTTTCCAAATAGGGAATGGACTGTAAATTATGTGGTAAACTTTTTAGACCCTGATGATGAAACAGAGACATGTGGAAGTCTGTACAAGTTGTCTTTTCTGAAAAGTCCTGAAAGAAGTCACCTTGGGAAAACTCTCATAAGTCCCAAATGGTGAAACCAATTATTCTAAAACCCATGGTGTTGGAAAAAATTACAGATGAGGATACCTCAGTACAAAATTTCAGACATAGAAGAGAAGTAATTTCAGAGATACCACAGAAACAATATCAGACATTTATGTAGAGGAAAATGGAAAACTAGGGATTCCTGTTTTGGGAGCTTCCCTCCATTGCTTTTAGAAAAGGAGTACATTGGAAATATCACCTTGAAGAGGCCCATATTTCTATCCAATCAGATCAAAAAGATTTAAAGTTTTGAAAATTAGGGTTTCTCTAACAAACCCTAGATCAGCCACCTCCGGAACTAGGACAGACACCTCAAATCGGTAAGATCTAATCTTTAGCTATTTACATTTGAGGTTCTCATTTCAAAATGACTAATCACACCAGCTTGATGAAAAGCTTGGTGAATCTGACAAATTCCAAGCATGGAAGTATAGGATCTCATTGGTTCTTGAAGGAAATTAATTGGACACCTACATAAGTGGAGAGGTTCTAGTTCCAGAGGGAGATAAGGATAAAGCCTTACACAAGAAGAGCTTGGTCAAGGCCAAGAGGATCACCTTATACCACAAGTGTCTTACCTAAAGACACCTAAAGATATGTTTGATTCCTTGGTCAAGCTATTTGAAGGGAAGAACATAAATCAGAATATTACATTGAGAGACCAGTTGAAGAATGTGAAGATCCAGAATGCAGAGACCATACAGTCATACTTTACAAGGGTCTCTCCAATCAAAGACCAACTTGAAGCAATAGAAGAAGAAGTGGAGAATGCAGAAGTTGTGATAACCACCTTGAATGGCCTCCTAGGATCATGGGATTCATTCATTCTAGGAATATGTGCCAGAAGGAAGTGATTACTTTCAACAGACTCTGGGAAGAGCACACACAAGATGAAGCTCGACCCATAATAAGAGAAGAGAAGATGGGAGCAACTGAAGATCAAGCACTCACGATTCAAAGAAGATCCCTCAAGTGATGAGGAATATGAAGAACTCAAATATTGAAGACTCTCTTATCCATCTTAGCATTTGGATAAGAAATGATGATGTCATGATGAAGCAAAAGGCTCAAGAAGGAGTCTACCCATGAAACAAATAAAGATAAGTATTCAATTGTCATTTCATGATATTGTTTTGTTATGTATTTGTTTATATTCAGTTGATGTGTTATGCATGATAGAATGTTTGCATTAATGAAAATACACTACTAATATGCATGTGATGGGTAAGTAGCTCATGGTGCTATACAACTCTCCATTGCTACTTATCTAGAATGAAACCTCTTTGCTAACATATTGGATTAGTGCACAAACTCAATGATGTCATGGTAGAGATGGAAGGCATCTAGAAAGTTTCTGTGACATATGGATGAATGTTGTATTGGCTAAAATAGTTGCATGATTATATCTTTATGCATAAGAATTTGCCATTATTAATATGCCTTATCAAATGTTTCTAACCATACAACTAATACATTCGACTTGTAGGAAATATCGCGTACAATCGCCTAGAAGAAAAGAAGGATGAGACTTGTTCCGAAGAACGAGTGACTATAGTTCAAGAAATAATACAAGATGAGGAATTATACTATGATACTTTCAAAGAAAGAAAGAGGCCTCAGACACACTCTAGTTATGTGACTATGTTGAGTGACATCATTGATGCAGATTCTTCCAGCTATGAAGAAGTAGCCAAGAAGAAAGGGAAGGAGAGTACCAATTCAAGAAGAATGATGTCTAGGATGCGGTATCTGCAAGTTCCATAATGCAGTAGATGGAAACATCATGGGATATAAGGAAATATTCATAGCATGAGGATTCTCATGGAAAGAAGGAATAGACTACGAAGAGACATTTGCAGCAACTAGAAGTTAAGACACATGACAGGCAGACTCATGTGTGCAAATTAAAGAAGGCATTGTATGAGCTCAGAAGGCACCCATGGGATAACACATACATGAGGAGCTTGAAGATCACATAGAGTGATCAAGATCTTAACCTTTTCTACTAGGTTGAATATGAAAGCCGATAGAGGATGACGAGATCACAGATGGGTGCAAGAAGAACTTTTGAAAAGATTTAAGATAGAATATCTTGGTATCAAGTGACTCTAGATAGATACATAATATTCTAGTAGCAGAGGAAGCTACTTGTCACTCCATTACAAAATGTCTCAATATGTAGAGTATGAAAGGAAGAGGGAGAATGATGCTCCACCTCAGAGGGAGTGACTGCAGAAGATCCTAAGGTTTTACATGGTACAACAAGATGTATAGCTTACTGGTGGCTCTAGGATTTACTGAGAGTAACATGGATTCCAACCTTTAATTCAAGGTTGAAGGTGGAATACCATTGATGCTCCTGTTATATGTTGATGACTTGTTCTTGACAAAAAAAGTGGAGCTCATTAAAGTTGTAAGAAGGAGACTTGCTTCCAAGTTCTAGATGAAGGAATTGGGGTTGATGCACTACTTTCTAGGCATGGAGGTGTGGAAGAATGTGGATGGAATCTCCGTGGGACAAGGGAAGTATGCAGTAGATATCTTGAATAGGTTTGGTTTGATGGACTGTAAGGCCATGACCACACATATGGCATCGAAACTGAAGCTATTGCGTGATGCTTCATCAGAGTCGGTTGATGCTATGATGTATCGTCAGATGATTGGGTCCTTAATGTACCTAATGAATACAAGACCAGATATTTTCTTTGATGTGAACACATTGAGCCAGTTCCTAACAAATCCTAGACATGTTCACTTGATTGCTGCAAAGCATATTCTGAGGTACCTAAAGGGTACAGTTGATTATGGGATCAAGTATAAGGAAAATCAGAAGATTAACCTAGAAAGTTATGTGGGTTTGGATTGGGCAGGCAGTTCCATTGATAGGAAGAGCACTTCGGGGTGTTGCTTCAGTATGAGATCAAGTGTGATCTCTTAGTCTAGCAGGAACCAGTCCTGCATGGAACTGAGTACAGTCGAGAGAGGAGTAGTGAAGCTCCAGTTTTTCATCCAGATCAAGATCTCTCGAAAGAGGGAGTTCCAGCATAGCCGGTGAGACAGGTTGTCTGAGCATAGAATCTTCATTAGAGGAAATTTCAACTCAAAATGGGCCTTTTAAATTTTATTCAAATTCCATGTCATCATGTGTTAGCCAATGAAATTAATTTAAATTTGAAATACCGTATAGGTCTTAAACACTTTTTTAATATAAATTTGGGGATAGGTATCATAAAAAAAAACTACTTTTTTTGTTTGTATTTTTGACATATCTCCTTGTGTTTTTACTCAAATTTCGATCAGGAGAGCTCGTTGGATGTGGAATTAAATTCCGCATCCAACGAGTACCCACTCGGCATACTTTTGACAGACCTCGCTACCCCAAAAATAAGAAATACCTGAAAAAATGGAATGATGATGTCATCATTCTGTTTTTTCAGGTATTTCTTGTTTTTGTCATCATTCCGTTTTTTCAGGTATTTATTGTTTTTAGGGTAGCGAGGTCTATCAAAAGTATGCTGAGTGGGTACTCGTTGGATGTAGAATTTAATTCCGCATCCAACGAGCTCTCCCAATCGAAATTTGAGTAAAAACACAGGGAGATATGTCAAAAATACAAACAAAAAAGTAGTCTTTTTCTTTTCTTCCTCCAAAATTAATAAATATTATTTTATTATTTTAACTATTATTTTATTAGTTCATTTTAGGAGGCCCATTTTGAGTTGAAATTTCCTCTAATGGGTGAAGCGGGTAGGTTGCTCAGATGTAAATGGTCTTGTAGGTTTTCCTTGGATGTAATCGGTCTTGGCGAAGCTCGCAGGTTATCCTTGGATGTAATCAGCCCTGATGTGATTATATGCTAGAAATGGCCAGAGTGAAGTTTGAGTACTTTAGGGAGAAGCTTGGTGTTCTTAAAATCGAAGTTCCCTCCAAAGGGAAGTGATGAGATATGAAACCTTCTGACATGAATTCTATATTGGTTCCTCTCATGGTCAGATGTAAGTGCAGAGCCATTCTAACATGAATTTTGGATTGGTTCCTCTCATGGTCACATGTAAGTGCAGAGCCCTTCTAACATGAATGTTGGATTGGTTCCTCTCATGGTCATATGTAAGCGCAGAGCCCTTTTGACATGAATGTTGGATTGATTCCTCTCATGGTCAGATATAAGTGTAGATCCCTTCTGAAATGAATGCTAGATTGGTTCCTCTCATGGTCAGATGTAAGTACAGAGCCCTTCTGACATGAATGCTTGATTGGTTCCTCTCATGGTCAAATGTAAGTGCAGAGCCCTTCTGACATGAATGATGGATTGGTTCCTCTAATGGTTAGATGTAAGTGCAGAGCCCTTCTAACATGAATGATGGATGTGTTCCTCTCATGGTCAGATGTGAGTGCTAGGCCTTTCTGACATGGATGCAGGATGTGTTCCTCCCATGGTCAGATGTGAGTCCTGGGCGTGCCTTTGTGACATGGATGTTGGATGTGTTCCTCCCATGGTCAGATGTGAGTGTTGGGCATTCCTTTCTCACATGGATGCTAGATATCTTCCTCCCATGGTTAGATGTAAGTGTTGGGAAGGCCTTTCTCACATGGATGCTGGAAGTATTCCTCCCATGGTCAGAGATAACTACTAAAGAAGATGAATACCTACATGAAGGTTAGGCCTACAACCAACATGAAAAATGGCTAGCTCTGTAGAACTTCCTGTGACAAGTAGAATTGAGAGATAGCACCATTTGATCGAGATAGCGAAGCAGTGATGATGACGATCCAGTGATCATCCATCTTTTATGACGATCCATATTTGATGTCGATCTAGTGATGATCCAGTTTCAATGATGATCCAGTTTTGATGATGATCCATGTAATGTCCCAAATTTTGCATTGGGTCTCAATGGCCAAATCACATTTTCCATATTCATGAAATTTGTCAAAGGGATGCTAAAAGTCAAATAATTGCCAAGGAGGAAAATCACTAGTTTCCTAGGTTGGGGGTGGAAGTGTTGGGTATATGTTATATTCTTTGCATGTGCGTATGGAGGGGAGGTGTGCATGTCAGCGCTACAGCTCGGTGATCCCAAAAGAACCTTTGACAGAAATGGCCGTTAGGCCGTTTTTGATGCAAGCACAAAGAGCAAATTTTTTTGGCAATTTATAGCTGTTTGTGGCTATTTTTAGAATTTGTCTTAAAATATGTAACTTAATCCCGGTTAAAGGATTGGAGTCTTTTTCTAATCTGGGTTAATGGATTATGGTATTTGGATGTTGTGGAATACCTATATTTTGTATTGTGAGGATTTCATAATGTAATGAAGAGAAAATAGGAGGTGTGGCTCCAAGGTTTTCTGGTTTTCCCGGTTAAGGGTTTCCAGGGTAAATCTATGTGTTTATGTGTGAATGATGGGTTGTGATCTCTATTTTGCTTAAAATAATCTATATGCTTTGCTTCTTTGCACAGGTTTAAAACTTACAGGAAGCTTTGAGATTTGGAATAAGGGGGACAATAAATGATGTTTAGACATTAGAAGAGGATAAATATTTAATAATGTAGCTTATTAAATAAATACAAGATAAAATTGAAATGGCTATGGAGAATGGAGACACATGGAGACTATGGGGCCCACTCAAGCTAGAATTCCTATGTTAAATGGCATCCTCCTCTTGTAATCTCGAATCTATGGGAAGCCTAATTTTTTGGGATGGATTATGAGGTTAATATACTTGTAAATATATGTCATAGGTATAATTTTGGATAAATTGTAACTTACATGGGAGAGGAAGATCCAAATGGGAGTTTCATGGACACTTGGCTAGATTCCCCTTACATTTATGACATGTATGACACCAATGACAGATATTCTATGACAGTTATGACACAAGTCATATATGAAGGCTAACATAATGACATGTCAAGACTTAATAGAGCATATTAGAGGTATAATTTGGGAGTTGGAGAAGGCCAAGAGGATCCTACTCAAATTTGGGAGAAGAGGGAAGGTGAAGAGAGAGGCCACATGGCATAGCATGAGCAGCCAAACCAATTCTACTTAGATTTGGTTTATGGATGTATTTGGAAACTTAGAAGACAAATTATTTTTATAAAATACAGGGATCAAACATGACAAGAATATTTTTCTCATTTGTGAAATTGTCATTTGTGAATTGTGAGAGCTAGTGGATGACTAGTTTTCTTGCTTAAGCCAATTTCGAGGGTGAAAGATTCCCATCCTAGTTGGTGTTTGGAAATGCCACTCAGGTCTTTCATGGAGATTTAATGGAGTATTATTTTTAGGTTAAAGCTACAGTAATTTCATGGACATATCAATATCATCTTTTTCTTCCATTCATCTCAAGTTTTCTCACCATATTTCAGCTCTATGGAGTGAGGCGCACTTGGTAAGCTATTAATATCTTTGAGGGAGATTATCTTGCTCCAGTATTTTGTATTCTAATGTAAATTATTTTTTCTTTAAGTTAATAAATCTCTCAGTTCTAAAATCCAAGATATCTCATGTATTATTGTCCAATATTGAAGAAACAATGCCATTTCCCCAATACCTTATTGTAAACTCTTGCAATATTGATGGAATCGAATATATGTGTGCACCATTTATGATTTATGAATGAATGAACTGTAATTAAATTATAATATGGGTTTCAATGTCTGTAACTGATAATTTGTGGCTATTGGGTCGAATTTCATAGCATTTGGGGAAAACTACATCTCATTTCCCCAAGGGTCCAAAACTAGTTTTTTATATCTGATTGAAGGAAGTGATAACAGCCATGGGAGTTCGATTGGTTCTGCAAACGAGTCTCTGATAATGTATTCTACACATGTGATGATTTAATTTGAGAATTTGAGTGAGTTTATGTACATTTTGGAAGCCATTCCGGCAATTACCCGGGAGGAATTTGATCCCCAAAATTGCTAGTAAATTCATCTATCTTATTTAGAATTTGATATAGACTTTTAGAACTGATCGGAGGACCATAATACATCTCTTAAAATAATAATTAATTTATTATATTGGTAATACACCTTCTCTGAATAATTGGGAGCAATTGGGTTGATTTGGAGACCAAGACACTAAAACTAGTCAAGAGCCAAAATTGTGAAAAAAATTGGAAAATCGGGCATTTTAATAAATTTCCAAAAAGGGGACATTACAGTGGTATCAAAGCATGATATTGGAACCTGATGTGGTCTGATATTTATGAGTAAAATATTTCAGGGACCACTATTATATATTAAAACCAAAAGTGCTTTTGTTGAAGAGGAAAACAAAAGTAGGAGAAGAAGACAATTTTTTGGAAACTATGACTAGGTATGAAAAGAGAACCTCATATGATGGTGAGGAGATAATAAAAAGAATGGAACCTATCCTTGAAGACATGAACAAGAATATTATGAAAGGATTCAAATTTTTTTCTATCCAAAGTTGGGAAAAATATATTGATTTTAAGAAAACCAAGGGGAAAAATGCATCATCTTGCTTAAAGGAGCAAAGGGAGGAGACCAAGGAGCTACAAATTTCTGTGGGTGGTGAAGAAGAAAAGGAATTACATGAAGAGGATCGAAATTCACTCCCAAATGAATTTGAAAAATATGAGGAAACATCACATGAGAAGGAAGAAGATTACCTTGAAACTATTGAATATCATTCTGAAACAAATTCTACTATGGACATGGACCAAAGAGCATCTACTGATGGATGATTGAACTATGAAGGAGTACCTACTAATGGGTGCTCACAACTCTATGTTGGTGAAATAGAGATCATATTTCAAAATGTTTATGCAAGCCAAATTTATAGTAAACATGAAAATGAATACCTTGTAGCAGTTGAAGAAGAAACAAGACCAACTTCCCCATCACCACTTGAGCTTCATGAAGTTGGTCTGAGCAAGAATGAAGAAGGTGAGGAGGTTCATTTTCAACAGCCTCATTTTCTTGAAGGGTCCTCAAATATGAATTAAAATAATATCCAAGAAGCCCTTAGCATACTCCATGACACTCAAGCATTGGTATCAAATCCTTGTTGGAGAGCTACTTCCTTGGAGGAGCCATCCTTCCTAACACATTTTTGTTACCAAACACATACATTGTTATATATTTATGAGTCACTCATTCATGGATGTATGAGTAATACTTCTTTGAGTCATTTGAAGTCTCCTTGTTTCTGTTTCTCACTATTTGGTTCAAATTTGAGGGGAGATTCTTCATTCACTTCTTGGATGAAAGAATACATGGCTGAATATTTTGATGCATATCACTTCCTTTTGGAGCAGAATTATAGGACATGGGGTACTCACCTATGTCATTGGACCAGATTTTATTGGTCACTTGAAGCATGTATGTACTTGGAAAATGGTAGTCTACTCATTGGGAGGTATAACCACTTTCATGATTTCTTGGTGAGGCAACTCCTTGATGTAAATTATTATTATGTTTTTATATACTTTGATGATATATATTATGCACTCATGATGTTTGGAAGAATTAATACAATAAAATGGGATCCAATAATTCTCTTTCCAAATGGTATGGGTTGGAGAGCACTCTTAATTGTTGGAGTGCAATGCAAGCAATGGGACCCTGTGATAGTTATTAGTCCCATTGATTTCAAATTGTTTGGGAAACAAGCAGTATGGGAGATGGATTCCCCACTTAATAAGCTTATGGTAATCATAGTAGTGCAGAATAAATCATGGTGGTTCCTCTATGAAATCTTCATGGAATCGCAAAGACTCAAAGTGGGTAGCTCAGTGGCAACTTCAAAGAATCATACAGAAGCAGGTTCTTCAACAACCATGTTTGAAATTGCTTGAGGAAAATAAATATTGGGAAGGGAGGATTTGTAATGTCCCAAATTTTTCATTGGGTCACAATGGCCAAATCACATTTTCCATATTCATGAAATTTATCAAAGGGATGCTAAAAGTCAAATAATTGCCAAGGAGGAAAATCACTAGTTTCCTAGGTTGGGGGTGGAAGCTTTGAGATTTGGAATAAGGGGGATAATAAATGATGTTTAGACATTAGAAGAGGATAAATATTTAATAATGTATCCTATTAAATAAATATAGGAGAAAATTTAAATGGCTATGGAGAATGGAGATACATGGAGACTATGGGGCCCACTCAAGCTAGAATTCCTATTTTAAATGGCATCCTCCTCTTGTAATTTCGAATCTATGGGAAGCCTAATGTTTTGGGATGGATTATGAGGTTAATATAATTGTAAATATACTTAATAGTTCTAATTTGGGATGAATTGTAGCTTGCATGGGAGAGTAAGAGCCCAATGGGAGTTTCATGGACACTTGGCTAGATTCCCCTTACATTTATGACATGTATGACACTAATGATGGAGATTCTATGACAGTTATGAAACAAGTCATATATGAAGGCTGAAATACTGAAATATTAGGGCTGAATAGAGCATCTTAGAGGTCGAATTTGGGAGTTGGAGAAGGCCAAGAGGCTCCTACTCAAATTTGGGAGAAGAGGGAAGGCAAAGAGAGAGGCCACATGGAATAGCATGAGAAGCCACACCAATTCAACTTGGATTTGGTTTATGGATAGATTTGGAACCTTAGAAGAAAAATAATTTTTATAAAATACAGGGATCAGCCATGAGAAGAATATTTTTCTCATTTGTGAAATTGTCATTTGTGAATTGTGAGAGCTAGTGGATGACTAGTTTTCCTGCTTAAGCCAATTTCGAGGGTGAAAGATTCCCGTCCTAGTTGGTGTTTGGAAAGGACACTTAGGTATTTGATAGAGATTTAATGGAGTCTTATTTGCAGTTGAAGCTACATGAATTTCATTGACATCTCAATATCATCTTGTTCTTCCATTCATCTCAAGTTTTCTCACCATATTTCAGCTCTATGGAGTGAGGCGCACTTGGTGAGCTATTCATCTCTTTCAGGGAGATTCTCTTGCTCCAGTATTTTGTATTCTGATGTAAATTCTCTTATATTTAATTTCATAAATATATCAGGTCGAAAATCCAAGATATCTCATGTATTATTTTCCAATATTGAAGAAACAATTCCATTTCCTCAATACCTTGTTGTAAACTCTTGCAATCTTGATGGAATTGAATATATGTGTGCACCATTGATGATTTATGAATGAATTAACTGTAATTAAAGTATACTATTGGTTTCATGGTCTGTAACTAAGAATGTTTGGCCATTGGGTCGAATTTCATAGCATTTGGGGCAAACTACATCTCATTTCCCCAAAGGTCCAAAACTAGTTTTTTATATCTGATTGAAGGAAGTGATAAAAGCCATGGGAGTTTGATTGGTTCTACATATGAGTCTTTGATAATGTATTATACACATCCCATGCTTAAATTTGATAATTTGAGTGATTTTATGTACATTTGGGAATCCATTCCAGCAATTACCCGGAAGGGATTTGAGCCCCAAAATTGCTAGTAAATTCATCTATCTTATTCAGAATTTGATATAGACTTTCAGAACTGATTGGAGGACCATAATACATCCATGAAAAATAATAATTAAGTTATTATATCAGTCATCCACCTTCTCTAAATATTTGGGAGCAATTGGGCATTTTAATAAAATTCCAAAAAGGGGCCATTACAATCCAGTGATTATCCCGTTTCGATGATGATCCAGTTTTGACGATGATCCAGTGACGAAGACTTTTACTGATGTATTGTGTCAAGAGAATACCTTGCTAGGTAAGGGGGAGTGTTGATGTATTTGTAACTTCGGAATGTATTCACTTGTATATTTCATGTATTTTATTTCAAATTTCTTCCCCATTAAGTAGTGTATTTGTATCTTTAAAGCATGTACTATTGTTTCTAACTCCAAGTCATGTGTAGCATAATTTTGTTTTTGTTCCTTTATGTTGATGTATTTGTAACTTCAGAATGTATTCACTTGTATATTTCATATATTGTATTTGATTAGTCCCCGATGTTCCTATCGGAAGAATCAATAATGTAAACAAGTCATGTAAATTCATAGAGGTTAACCCTCCTAGCTAATCAGGGTTCAAATTCCCCATAGTTTTGGGGAACTAGGGTTATTAAACTCTCCTAGACAAGTCGGCCCTGGTAAGTTATTGTCAAGTCGGGAATTAGTATAAATAGAGAGTCAGCCTCTCTATTTATCACACAGACACTCACTAAAATGAGGCACATGAGTGAGAGAGGAAGTGCTGGCACAAGTGAGAGAGATCAGCTGTCGGAGATTATCTTTATGTCTTTGGGTTTTACTGCTGCCATTGGTGCTCATTCTATCTCTGAGGAAGTTGAGGGGTTTTCTCCTTTATGGTTTCCCCGAGGAAAATTATTTGTGTCTCTTGTCTCTTCTGATTATTTTTGTGCATGTTATTCTCTCAGATAATATCCTAAGATCATATTGCTTAAATAATAAAAATATAACACTCTAACTTCCTAGAATCATAAAAAATAATCTGTCCATTTTGAGTTAAGACACCACCTATACCCTACTGACATGCATCTATACATACCACAAAATTTTCATCTAGATTCGCACTTTTAAAAACCTGTGCACCAATAAGCATCTCTTTAAGCTTCTATAAACTTGTTTCGCTTTTAAATGTCCAATCAAACTTCATACATTTCTTTTGTAAAGAAGTTATTGGATGTGCAATCTTTGAAAATACTTCTATGAACCTGCGATAGTAACCTGCTAATCCCATAAAAGAGTTAAATTCTGACACATTTTTAGGTGTTATTCAATTCTTATTTACGTCTATATTTTCAGGGCCAAATGAGGCTCCTTCTTTTGATACAATGTGTCCTAAGTACTGAATCTTGTTTTGATAAAACAAGCACTTACTTAACTTAGCATAAACTTGATTCTCTCTTAGTACTTGCATTACTATTCTCAAGTGCTATTCATGTTCTTTCTTTGTCTTAGAGTAAACTTGTATGCCATCCAAGAAAACAATCACAAACTTGTCCAAATATTTTTGAAACATCCCATTTGTCAAGAACATAAAGGTATCTAGTGCATTTGTCAAACCAAATGAAACAACTGTAAACTCATAATGACCATATCTTGTTCTAAAATTTGTCTTACTGATGTCATCTTCCTTAATTTTGACCTGACCTGAGATCTATCTTAATTGATCAAATAAGTCATCAATTCTCGGTAAATGATACTTGTTATAGATAGTTTCTTTATTTAACTGGTTGTAATCTATGCAAAGTCTCAAGGTACCATCTTTCTTTCTTACAAACAAAACTAATGATCCCCAAAGTGAAACATTAGGCCTGATATAGCCTTTCTTTAATAACTCCTTTAACTGCATCTTTAACTCTTTCAATTCAGGTGTACGCATCCTATAAGGGACTTTATATCAAGGAATCGTACTAGGATCTAGATCAATAGTAAATTATATATCTCTTCAATGAGGCATGATATATCTTGAAATACATCTACAAATTCCTTTAATACTGGATAGGCCTTTAACTGAGGTTCCTTTTGTTGGAGTAGGGTCCTGCAGCTACAGAAGAAGCTGCTATTTTGATGGATAGACAGTTTTGGCAGAGATATAAGAGGTAGAGCTACGACACTGTAGCAGGTTTCTAGCTACAGATCAGAGCCAGAAACCATGACGTAGAAGACAGAGAAGTCAAAGAAGACGACGGTGCCTGAGCGACCGAGAAGAGAGAGCTCACCCACTGCATTGAAGGCAGCGACGGAAGACGGGAGGGCTCAGCTACCCTCATAAATGAAAAGGAGCAACGGGGCCGAGGTATTGAAGACGAAGGACAGAAGAAGGAAAGCAGCGCCAGTACCCATGGTCAGCGCTGGGAAGCATGGAAGACTGCAGGAAGCTGTGGTGAAAGGAAGCAGCGCCAATACCCATGGTCAGCGTTGGGAAGCATGGAAGACTGCAGGAAGTTGTGGTGAAGGGAAGCGGTGCATAGTACCCATGGTCAGTGCCGGGAAGCATGGAAGACTGCAAAGAGTTGTGGTGTGACGGATAGCGGCTACCTCAAAGTACATATACGCCGAATGTCACTAGTTAGGGTTTTGGGTTACTGTTGGGACAGGCCCACAGTGTTGTAATGGCGAGACCTTCGGGCTGCCTAAAAAGGGATGTATTTTGTATTGTAAAAGGTTGGCATTTTGAGCATTTCAAGCCATTTAGCTAGCTAGTTAGCCATTGAGTCTGCTAGCTCACGGCTACCTTGTATTGTAATAAAGTTGAGCTCTGGTTCTGTTATTAGCGGTAATATCTTATTGTAACCAGTAGCTGGCTCATAGAGCATGCATGTAACAATCCGCAGGGATTGTAAGAGAGGGAAGAGTATATTGTAAGAGAGACAATATAGAGATAGAAAAGAGATCTAAGAGAGAAGATCTCACGCTGCATATGCGGTGCAGCAGAACTGTGTTTACCTTCCCCTGAGCTATAATAGAAACACAGTTCTGTGGACGTAACTTCCATCCTGGAGGTGAACCACGTTAAAATCATGTGTTGTGCGATTGATTCATGTGTTGTGTTTATTTGTTGCATCTGTTAGTTATTATATGAGCCTTATTTACAGTTGAATGTATGTATGCATTGTTTCATTCACAGCAATATAGAAATATGAACATAAGTTGAGGTCTTTGGCATGTTGGATGCGGGTTCATTTATGCTTTGCTTGAAACAGTCACTAGTCGCAGTGTTAAACAGTCTGGTATGTTGAGTCTTGCAAGTCGACATGAACAACGCTAAGTGCACTGAGCCGCAGGGGTAGGATATCGCAGGGAGGCGATACCGCACCGGTAGAGGAGCTACAGTGCGTGATACCATAGGTTAGGGACTTAGCGTTGGAGAGGAAGTTACGTGTCACCTGGTGCGTGGCGAGGCGATAAGGCTGGGGTCATCGCGAGTCAGTGGAAGTTGCGCGACACGGAAAGGGACCGTGCAACAGGAAGAGAGAGATCTCGCGGTCAGAAGAGCTGCGAGACGAGGAGATCGCACGATGAGAGCAGAAGGGTCGTGTGACGCACAGAGAAAGAGGCCTCATGGCTAGCAGAGCTGCGAGTCGCAAGTAGGATGCCACAGAACCTGGTCCAAGACGCTTGATTCCTTGGCCAACCCATTAGAATCACTTCGGGTGAGACTTCAGGCCACTTCGCGGTCTGTCACCGAAAGGGCCAGTGAGCTAGGGGTGTTGTTGGTTAAATACAGTAAACCCGGGTCTGCCCATGATAGCAAACAAATGGTTTCGTTGCCGGTTTTGAACAAACAGAGCATTGATGTTCTGGTGGTGCCCTACTAGAGACGAACTCAACGAGTGGGTTTGGTCTAACCAGAAAGAGTTTGTTGAACGAGAGAACAGGAGTCCTAAGATGAACACAGAGGCCTGGTTACAAAAACATATCATTACAGACATCCATGCGATATTTTTTGCGACCTTTGGAAACGAGCTTTACGACTGGTTATCAAAGTTAACTGATATAAGCATATTCAAAAAGAAAAGAGACATTGTCTAGACACCGGAGCCGATTCAGACCGTGAAGAACCTTGATAATCCTATCACAAGGGCAGTAGACTTCTGGCTTATGAGTGTGCTAGAAGGCTTCATCACAAAGTTTGCAGTTGACTAGAGGAAAAGCTTCAGCGAGGCTGAGCGCTACTTCTTCAAAGGATATCGTGGTAAGTACCTAAGATCTTTAAACTTGTCCATTAAGATGCTATTACATGAAAAAAGAACAATGGATCTAGTTTCAGATGAATAAGTAAAGATAGTATTGTCACAAGACTTTGAAAGTGATTTTGATGACATTGGACGAACACGTAGTGGAAAGAAGTATAAAGTAGATTTCAGATCTCCCATCTTTGAAGACAGTTCAGATAGTACTAGACAGCAGAGTCATAGTACCACAGAAGGAACAGAGGGGGGTATCCCTTACCACCCTTACACCCCACAGAAACAGACCGGGACTCAGAACAATCCCGTAGGAACTCCATCCAGTAGCTCACAGACAGTACCTACCACCGCTACATCACCTCCACCTACACCGCCGAGTGGTAGTAACACAGTAAATCAACATCCACCACGGAGAAATAGAATGGGGGATGATATGAAGCTACCTATATTTAAGGGAACATGGGCAGAAGACCCAGAGCAGCATTGGTTTCTATATGAAGCCATGTGGACCATTAAAACAATCAATGACGATAACATTAAACTTGTACAGTTGGTCACCACACTAAGATATCGAGCCTTAACATGGTATATAAAGTATACCACAGTACCCAGGACACTTGTCCAGGTCAAGACCGCCATGATTAAAGAGTTTAAGAAACCTAAGTCTGAGTCACACTGTATTACAGAACTCAAAGACATCAAGCAGTTACCTACAGAGTCGGTGTGGGACTTTGATCAGAAATTCAAAGCCCTTATCGACCAAGTCAGTTTCGAGTTCGCGCCGGAGCAGCATAAGGAATGGTTTATTGCAGCGCTGCTCCCTCACATTAGACTGCCGTTAATGTAGCAGAAACTCCAGACGCAGGATGACACGTTGGATATGGCGATGAAACTAGAGGCTTCACCTCTAGCTGAGAGCAGTACAGGCATGGCAACTTTACAAAACCAGTTGGCTAATCTCACATTACAGTTGCATGAACTTAATAAAGGGAAAGAGGTTGTGCAAGACATATGGTGCATAAAATGTAAAGCACAAGGCCATAGTAAAGGCAATTGTCCGGTCTTTGTAGAATATATAGCGACAGGGGCTCGAAATCCCTTACCACAGACCCACGGGCCGTGGTGTGAAATATGCAAAACACGAGGACATCTACCTCACCAGTGCCCTCTACTTCAGAGGTACGTGCAAACACCTAAGAACTTATACTACGTCTTCTGTAAGTTTGTAGGCCATGATGAACATGATTGCAGAGCCTATGATCTCATGGTTGGAGCAAAGCAAGACTTGTACAGAGTCCAGTCAGAGACATAGGGTCCAGCAGCAGGACCACAACATGATCCGGCTTATGGTGGCTGTGGAGGAGGATTCAGAGGACGAGGCTGTGGAGGAGGATTTGCATGAGGATAAGGCTTCGGTAGAGGAGAAGGTTTTGGACGTGGTCGTGGACCAGTTACTTGTTACAACTGCGGAGTTGTAGGACACTATTCTAGGGACTGTCAGAGCCCCACTACCGCTTATAACTACTGCAAATCTTATGATCATAATATAGAGGAGTGTCCTACCTTGATAGCTAAGATCAAAGAACCTAAGCCAGCAGCACACCAGAAAATCCAGCTTATTTCTACTGAGCAAGAAGAGCCAGAACCAAGAGTCAATATTGTGACTCACAACGGTGTTTCTACCAGTAGGACATCGCAGGAGACAGAAAAGAACACAGGTCAGGAATGGGTGCGCAGAGCTCCTAATAAAGCAACACCACTCGACCTGCAAAAGAATAAACATACATTTAAGGAAGCTAAGGCTTTATTTGATGACCCTACGCAATCAGGATCACAGGTACCGCCATCTAGGGGCGTACCGTAGCAAGCACCTTGTGGCGATATCCTTGTACAGACATCGCAGGCTACCACATCAAGAAGATGCGACGAGGATGAGATGACAGGAAGTGTACATTCCTTCCTGCGGAGTTGTCTAAAACTTGTAAGAAATGAGCAAGGTATCACAGAACTTCAGTCTCAGCCATCCTCTTCCGTGAGCAGTACACAACGTGTTGTTCATAATATTACGGGACATACAAGAACAGGAAGAGAGATGCAACTCACAGCGCAGGTTGGAGAATTTGAAATGGATGAGGTGATCCTAGATCTAGGATCAGACGTGAATGTTCTGACTAAGCATACATGGGAACAGATCGATAGCCCTAAGTTAATCAGATCGCTGATCCATTTGAGATTAGCTAATCAGCAGCATGTATCACCTCTGGGTCGGTTACCGCAGGTGCTAGTTGACATTGACGGAGTTCGCAGCTTTGCGGACTTTGAAGTTATAGAAATCATTGGCGATAGTAGACCCTATCCAGCATTTCTAGGCATTGATTAGGCGATCGGTAACATGGCCATTATCGACCTAAAGAGAAGACAAATGACCTTTGAGGACGCGCAGATCCGGGTCATCGCACCATTGGATCCTTTTCAGGGTCCTAGATATATTGAACCTATCTAAGCAGAGGAGGAGGCACGTAACATGGAGAGTCTGTTAGCTCACGGCTACCTTGTATTGTAATAGAGTTGAGCTCTGGTTCTGTTATTAGCGGTAATATCTTATTGTAACCAGTAGATGGCTCATAGAGCATGCATGTAACAATCCGCAGGGATTGAAAGAGAGGGAAGAGTATATTGTAAGAGAGACAATATAGAGATAGAAAAGAGATCTAAGAGAGAAGATCTCATGCTGCATATGCGGTGCAGCAGAACTATGTTTACCTTCCCCTGAGCTATAATAGAAACATAGTTCTGTGAACGTAACTTCCATCCTGGAGGTGAACCACGTTAAAATCGTGTGTTGTGCGATTGATTCATGTGTTGTGTTTATTTGTTGCATCTGTTAGTTATTATATGAGCCTTATTTACAGTTGAATGTATGTATGCGTTGTTTCATTCACAGCAATATAGAAAGATGAACTTAAGTTGAGGTCTTTGGCATGTTATATGCGGGTTCATTTATGCTTTGCTTGAAACAGTCACTAGTCGCAGTGTTAAACAGTCTGGTATGTTGAGTCTTGCAAGTCGACACGAACAACGCTAAGTGCGCTGAGCCGCAAGGGTAGGATATAGCAGGGAGGCGATACCGCATCGGCAGAGGAGCTGCGGTGTGCGATACCGTAGGTTAGGGACTTAGCGTTGGAGAGGAAGTTACGTGTCTCCTGGTGCACGACGAGGCGATAAGGCTGGGGTCATCGCGAGTCAATGGAAGTTGCGCGACGCAGAAAGGGACCGCGCAACAGGAAGAGAGAGATCTCGCGGTCAGAAGAGCTGCGAGACGAGGAGAGCGCACGATGTGCAGAGAAAGAGGCCTCGCGGCTAGCAGAGCTGCGAGTCGTAAGTAGGATGCCACAGAACCTGGTCCAAGACGCTTGAGTCCTTGGCCAACCCATTAGAATCACTTCGGGTAAGACTTCAAGCCGCTTCGCGGTCTGTCACCGAAAGGGCCAGTGAGCTAGGGGTGTTGTTGGTTAAATACAGTAAACCCAGGTCTGCCCATGATAGACAACACCTTTTCCTTAGATTCTTCTAGGTGAGCTGCACAAATCTAACACCCTTTTCTAAGACACTTCTTTAATTTGTAAGGTTGTGAACTGTCTTAAATATATTGGTATATGTATTCCTTTAATTGTTACTATGTTTCCTTCCTAATATAGACATGTGTAAATCTTATTTTAACAATATACGATATATCGATGTGTATTCAAGCAGTCCATACCAATCAAAACATCGTAAGATCCTAAGGGGATAACATTCAAATTTGCTAAAGTATTTAAACCATTCATTTCCAAAGGAAGTTGTCTTATTATTTCTGTGACTTTTATTTTATTTCCAGTTTCTAATTGTACAAGGCATGCTACCTCAAGGTTAATTTTCATAAGAGAACAATTCAAAACTACACTAGGTGCAACATAATTTTTACTATCTCCTTAATCGATTAAAATAGACATGATTTTATTACCAATCTTACATGCCACTTCTATTATGTGAGATTGATTATCTTCCTCCCTACCTTCCAAAGATGCATAAATACTTTAGTTCTTACCAACATCACCTACTATTTCTTCCTGAATGTTGTGAATGTTGTCTCCTTTCTTATGTGGACAATCCCTTTCATAGTGATTCTCATTACAATTCCAACATCTAACATGAGGTCTTTTATATAAATCTGGTTGCTTATGAAATTACCATTTCTGTTTACAGGAGGCTTGGTTCCCTTCATTCTTTGTTCTCATGTAACACCCTTATTATCCTTCAAGTTCTTATTTTCCTTATTCTTATCCAACTTATACAAATGTTTTTCCTTCTCGATTACTTCTTTAAAGGGTTTTGGACATATCATACTGAATCTTATCCTTGTAAGAAGTTGGCAGTCCACTAAGAAATATTTGAAACTTAACTTTATCATATTTCATATAGTCTGCATAAGTTAATAGTTCAGGAAATATCTTCGCGTATGCATCCATAGTTAAATTTCCCAACTTAATTTCAAAGAATTCTTCCATTTTATTATCACAGAATTTTTCTAAAAGGTATTCTTGCTGAAAATACTTTTAGATGTTTTATGAGGGATATTTTCTTCATCAATATATTTTAGTTTAACCAAATAGATTCACTTCACTACAAATTATATATAGCTATTCTTTCTTCTATGGTTTATGAATAGTTATTCAATTAGAAAAACGTTTGAATCCTTACTAACCATGCTTATGCTTCTTCACCCTATTTAACTTCGCCATCAAAGGTTGGAGGTTTAATATTTACTAATTCTCTCATCATTTGATCATGTTCATACCTTATCCTTATACTATTATGGTCATCTAAAAATATTCATGGACTAGTCTCAAGACTTCTATCTTTTTTTCTCAAGGGAGGTGTACAGTAACTGTCTGGTGGAAAGTCCATCCTAGAGTAAGTTTTCTTGCTTTTACTTTCTTTCTTGTCTTGGGTATTCTTTAATGATATTGGTTATTTCATGATATATTCTTGAATGTGAGTGTTCATTTCATTACATTTCTTAACCGAGTCTTCAAATTCAAGGGATGAACTACTCCTCCTCCTTCCTACATACTTCTCTCTAGGGCCATAAGGGGTTGTCTGTTTAACTTCCATCCTCTACGATTTATGTTTGTAGAGCCTTCTTGGGTTAAATTATCTATTGTGATATGAAACAAGTTTTTTCCAGGTTTTGTTAACATTCTATTATCATATTTATTATTTTCTCAAATAATACTTAATTTTCTAGTTAAGAAGAAACAAAACATACTATGCTAGTCTTCAATTTTTGAAATAAATAACTAGGAAAAATGCATAAAAGGATATGATTATTTTCAAACATATTCCAAATATTCAAAATAACAAATAATTTTTCATCTTTCACAAATATAGTATCACTTTCATGATTAACTTTCATATAGGCAACACTTAACTTTTATTTAAGCAAGCAAATTTAAAGTGACCAATAGGCCCAACAACCGCAGTGTTGCAACCATGGCTCTGATATCACTTGTAATGTACCCTGTGGATATGAAAGGCTATCAGGGACATATCATTATCTATATAATTATAATTAGATCATTTTATCACAATGGATTAGTCAAACAAATATTTAATTTCATTTTTCGTGATTTAATTTCGACAAAATCCCTTTAATTACCAATAAATTAAAATAAATTGAGTAACTATTACAAAAAACTATTCAAGGGATGGGAAATTTTCAAAAATTGTATAACATTATCAAACCTTTAATCTAATCAATATCATAAATGATAATCACTTCTAAAGGCTAATTATTCTTATTCACAGTTAACTAGTAATTAAGGTGTTGATTACGACACTTAACGATACTTAGTGCACAAATGAATACACTTATCACAAATACGTTGCTTAAAAAATAAACATATATTATGAATTCCAATGGATTAATAACATCTAATTACATGTAAATAATTCCTAAATACCAAAATTACAATAATTAATCATGGTAATTACGAAAGAGATTCCACAAGACTAGTTAACTAGTTTTTCAATATAAGTAGCTAGTCTTGCACAAAATCATCTTGTAACCATGCCATTAAACCCAAAATAAATCCTACATCCATTAATATAATATTTAATCATGCATCTACATCCAATTGAATTTTTATTTCTAGATCATTCCAATTGAACATAAGGTGATATTTTCCATCAATTCCAATGAAACTAGTTAACATTCACTCGAAGGAATTGAGTTTAAATAACTGAACCAAAATTAAATGTATCCATAAGTAAAGGATAGAAAATTATAAGTATAAAAATCCAGAAAAATTAAAAATAGATCACATGGTTGTAGCATTATGTTTTTATGAAAACAGAGATTTCAATCCACAACTAGTTATCAATTTTCACCACAATGTACCTCGTTTCCAATTTAACTTTCCAAATGCCAAATAAACAGAAATATGAATATTGTATATCATGGAAAGCATAGCATGGTTCACCTAAATTCATATGTATGTATCTTTACACCCATAAATAATCCATTAAATAACTCACAAAACTAGTTTATTCTATTCATCTGAATTGACTAGTAATTCTAGGAATCACTAGAATAATTAAATCCATAGATCATAGAATCATTCAAATGCCATTAGAAATATAAATAAAATGTTTTATTATTCAAATTCCATTACAAATCTAATTAAAATTTTTTATAATTCTAACATTTCGTCAAACACTTCATATGAAAAGTCACAAATATACTCAAAACAATTCCATTGAAGGAACTACAAATTGAAAATTGATCTAGAATTTCGGTAGAAATTTTCCAAAAACTATATAGAATATTTACCCTCAAATTCTCACACACATCTCAAGTGTTTTATCATACATAATAAAAAAAATAACAATCAGATATTTTTACAAATACTTCATGTTCCTGCAAGTCTCCAAACTCTGCAAACAATCCAATCGAAGAACTAGTTTTCGAATAAAAGGTAGAAGCATCAAAGAGAAGTGTCTTAAACCATTCCGAGGATACTGTACCATAAAAACGCACATTATATAATGAAAATTTAAATAAATTTCATCTCTTTATTAGATGTTCCAAAAAATCATTTCCTCAAGTAATTTGTGCACAAAATCCCAAAAACTAGTTTCCAATTCCTTCACAGAATTTACTTGCATAAATAGATTGAATTCCGTGGGAAATTTATTCCACAAATAGCTCATACATTTCATCAAAAATTTCATGTGCATCCATAAATAAATCCTATCAGATCCAAATAAATTAAATAAACATGATATTAAATCCCTTATCTTTGCCAAATACACAACCAGAATCCATCGTGCCACGTTCCACCCAACCGTAAACACAATACAATCCAAAACTCACTTTGCAATGGTCACCCCCAAGTCAGAACCATGATTTCACAAGAAAAGGCACACCCAACCACAAATTCTCTCGAGAAATCAGTTAAACCACAACCCAATGGTAGTTATGACCTCTACTTCCACTCTACGACAATTTTAGTGGCTCCATGACAACAATCCAACCACAACCCAATGGAAAGTAGCACTTCTAATCCATGGAAATTTCAATGGCTCTAGAGTAACTCATCTTGGGGACAGGATCATCAAGGATCTCATACCAAGAGAACCAAAATCCAACCACAAGTGCCAAACATAATCATGAGAGAAAAAGCATGAACCAACACACAAGAGTGATTTCCAACACAAGCAAATCTAATTCCTTCACTGAGCAATTTGAAATGAGAGAGGGAGGGACACATGCATGAGAGTTACATTCCAAAAATATAAAAAAAGGACTTACACGTCTATTGGCTACACCAAGAGAAACACTGGTCCAACTCATGAGGGTGCACTAGGTGAGAGAGGGACTCCAATTCTCAAATGAAAATTAATCGCAAGCCTTAAATAAAACCAAGGAGCAACATAATACGTGAGGGTACATAAATAAGAGGGTCCATCAAGTACATAAGAAGGGTGTACAAAATCAACATAGGATCAACACACATAGGTAAACACTTTTCCACGATCTCTTGCTCATAACATCATAGTTCCGCATACTCTCTTTCATGGCATCGATCATTTGGTTGTTTTTATTTTATTGATTATTTTATAAGTTGAACATCATAAAAATAATAATAATGCGCAAACCCTAGTGCAAGCACCTTGTGTCACTATGTCCAACATAAAAACAATAATAATATTTCCAAGGGATAAATCAGAGGATATGACATTCACTTGGGCTGGGATTAGTCTACATTTAATGTAATCAGGGTTTACCCATCTTCATGGGAACACCCACCATCACCAAGATTGTGGGTGAGAATGCTTTTGAATTAAGTATTCCCCCTTTCCACCTATCTTGGATACATTAGAGTTGGTCAAGTAGTTGTCCCCTACATATCTCAATCCTTACTTAATTCAATTGGAAATAACCAATTAGATCATAGATACCAAGATGAAGGGCATTCACAAGCAAAACATTCAACTCTATTGGGTTGTTGATCTAGGGTAGCTTCTTCACTAGGAGTCAGATTCAAGAGAAGTTTCTCGATCTGATGGATGAGCGTGATGTAATGGGGACCATTTCCTCCTAAGGATGGATGACTAATCCAAATGAATAGTGGTACACACCAATCTATTCCACTCATTTAGAATGGTTCCACATTTTGATAGTTTTACTTTAGTTTTTCAGGTCATAAACTTTTAGTGCATTTTTTGGGTATTTCCCTTGCATTTTTTCATTGGATGTAGGAAATGCAAGATAAAAATTGATTGTGTGGCCTACCAATATCCTAAATAATGAGTTACAATCCATAAAGGTCTTAGAAATTCCCCAACTTGGAGTTTGTATGCAAAATTTGCACCCACAAGAAGTTGACATATCAACTATCCTCTTTGGGGATTGCATTCATTTTTCCACATCATTTCCTAGGGTTAGAGTTTTTAATATTTAGGGTATTCTCATCCAAGGGCTTAATAATTTATTTAAAAGGCTCATTGTCCTCTTATAATGTCTTATTTGGAATGTTTATAGATCACACCACCACTCTAGCTAGTTTGTATTTCTTTATAGTTTAAAATATTTTTCGATTTCATTCATTAATGGAATTTGAGTTTTATTGTACTATTGTGCTCTGCAGTATCTTTGTGTGGGTTTCTATTTTATCTTGATTCCTTCATTTCATTCTTTAGATAATGCATATCAATCCATGCCAATTTATAGATTGTTGGGAGAAAAATGTCATAATTTAAACATGTAATTACACCTTTTTTTTAGCTTGTGAAAGATTGAAACCATTGCCTCAAATGCCTTCATGTATATTCTAGAGATTGTTAGATTATTTTATAAAGAAATTGGTTACTATGGCTTAAGGATTACATGGGGTCATATTTGGTCTACAAATCTGGTGTGGGGGTAATGTTATACATACCTCACATGTTCAACCACTACCTCTTAATTACTGTTATATGTCTACCTATGGATACCCACATAACTACCTAAAAATTGAAACTTAGCCAATATTGAAAAACTCGTCATTCATAATCATTAAAACTAACTCCTTTGGACACACTTTATGCTGGTCCTTAAAAGGAAAACAGGAAGATATTTGTTATGCATATTTATGCTTAATAATATTAAGCATATATATACATTTATCACTACCTTTGGATATCTCTATGACTAGCTTAAAGTGTTGAAAGAATATGTGAACTCTTATAAAGATTAATGTTATACAGTAACATTTTTTAAGTAATTTTTTTCTTTCAAAAACATAGTTCATCAAGAAACACCAATTACTTCAACGCAAGTTAACTTAATTAACACTTTAAATTACACCACACCAAGTACTTCAACTCAAGTTATAGTTAATTAACACTTTAAATTACAGTTGTGTTCGTAAAGTGGGGTTTAAATGACCTTCTAGAACTAATTCTCCCTACATTCATGGGAGTGCCTCTAACCAAGGATAGCTTAGTCGCAACCTTCCTCATGCTAAACTTCTAATAACCCATAAATGGGGTTGGGTCCCAATTTCCAAGCCAAGAAATGGTTTGCTTCGTCATATGGTGGCTCCCAATTTCTAACCAAAGAAATGGTTCGATGGGTCAAAAGGTATTACCTTGTGATCCATGCTACTTTAAACACTAGTATGAAAACTAAAAACAAGTTTACCCTATGCTATAAAGGGATTTCTAAGAGTTTTTTAAACCATTTTAGCATAATATTTTTGGTGTTTTCTTTAGAACTTTTGTATATAATATTTTTGCTGTTTTCCTTAAAACTTTTATGAACCTCATAATATACTTAAATTGTTAACATATTTGCATGGTTTATTAAAAAGATGTTATATTGTGATGTGTGAACAATTTCAAGTTACAAAAAGTAGATAGGACTATTTGTGGGCTAATTCAAATAATCATGAGCTAATTGTTTGAAAAAATTAGAAAAATTGAAAGAATTGAATTTATTTAAAATAATAAATTTAGAAAAAAAATTGAATTGTTCAGTAATATATACATATAAATTTTCTTAAATGATTTTTTTGGTTACAAAGTTAAAGGGTTGAAAACTCATAAAATAATATGATGGGATATTTTTAAATTTAAAAAAAAAAAACTTCACTTTACTTTCTTGATGTCTTTTTTAAAACTTTTATGAACCTTAGAAATACTTAAAAATTTAAAATATTTAGATGGATTATTAAAAAGATGTTATATTATGATGTGTAATCAATTTTTATGTTACAAAAAGGAATTAGGGGGCTATATATGTTTTACTTCAAATATGGGTGCTCTATTAGGTGGCCTATTCCATGACTACTCCCTCATACAAACTCGAAATGCCAGAAAGAAAAAGAATCATGCACTTCTTTCTGTTATAATTTTTCATTCAATTCTGAGTGAAATACATCCATCCCCTTCATCTGACTGTGATCTTACTCTAGGGATCTTAGAGACATTAAATCCCTTGCAAGGGTTAAAACATGATTCTTTTGTCTTTAAATATTAGAGAAGTGGGAGGCCTTCTCAAAAAAACTTTCCTTTGAAAGATGTGTGGAATGAAATAAGCTTGACATTATATTTATGCAAGAAATGATGGTCACTAAAGAAAAATCTTGATTTTCATCACAGGGTTAAAAGATGGCTGGGAGGTTGTCTTGACAGATGTGGATGGCCTATCGGGTGTCCTATTAATAGCATGGGACCCTAAGACAATTAATATGAAAGATTGCTCAATCTCTGCGGATATTGTACTCTTAGAAAAATTCTTTGCTTTCAGGAGGAAGTTAATTTCTTAAACATATACGACCCATATAAGGAAAAAGAGATTTTTTGAAGAAAATTGGAAGTGGAAGGCTTATTCAAGTTACCAAACCTTATGGTGGAGGGTGACCTTAATTTCACTTGGTCATCCTCATAAATATACAGAGCAAAATCTTGACTTGATCATTTAAGTAACTTTCTCAAGGAGATGTTCTCCAAAGGTGATATGATTGATGTAGAACCCCTCCTGATCTGCTCGACGTAGAGGAATGGAAGACATGGTGAAGATGGGATTTCCAAATGCCTTGACAGGTTTCTCTTCAAAGAAACATTCCTAGAGAATATCTTTATATATCTTTCTCAGGTAAATTCATCGCAGGTCTCAGATCATTATCCAATTTTATGCCAATTTGAGGTAGAAGGATAATGAATGAAGTACCCTTTCAAATTCAATTACTATAGGTTAAAAGAAAAATATTTTAAAGATCTAGTTAAACATGTATGGAACAAGGAAGCATATTTCCCTTCTTCATCTACAATGGAAATATTGGTAAAGAATCTTAAAGTTTTGAAAGTCTCTATTATAAGCTAGGAAAAGAATCTATGGCAAGCAATATAGGCATACTTGTTAAGGATAGAAGAACAAATTGACAACATTTCATCTTCAAAAGGTATAGGAATATTCCTTGAAAATGACTTGGAAAAATTGACAATTCTAGAACAAGAGAAGCTCAAGATTTTAAACTTAAATGCAAAAAAATGGTGCCTAAAAAGTAGGATCACCTGGTTGGAAGTTGGTGATAAGAACACTAAATTTTTCCACAAATTTGGTGAGCATCGTCGGAATGTCAATTCAATTTGGGAAATGGAGGATTTAAATGGTGACATGGTGTCATATTATGGGAATATCCAACTACTAGCTTGTTCATACTTCAAATATCTATACAAAGATCTCAAGCATTTCTCTGTAATGAACCAGGTCAACTCCATTAATTAGATTCCATGGTTCTTCTCAGATGAGGAAGGTGAAAGAATTTTCCTCCATGTTTCCATTGAAGAATTATTGGGCTCCATAAAGGCATCTTTCTGGTCAAAGATCCAGGGGCTAGATGGATGGAATATGGAATTATTCCTTGAATTCTTTGATTTTATGGGAGGCAACTTATTGGCAATGGTGGAAGAATATGGGCTATTTGCCTTGGTTTTTGGTTCATTAAATGCAATATTTTTAGCTCTTATTCCAAAGAACTCTACCCGGATGGATTTCTATGAATTTTGTCTGATAGCTCTTTGTAGTTTTGTATATAAACTAATATCAAATATCATATCTCACAGGATCAAGCCTATAATATTTTCAAGATGCATGCCCTTTGAGCAATTCAACTTCTTGGAGAATAGACAAATTTTAGAAGCTATTGATATAGCTCAATAATTCTTTAATAGTGTGAAAAAGAGGGACTTGAAGGCTATGGTTATGCAAATTTACCTTAATAAGGCATATGACAAAGTTCATTGGGGTTTTCTAAATTTGATCTTGATTCAAATAGGGCTCTTGTATAAAGTTATGAAATGGATCATGGGTTGTGTTTTATCGGTAAACTATTCTATTCTCTTAAATAGAAGATCCACATAATTTTGTATAGCCTCTAGAGGTCCGTGTCAGGGATTTCTTCTTTCTGCATTTCTTTTTCTTCATGTTATAGAAGGTCTCAGTGGGATGATCCTAAAGGTTAGAATAGATGGTAGCATCAAAGGGATCAAGTTTGGCTCACAACTTTCAATTACACATTTACTCTTTGTAGATGGCATCATGACTTTTGGAATTGGCTCTATCCTAAAGTGGGAAAGATACAAACATATTATCAATCTATTATGTAGAGCCTCTGGTATGACTGTGAATTTGAAGGAGTCCCTTTTTTTGTAGAACGGTCTGAATCAACAAGATATTGCAGGCATAAAAGCCATTTTCCCTCCACAAGTTTCTCCTTTAAATATGGGGACTACATATTCAGGATACTTTATAAAACCAAATGGTTCCTCAGTTAGTGATTGGATTTGGTTACTCAAGCGTTTTGATCAACAGATTAACCAATGGTTTTGGAGTTGGCTCTCTCTAGGTAGGTGGTTAGTCCTGGAAAAATATGTGCTGAAAAATATGGCAGTTTATTGGCTTGCATTAAGTAAAATTACTAAATCAATACTCAACTACATCCGGAGCAAGACCTATGGATTTTTATGGTCAGGGAAATCATAAAAAACAAAGATTTATCTTGTCAAATGGGAATGTTTGGCCAAGCCAAAGGTATTAGGTGGATGGGATTTAAAAAATCTATTTCAATTCCCAAAAGAATTACTCACCTGAAGCTTATGGCATGGAATCTTTAGGAGTAGTCCTTGGAGAATAATTTTTGTTGGGTATATGTTATATTCTTTGCATGTGTGTGTGGAGGCTAGATGCACCTGTCAGCATTGCGTCTGATGATCATTGTTGGCACCTTCATGGAAACAACTGTTAGGTCATTTTCAATGTTGGAAATGGCCTAATGGCCATTTTTGAGGTGAGCGTAAGCAAGCCAAATATTTTTGGCTATTTTTGGGAATTTTCTAAAAATATGTAATTTAATCCTGGTTAAGGTATTGGAGTATATTTTCTAATCTAGGTTAACATATTAGGGTATTGGATGTTGTTGAATACCTATATTTTGTATTGCGATGGATTGATAATGGTAATCAGAAAATAGGAGGTGTGGCTCCAAGGTTTGTTGGTTTTCCCTATTAAGGGTTTCTGGGGTAAATCTCTATGTTTATGTGTGAATGTTGTGGTGTGATATCTATTTTTCTTAAAATAATTTGTATGCTTTTCTTCTCTGCATAGGTTTAAAACTTACATGTGGTATTAGAGCTCAATTATTAGCATCAGAGGGACACCTTTGTTGTTGAGGCTCTGACGCGATTGATAGATATTGGGTTTGTGATAAGCATGGCTTCAGTGGGAGCTTTGAAATGTTGATTTGTGCATTGAAAGAGAATGGCGAGAAGTTTGAGAATTGAGATCAAGAAATTTAACAATGGAATTTTGAGCTATGGAAGCTCAAAATGGAGGATCTTCTTGTAGATCGGGAACAGTGGATTGTTGTGGATTCGGGTACTAAACCCACTACAATGTCATAATATGATTGGCATAAATTAGAAAGTAGGGCAAGGAGTACAATACGATTGTGCTTATCAGACTTTGTGTTGTTGAACATATCTAGTGAAGATAGTGTGGTAAAGATTTGGGGAAAACTAGGGAGTTTGTATCAATCAAAATCCCTTATGAACAAGTTGTTTCTGCAAAAGAAATTGTTTCACCTCAGAATGGATGAAAATGACATTGTGACAGAGCATCTGAATGTCTAAAATAATCTAGTAAGTCAGTTAACCTATGTTGGTATTAAAATGGCAGAAGAAGATAAATGTATTACATTACTGTATTCTTTGCTAGATTCCTGGGACAACCTAATTGTTGCAATAGGTAGTGCTAGCTAAGTGACCTTAAAATTTGATGAAATAGTATCATCCCTACTATCAGAATAGATGAGGAAGAAAACCATTGATAATCATAGCATGGATTCCTTGTCTATGAGATTTCTCCCCCAAGAGAGAAACAAAAAAAGGATATGGGAGGAGATCTAAATCTAAGGGTAGATCTAAATCCCCAGGAAATAGAATAAGGAAGTACTGGAAATGTGGTAAATTTGGGCACTATTAAAGGGATTGTAGATCTAAGAATGTTGAGAAAGAAAAGGGGTATGAGGATACCCCTTTCAGAGAGGCATAGACCTCCTCTTAAGAAGGAGGGGATGTGTACCTAGCTTCCATGAGTAATCATTCAGAATGTGATATATGGCTGATTAACTCAGGTACGTCATGTCATATGACGCCTCATAGGGAGTGGTTATGTGAATATGAAAAGTACAATGGAGGAGATGTGTACCTAGGATATGATTCACCAACCAATATCATTGGATGTGGTAGAGTCAAGATAAAACTGAAGGATGGAAGGATTAGAACTCTACCTAGGGTTCTACACTTCCAAATATAGCAAGGAACTTGATATATGTCGGAAATATGGATGTTGTAGGTGTAAATATTGTGTGTGGAGATGGTGGTTGAAAAATGGTTCGAGGATCAATGGTATTGATGAGGGGAGTTTGGTATGGAAATCTGTACAAAATATTGGGAAGAACCGTCATTGATGAATGTAATAGTTCTGTTGTGCTTGAGGAAGGAGGTAAAGATGACATAACCTTGACTACATCAGGAGCAAAGACAATGCTATGGCATCAAATATTGGGCATATCAGAGAAAAGGGCCTTCGAGCATTACAAGGTAAAGGTATGTTTGAAGATATGATTAATTGCACTCTGGATTTTGATTTCTCTAAACATTGCATATATGGAAAACATAATCGAGTAATATTTACATCTGGTGCTACAAGAGAAAAGAGAATTCTAGATTTAATACATAGTGATGTATTTAGACCCATGCATGTTCCATCATTAGGCAGCTCTGTGTATTATATTTCATTTATAGATGATTTCTCAAGGAACATGTGCATTTATTTCCTTCGAAAGAAATCTGAAATATTTTCTAAGTTTAAAGAATGTAAGGCTCTTGTAGAGAATCAATAAGAAAACAAAATAAAGGTATTGAGGATAGATAATGGTGGAGAGTTTTGTGGGAATGAATTTGAGGACTTTTATAAGAAGTGTGGTGTAGCAAGGAAGAATACTACTCCATACCCACCTTAATAGAATGGAGTTGTCAAGAGGATGAATAGGACACTGATGGAAAAGGAAAGAAGCATGCTAAGAAGTGCTGGGATAGGACAAGAATCTTGGGCAAAGGCGGTGGAGACAACATGTTACTTGGTAAATCGATAACCCACATTAGCATTGGTTGACAAACCTTCACAAGAGGTATGGACTGGTAAGAAACCCTCTATTAAGCATATGAAATTTTTTGGTTGCGATTCTTATGTACATGTTCCAAAGGAGAAAAGGAGCAAGTTGGATAAAAAAGATGAGAAGTGTATCTATATTGGCTATAAATATTGTATGAAATGTTATAAGCTTTGGAATCCTATAACTAAGAATATCATTTACATTCGAGATTTTGGGTTTAGAGAGGTCAAATAAGTCCCCATAGTGGAAGTGACTCTAATGGAAAAGGAACCAAATAAAATAGAGTTCAAGTTAGAAGGTGAAGAATCTAAGTCAACAGAAGAATCTGAATCAGAATAAGAAGAACCTCATACCCCAGTTTTGAGGATATTAGCTCGAGAAAGAAGGAAACCACAAAGGTATTCCCCTCCTGATTTTCACTCTAATTTTTCTTTATCTATTACTGATGATGATCCTAGAATGTGAAGGAAGTTGTTGATTCAGAGGATAGTGATCTCTAGGAGAAGGCCATGGTTGAAGAAATGGATGCCTTGGACAAAAATGAAGCTTGGAATCTAGTCCAGTTACCAGTGGAAGAAAATTCATTGGGAGAAAATGGTTATTTAAAAAGAAAATGAATGCATAAAGTAAAGTGGAGAATTAGAAAGACTGCTTGGTAGTAAAGGAATATTCTTAGGTAGAGGGAATTGATTTTGGTGAAATACTTTCTCTAGTTGCAAAAAATAACTTCTATTAGATTTCTTCTCAGCTATTGCTGTTGTTTTTTTATCTTGAAGTAAAGCAGATGGATGTGAAGATAGTGTTCTTACATGGGGATATGGAAGAATAAATATACATGAAACAACTAGAAGGTTTCACATTAAATATGTGGAAATTGAACCCAAGAGATAGAACAATAGCACTCAGAAAATTGCTAATCAAACATGCAAAATTCACACCAAAGGAGACTGAAATTGGAGCATAACACTAATCTATATTGAATAAATGTACAATAGCCAACCTTGTGAAGTAATAGGTTGCTCAAATAAATAATTACATAAGAGGTTCAAATGCATAAGGATGCCATTCGAAATAGTCAAAAAGTAGGCTTACCAAATCTAGTCAAATCCCCCATAGGTGCATAAAGTAGTTTCCAAATCTATGAAGATGCTCACGAATTTGCTAATTAAAGTGGGAAAGATAAATAGGGATGGAAATAAAACACATGCATGCTTTTATTTTGAGAAAAGGAGGGAGTATGATGTGGGAAAAAAACAAGGCAATTACACCTAGACTAGCTTTTCCTTTTTCCAGAAATTAGCTATAAAGCAAGGTAGCTTTTCAGAAAAAGCAGATATGTGCTTTAGGGAGTCAGTAATAAAGAAGAATTGCTAAAATTGGTTTCCAGGATGTTTCCCAAGCGCTTCATGACTCATTTTTAGCATGTGTTGACTTCTAGGACATGTAGAAGGCAACTAGCATAGAATGGAATCTAGGAATCTAGGTAATAAGACAAAAATGATTAATTAATGTCAAATGAAGGTAACTATGGGGTTGATTATTCTAACACCCCCCCTTAAGCCTGAATTTATGATTAAATATCAGAAAACTATAGGGCCTAGCAACAAGGCTTAGTCACCCTTTACATACTGCTTGTCCATACAACCAAGGAAAGAGGCAAAAACCAAGTGGGAAAATCCTCCCTTAAACATGGACAGGAAAAAAAAATTGAAAATATTGTCATCAATCATGCTTCACAGCATGATAAAAAATCCCCAGTAGTGATTTGAGATTGCTGAAGGTATTCTCACAATTTTTTTTGGTGAAGATGTCTTCTACGTGTTCTGAAGATGCATGGAAGAGTAGAAAAATGGAACCATCATGCACAAGATGTCTAATGTAGTGAATATGGATCTCAATGTGCTTGGTTTGCTATCTCTGAACTAGATCATTACATATTCAAATGGTGCTCTTATTATCACAGTAGATAATAGTTGAAAACTATGATTCGAAGCCACATTCGCTAAGTATCCCCTTTGAACCACAAGCAATGAGTTGTTGCATTTACAACTCCTCTATACCCTGCTTTTGTAGATGGGAGTGCTATGGCACTCTGCTTCTTGCTTGAACAACTGATTGGTCCTTCTGTAAGCATGAACACATATCCTGATGTATACTTTCAATCTGTGTTGTCACCTGCCCAATCATTGTCAGTAAATCCAATCAAATCAAGATCAGATTTTGCTTTGTAGAAGATCCCATGAGTTCTTGTTCGTTGAACAAAGTTTAGGATCCTCTTGGCTGCTCTCCAGTGGATCTCATGAGTCTGATCCATGTATCTCGAAGCCACACTAACTGCATAAGATAAATCAGGTCAAGTTTGTGTAAGATAAAGCAAACACCCAATCAACTGCCTATATAGTGTATTATTTATCATAGGAGAAGAACCTACTTCTTCAAGCTTAACTCTAGAAAGGAAAGGAGTCTTGCTTGGCTTGCATTATTTCATGTTGAACTTGATGAGAAATTTTTAAGCATACTTGGACTGATGTACTTTGATTCCATGTTGGGATTGAGCAATTTCGAGACCCAAGAATTGGCTCAACAATCCCAAATCTGTCATAGAAAATGCATGGTTCATTGCATCCTTCAAGGAGGCAATCTCTTTATTTCAAATTCCTATAATAAGTAGGTCATCCACATACAAGACAATAATCATAAAATAACCATGAATCAACTACAAATAGACATTAGGATCAGACTTGCATCGAACAAAAATCAGTGACAACAGAAAGCCATCAATCTTGGCATACCAAGGCCTAGGGGCTTGCTTGAGCCCATACAATGATTTATTTAACCTGCACACTAAATATGGATTAGAAACAAACCCTTTAGGCTGCTGCATGTAAATTTATTCAGTGAGATATCCATTTAGGAAAGCACACTTCACATCCATGTGATGTACTTCCCACAGCTTCGAAGCTGCAATGGCTAGAGCTAGCCTTATGGAGTCCATCTTTGCCACTGGTGCAAAGGTTTCATTGTAGTCAATACCATGTACTTGTGAGAATCCCTTGGCTACCAATATTTCCTTATATTTAAAAGGTGAACCATCAGCATCAAACTTAGTCTTGAAAACCCACTTACATTGAACTAGCTTCCTCCCTGGGAGAAGATCAACCAGTTCTCAAGTGTTGTTCTTCTGGAGCGAGCTAAATTCTTCTTTCATGGTTGTTTTCCATCTTGGATCATGTGCTGCATATTCATATGTCTATGGATCTAATTCAACCATCAGATAGCACTTCTCAGCAAATATAGGATCTTTCACACAAAGGGCACTCTCAAATTGAGATCTAGTCTGCCTAGTGTCATTAGGATTTCCAGCTAGTTCCCTAGCTGTATGAATGGTCTTTGCTGCCAATTTTTGACTTGTAGGATTGTTAGGATATGCAATCAAATAATCATTATCAGACATATCAGAGTCAGCAAACTCATTATTCTCTTCACTTATAATCAATGGTTCTGGTGATGAAGAGGACTCTCCAACTTCAATTGCTACTAAAGGCTCTTCTTGGAACTGAACACTTCTTTCAATGAAAGATTTGTTAGTGCTCAAGTTGATCAGCTTGTACCCTTTTGAATCTTCATAATACCCAACAAATAGGAACTCTTGGATTTTGGGTTGTAAAGCCTTCCTGTTTTTAGTTGGAATTCTAGCCCAAGCCTTTGAGCCAAAAATCCTGAAATGGGTCGCATCTGGCTTGTGCCCACTCCAAGCTTCGAAAGGAGTCATACCATAAAGCTATTTATGAGGCACCCTATTCTAGATGTAGGATGTATATTTTATAGCCTCGGCCCAAAACTTTGGTGGAAAAGTCTTAGCCTCCATCATCCAGGTTGCCATCTCCTTGAGTGATCTGTTCTTTCTCTCAGCAACACCATTTTGTTGTGGTGTGTAAGGGATCGAATGCTGCATTCGAACACCTGAATATTTGAAATAATAAATGAAATTAGACTTGACATACTCATCACCACTGTCAGATTTGAGGATCTTGAGTTTCCTCCCAGACTGGTTTTCAACCAAGGCTCTAAAGACTTTGAAGAGGTCAAAAACTTCAGACTTATGCTTTAGGAAGTGAACCCAACAATACCTGGAAAAGTCATCTATGAAGGTGAGTGAATATTTGTCTTGAATCATGGACATATGAGGGAATGGACCAGCAATGTCACTGTGGATCAAATCAAGAGGTGCAAAGGTTCTCTCATGACTAGCTTTCTCATACTTGTGCTCTGGGTGTTTTCCTAGGATACAACCTTGACAGACTCCCTTAGAAAACTTGATCTTTGGTAACCCTATGACCATATCTTTTTCACTCAAATCAGAAATATACTTATAGTTAAGATGGCCAAATATTTCATGTCAAATCTTGCTTGCTTCATTAGCATGAATCAGAAGAGCAGAGGGGTTTGACTAGGGTAGAAAATGAGAAAACTTGTATACCTTCGAAGTGTGATCAACAACAACTTTTGCTATGACTTTACCATTCAAAATATTAGTGATTTCAACATCATCAGGGGAGAATATGACCTTGTTTGGAGACCCAATATGAGTCATCTGATACACTGACAAGAGGTTAGAGGCAAGACCTAGAACATACAACACATTATTGAAACTACCATGGTCAAGATCAATCCTACCCTTCCTTAAACTGTCAGTGAGAGAGTCATCTCCCAAAACTATTGGTGGACCTTTCAACATGCCAAGAGAGGAGAATGTCTCCTTTGTTGAAACCATATGTCTAGAAGCTCCAGAATCTATGATGAAGCTAGGTGAGCTTGATGTGCTAGAAACCAAGGCATGTACTCTCTCTCTGACTTCTGAATTTGATCCTCCTTCCTTCTTCTTTGAGAAATCAGGAAGGGAGATGTTATTCTTCTCTAGGAGTTGGGTCAACATGTCAATTTGCTTCTTCATACAAGATCTCTCAAGATGATAGCCCTTATTGCAGTATGCGCACTTGCTCATTTCTCCTTTATTCTTGTTCTTCTGGAGTTCTTCTTGGAGCTTTGAGGCTCCTCTTGAGACTTTAACTTGTCTCTCTTTTGCTCAGGCGGATTTTTAGTTTTTTTCTTTCTTTTTGAATCCACCCTTGAATCTCCAGCAACCAAAGCTTGGTCTTTGGAAGGTTTGATGGTGCCCATCATCACCAACTTATCTTTCTCCTGTGTGAGGGATTCCATGAACTCTGCAAGCTTAGGCATCTTCCAGGATCGTGTTGTCAACTTGGTGGTATGGAAGGTCGAAACAAACAATGAATAGTCAGGACCAATCTTAGAGAGTATGGCCAAGACTAGTTGCTCTTCCTTCTTTTCGATCCCATGCTATTTTAGCTGCAAAACAAGGGCCTTAAACTTGGAAAAGTAGAGTTGTAATGATTCGAAGCTACTGGGACTCAAGGATATCAGCTCAATCTTGATTCGATGTCCTCTTATTTCATCTATCTTTCCAAAAATATCTTCAAGCTTCTCCCACACTTCATTAGGTGATGTCAATCCATCAATATGGAAGAGGAGGTCTCTTGAAATGCTCAGACACAAAAGACCATAGGCCTAATCCCTCTTGTTGTGCCATTTAATTTTGTCTGCAGCTACATTGGGTTCTACCTCAGTTTCCATAGTCACCTTGTAGAGACCTTTCACTCTCAACAATATCTCCATCTCAGATTTCCACTCAAAGAAAGTGAATGTAGTCAAGATGATCTTCTAAGATTGGTCCATATCTCAGTAGTTGTGCCCTTCAGTCAGCAGAATGCGCTCCCAGTCAATGATGTCAAACCTGAAATAAAAATTTGGAAGGAGAGAAATTGATCTACAAAGGTTCTGATACCATGTGGAAATTGAACCCAAGAGATAGAACAATAACATTCACAAAATTGCTAGTCAAACATGCAAAATTCACACCAAAGGAGACTGAAATTGGAGCATAACACTAATCTATATTGAGTAAGTGTACAATAGCCAACATTGTGAAGTAATAGGCTGCTCAAATAAATAATTACATGAGAGGTTTGAATGCATAAGGATTCCATTCAAAATAGTAAAAAATAAGGCTACCAAGTCTAGTCAAATCCCCCATAGGTGCATAAAGCAGTTTCCAAATCTATGAAGATGCTCATGAATTTTCTAAGTCAAGTGGAAAAGCTAAAGAGGGATGGAAAGACAAATCACACATGATTTTATTTGGAGAAAAGGAGGGAGTATGATGTGGGAAAAAAAACAAGGCGGTTACACCTAGACTGGCTTTTCCTTTTTCCTTAAATCAACTATAAAGCAAGGAAACTTTTCAGAAAAAGAAGATATGCACTTTAGGGAATTAGGAACAAAGAAAACTTGCTAAAATTGGTTTCCAAAATGTTTCCCAAGCGCTCCATGACTCAGTTTTAGTATGTGTTGACTTCTAGGACATGTAGAAGGAAACTAGCATAGAATGGAATCTAGGAATCTAGGTAATAAGACAAAAATGATTAATTAATGTCAAATGATGGTAACTATGGGTTGATTATTCTAACAAAAGGGAAAGAAAGAGTTGGTATGTAAATTAAAGAAGTCCTTTTATGGTCTAAAGCAATCTCCAAGGATGTGGTACCAAAAGTTTGACACATACATACTTGGATTGGGGTTTGTGAGAAGCAAAGTTGATCACTGTGTATACTCCAAACAGGTTGGTGATCACTTCATTCACACCGTATTATATGTTGATGACATGTTGTTGATTGGAAACAACAAAGATGTTATAAAGGAGGTGAAGTATCAATTGTTCTCCAAATTTGATATGAAAGATATCAATGCTGCAAACTTCATTCTACGAATGGAGATAAGAAGAGATCATGCATACCTAATGATCTTCTTAAATCAAAGAAAATATGTTGAGACAGTACTACATAGATTTAACATGCAAGAAAGTAAGCTAGTCAAGTTTCCTATTCCTATAGGTTTGAATTTATCTATAGAGAAGTGTCCCAAGACACAAGAAGAAGAAGAAGATATGTCATGAGTTCCATATGCCATTGTAGTTGGTAGTTTGACGTATGCAATGTTTTGTACCAGACTAGACATTGCTCATGTAGTGGGAGTTTTGAGCAAATATATGTCAAAAACAATAAAGGAGCATTGGAAATTTGTAAATAGGGTCTTCAAATATTTACATGACACCACAGATTATGCAATCTGCTACCAAGGAAGACCTGGACTATACAGAGTAATAAATGTACATGGATTTGTTGATGCAGATTGGGCTAGATATCTTAATCGTAGAAGATCTACAAGTGCGTATGTGTTTAACGTATTTGGAAGATCTATCAGTTGGATGAGAAAGAGACAAGTTGTAGTTGTACCCTCAACTACAGAAGCTGAATACATGGCAGCTACTCATGCAAGCAAATAAGTTGTATGTTTGCAAAGATTGTGTTTAGGTATTGGGTTTGTACATAAAGCTATAAGGTTAGATTGTCATAGCCAAAGTGCAATATTCTTGGCAAAGAACCCTAGTTATCATGCTAAGACAAAGTATATTGATGTGCAATATCACTTTGTGAGAGATATGGTTGAAGACAAGAAGGTGTTGCTGAAAAAGGTTGACACCTTGAAAATTGTCACATACTCATTAACAAATTTTGTTAGTACACAAAATTTCTCTTGGTGTAGAGAATCTAATGCCCTGGACCTATGACTTTATGAGTACATGACTCATTTCTATGCAAAGAAAACAACAAGTGGAAGAATGTTGGGTATATGTTATATTCTTTGCATGTGCATGTGGAGGAGAGGTGCGCCTATTAGCGCTGCATCTGACGATCCCTATTGACACCTTCACGGAAACAACCGTTAGGTCATTTTCGATGTCGAAAATGGTCATTAGGCCATTTTCAATGCAAGCGCAAGCAGACCAATTTTTGGGGCTATTTTGGGGAATTTTCTAAAAATATATAATTTAATCCCGATTAAGGGATTGAAGTCTATTTTCTAATTTGGGTTAACATATTAGGGTATTGGATGTTGCTGAATACCTATATTTTGTATTGTGAGGGATTCATAATGATAATGAGAAAATAGGAGGTGTGGCTCCAAGTTTTGTTGGTTTTCTGGGTTAAGGGCTTTTTAGGATAGATCTCTGTGTTTCTGTGCAAATGTTGTGGTGTAATCTATGTTTTTCTTAAAATAATATGTATGCTTTCCTTCTTTGCACAAGTTTAAAACTTACAATTTTAAAAATAAAAATCTCAAAAACCAGTCTGTTGTTCAATGGCTTAGATGCAAACGAAAGAAGGTAAAAGGTACTTCAATGATCTGGTCAGGGTTGGTTAGTGCCTTCGACATTTTAGGTGAATGGATGGCATGGGTTCCTAGGCATCATCAAGATATTTGATTGGGTTTGGATCCGATAATTGGAGGCCCCATGTCTTATAAACTCTTAAGTCAGGTCATATTTTTTCTCCAGCCAATAGGTTTCTATTTTCTCAATCATATTGCCATCCCTTCTATGAATAACATTTCATCTCACGATTGGGTATCTTCCAGTCAACTAGGATTATATGGAAATGTGGCTTTAGAATGGTCAAATTATGTACTTGACCTTCATAATGGTTATATACAACTTGAGGAATGTCTAGACACACTAAAATGGTCTTTCAATGGGAAGAGTGGCATACTAACAACAAAATTGGCTTATCAAACGCTCTATGTTGATCATTCTGGCATCAAGCGATGGTGGTATAATGTGCTATGGAAGTGGATTTTTCCTTAAAAAACTATGCTTATTTACTTGGCTTTTATTGGAAGACCGCATATTAACTTGGGAAAACCTCTGTAAAAGAGGGTTCTATGGCCCCAATATCTGTATTCTCTATGGATGTAATGAGGACAATACCTATCATTTGTCTATTGCAAGTGATTTCACTACATCTCTTTGGATGTTTGTTTGCATCCTATGTAAGATACCAAATCCTTGGTTTGGTAACTCTATGGATGAATGTTTTTCAAATTGGAAATTGGTTGGGGACACTTGGGCAACCCTCCCATGCATACTTTGCTGGGAACTTTGGAAGTCTAGGAATAAGATGACATTCGATGGAATCGGAGCTAGCTGTGTCATGGTGGGCACTATTGTGGTTGTCGCTTTCAAAGAGATCTATGCATATTGCAACAATTTCACAAAGACTCCCTCTATGGATTCTTCTTTGTCGTCTCCGGAGTTTGATAAATGCATTGGATTTTTTGATGGAGCATCTGAGTTGGAGCTATCCAAGTGTGGTATTGGAGCATGATCCCTTGGATAAATCCATCCAGAATGTATAAAATATGGATGAAATGTGGTTCTAGATCTAACACTTAAAAAGAGCTTTTGGCGTTATGGATGATTCTTCATTTCTCTTCGTGGCACAAGTTTGACAACATCCAGATTTTTAGTGATTCTAAGGTTGTCATCGACAAGGCTTCAAATGCAACCTCAATAAATGTTCTCCATCTACATGCTTGGATGAAGTCCACTCAGAGGTTGTTTGACTCTTTCATGGATATCACTTTCTCTCACTTCTTTAGACGCTTCAACCAGCCAATAAATACTTTCTCGAAGAGAGCTCTTCATGCATCTTTTGGTTACATTTTCTGGAAGTTGTGTGTTGATGACATTTGTGTACACGAGGGCATACTTGAGGTCTCCTCTCATTAGTATGCTTTGTTATTAGTAGACTCTCTCTTTTTTGTTTTTGTCTTCCTATTTTGGGCTTTTGGTCTATCAGTTGGTCCTTATCCTTGTACTTTTTCCTAGTCTACTTCACGAGGGATTCACCTTGGTTAGCAATATCTTATCACGTTCATTCATAAAGAGGGGTTTTTAAATGTGAAAAACAAGGTCAATATATTGTAGGTATTGGGGGGCGAGGAATAGGGTATGGGGGGTTTATAGGTATTGGGGGGTATAAAAAGGGGTTTCCAGTAAAAATAAGGAATATATTGTAAAAATAGTGGTTATTTAATTGGAAATATGTATTGGGAGGGGGATCAACAAAAAGATTTTTGTAAGTAATTATCAATATCTAGTCAAATTAAGGGTATTCTTTAATATCTCATAAACGAAAGCGCTATAACATGGTTTCACTGAGTTAAGACCTCGTGGTCTACTTTTCTTATATTTTTGGGACAATATGTTGAGAAGTTTCTTCCTTTATTTGGGGGCTACTTTTGAACTGTCGTTTAAGTTTACATTTATGTTCATGCTATCTTTCATGGTCACTCTATTATTCATTTTGTCTATATACTCTTATACTTAAAATGGAAGTATAATTTTTTTTTCAAATTCAATTAATTATGAGATGATCGTTTAAAAAAGAAAAGGACCAAAAGCATTCAAAGATTTGAATATATTTATATATCTCAAATATTGAAAAAAATAATTTAATACTTACTCTAAACATACAATTTTTCTTTTATGACTTTTTGCTTTACAAAGTTAGAACTGTTGAAAAAACATAAAATAATATTTTTTGAATTGCAAAGAAAAGAGACAAAGGAAAAGTGCACTTTAGACAACGGCTGCGCTTACTTTTTGACTTTTGCCTTATGCTTCTCCCATGTTCCTACGGAGAACACACTTTGCACTGGATAAAGGATAAACAAAGCTGAGTCTCATTTATTAGCCCATACCCATGCCCATGCCCATGCCCACTCACCGAGCACAACAATATAAAATATAATATAATAATTGTATCTCTATATGGATATTAAACCCGGCTTTATCGCGGTGTGAATCGTGGATGTGTGAAAGCAAATTGTGTTAGAGAATTTTTGGCGATAAATAAATTTGATAAAGATAAAGTGTAATTTTTCAAATTTTATTATTATAAATTGATTTTTAAATTTCATTTTATTAAAATTATAGTGCAATTTTAATCATTTAAATATTTTTACATGCATGGTTGTCTAGATCAATGTGGGGGTGCACTACTCTAAGGCAATGAGTGTTCCATGACACTCACGTAGATTACTCATGTTAAGGTTTGAAGGTTATATGGAGATTGGTGTGCATAATTTCATGTTTTATTAATTAAATGGATTTTAGACACTACACTCTTCATAGAAGCTTTGGTAAATGTAGGCCTAGTTTAAGCTATGGTAATATCAAACCCCCATTTTGTAAAGGAGAGTGTGGTTACCAACTATAGTTTGATGTGTAAGGGTACTTCACTATTTGCTAATTTAGTGAAGAAGGCAATAATAATGATCAATTTTTAGATTGAAGAGATAGAATAAAAGGATTTGTTCTAAGAAGAAGCAACGAGTAAGTCATAGGGCCACAAGGCAAGGTGGACCCAAAACTAGTAATTCCATTATAGTAAAGTAGGGAAGAAAGAAATTAAACAAGGCCCAATAAGAAGCTATGATAGTTTCCAACATGTGTTTTCTTAAATATTTTGATTCTATTAAAGTTAATAGGCTTGAGTTAGAAAAAGGCCCACAACAAGGCGAGGCAACACCCTCACTAAAAAGGTTGACATCGAAGCTTTCCAATGGATCCCTAACACAAGCTTCTCTAGAAGCAGGGATATGAAGGTTTAAAAATTGACGAAAAATTACTTGTTGGTTAAATCTTTAATAACTTAGGCCATGGAGGAAAGGGACACTTAGATTCATAAGGATATTATGAAGAAAATTGGTTTTTTGGAGACCAAGTATGATGCCCTCATTAGGGTCGATTGGGGCTTGAAAGTGGTCGTCTTGGAAGATGAGGACACGCCCAATTAGAACAAGCCAAAGGAGTAGCATGTTAAATGTAATGAACCAATCAGATCAGATTGGTCATTAACTAACTTCTCCCAAAAACTCACAACAAACAATGAAGACAAAGGGGTTTTATTGGTCACTTAAACAAGAGGATTAAGAAGTTCATTCCAAAACATGAAAGTGGAGAGGGTCAAGTGCTAAGTTAGGATCCTTTCCACAATGCATTGGAACCCTTTATGTTTCGAACATCAACCAAGATGAATTCTACTCCAAGGCGCTTGGGAACTCTAGCATATGCAAGCTAGAACCTTTGTTTGACACTTCCTGAGAACCAAAGGGAGGGAATTCGACTTAGGGAGGCTTACATAAATTCAATATACTGTCATAATTCAAATGTAGCTCGAATGCACATGTTTAGTAAAGGTTTTGCAAGATTAAGATCTCACACAAACAATGATGGCATTTGGGACTTCATAATAAGGATTAATTCAGGGTTATCCAAACAATAGATGTAGGCTACAAATTCTCAAGTTTAGGCATGGATTATGTTCATTAACATGTGCAATAACATTAGCACCTAAAATAACTCGAATTTGTTGTGCAGAAGTTTGTTAACCAGATCTACATTGAAAACTAGCAATTTTTCATCAAGATCTAGACTAGGTGTAGGAAATAGACATGAAAATCAGACTTTGCTTGATGGAATTGCAGAAATAAATTCATAATTATTCTATTACATTAGATACATCAATGGGAGGTTGAAATGTCTCTCACATAAAGCTTATACATGGCTTCTTTCAGCCACGTGGGATTCACCTTGTTGAGCAAGATTTTATCATGTTCATTCATAAAGGGGGGTTTTTAATTATGAAAAACGAGGTCAGTATATTGTAGGTATTAGGGAACGAGGAATAGGGTATGGGGGGTTTATAAGTATCTGGGGGTATAAAAAGGGGTTTATAGTAAAAGTAAGGAATATATTGTAAAAAAGGGTTTTTTAATTGGAAATATGTATTGGGAGGGGGGCTCAACAAAAGTATTTTTGTAATTAACTATCAATATATAATGAGATTAAGGGTATTCTTTAATATCCCATGAATGAAGGTGCTATGACATGGTTTTAGTAAGTGATGACCCTGTGCTTTCAGCACAAAACTCACAGCATTGGGAGAAGACTAGAAATGCTATGAAGTTCGAATGAAGGACTCTCCAATCTCTACAAATGAAATCGAATTTGATTGGAAGTGACTTCAAAACCTGCAATAAAACACTATCAATGGTTGAATTCCATTAATCCTTGAATATCACTGGAAGAGCAGTAGGAGCACACTTCCCGACAGTGACTAGGGGCACATCTCCCAAGTCATAGAAGCTTAGAGTTCTCAATTTGAAAGTGTAACTGTCAAAATATGTGAGAGTGATGCACCCTCCTTCTTATATAGAATGAATTGGATTCCATATACATTGAATGTGGTCCATATGCCTCAACTAGGGCGCTCTCATTGAGTAATTTTGTTCATATAGATTTTGCCTTCTTTTTCCTTGCATTGTTATCTTTCAGCTTTTCCCAGCTTTATTCTATTAGTTATTTGCTTTTACTTTGGACCCCCTTGCCTTCATGAATTCGACCTCATTGGATAAAATTATCCCCTAGATATTTCCTAAGACATTTAGCTTGCTTTCCCACTTTTAATAATCTCCTTGAGCCTTATATCTCAAAACTAGGAAACTCCCATCTTCACTGCTTTTTTGCTGTTTTTCTTGATTTTCCTGCTTTTGGATGTTTTCTATCCAATTTTTTCTAGGGAGACAACTCATATCCTTTATCATCATCCAATGCACCCTCTTAGGCCCCTAACCATGAACAACTCATAAAATATTATTATTCCCTGGTATATAAAAATATAAGAATGTTACATTAACTTCAATAAAATAAAACTAATATCTCAAATTCATCATACTTAACTCCAACTCATGATATGATCAATAACCGAGATATCCATCCTTGCAAGTTTCTTTAGTTTTTTTTTAATTTTTAGGTAAAAAAGACTTTATGTAATGTTTTTGCTTATTAGCCCCTATAATGTTTTTGCTTATTAACCCCTATAATGTTTTTGCTTATTAACCCCTATACATTGCAAGTTTCCTTATTTTTTTTCTTTCTTTCAATTTTTAAGTCACAAAGGGCTCTATGTAATGTTTTTGCTTATTAGCCCTTGTGTATAGGGGCTCTATGTAATGTCTTTGCTTATTAGCCCTAGTGTATAGGGACTCTATATAGCCTTTTACTTAATAGCCTTAATGTATAGGACGATTAAAGTCAAAAGTAATGTCGCTTTAGACGAACTTTAAAATGTTTTGCTTCACTCCTTGCAAATGTCTTTGGCTTAAAGTCAAACGTAATGCTCCTTTATACAAACTTTAAAATGTTTTGCTTTACTCCTTGAAAGTTTCTTTGTCTTTTCCTTTTTTTGTTTTTAGATCAAAAGGGGCTCTCGATAACGTTTTCCTTAATACCCTTAGTCTTTAGGACGGTTAAACTCAAAAGCAATATTTATTTTACAAATTTTAAAATGGTCTATGATAGGGAAATCTTTTTTGTTTTCTTGCTAAAGCTCTTATAACTTGATTAAAAGATTCTCAATTGGTCACATTTTTTTAAGAGTTGAAAGTCAAATGTATTTTGATGTAATTTCTTTACTTTTATATAAATATATAAAAATTAGATTCCTAATTTATTGAAAAAACTATTCAATATAACATTATAAAAAAAAATTCAATTTCAATTTTATTTATTTTAATTTTTAACCATCAAATTCATTACATAAACTTTGTAAAATTGACATACAATGGATCTTGAGCTTGAGTAGGTCACTAGGTACATAATAACAACAAACTCTTTGCTAGGTATTTTAATATAAATCCAAATCCTAGGCTCTATCAAGGGGCTAGAGGGATCAAATCAATCTCTAGAGAATCTCTAGAGGTGCAAACCTATCAATCTCTATAGAATCTCTAAAGGTGCAAACCCGTTCTTAGGTATTGCACTCAAGGAGCTATGAGCTTTGTGTGTCCTATATATAGCCATTGATTTGATTCAAATTAAAAGACACATCTTTTTATTTAAGTTGGAAATATAATATTTTTATTATTAACATTTAATATTATTTATGGCCAACATATAACATTTTTTATTATTTTGTATTTTGTTAGGAACAAACATTACAACATCTCCCACATACATGGTTTTAAAACCATGTGCAATGCCCTCCTAAAACTATGGGTTGTTTAGGGGGCCTTGCACATGGTCTTAAAACCATTCGCAAGGCCCTCCTAAACCATGTACAATAAAACCATGGGTTGTATACATGTTGTATACCAGGCCTTGCACATGGTTTTAAAACCATTTGCAAGGCCCTCCTAAACCATGTACAGTAAAACCATGGGTTGTTTAGGAGGCCTTGCACATGGTTTTGAAACCATTTGCAAGGTCAACATTTTTTTTTTCTATTGTTTTTTTGGTAGGAACATTACAACATCTCCCCCATATTAGGTTGTTTTTCTGGACGACAGACATTTATTTTGGCCGATTACAAGATCTTCCCATACTGGGCTGCCTCTGGGTGCAACAGCCATCTCCATAAAACTAAATGACACATATCATTTTTCTGGTGGCTATGCTAGTTTAAATCTTAATTAGGTCGATAAACATTTAAATACATCTTGAATTCTTTTCATAACCATTATATATGATTATGTTTAAATACATCTCGATTAAAATTTAAATAAACTTTAATTACACATAAATCAATTTTTAATTTATATTTATCACTTCGCCACAAAACTGACTGACTGAGCAATGAGTACCACTGGATGTTAATTGTATGGTTGAAATTGGAAAGGCCGATCATGGTCCCCTCGAACGAACCTGATTCCAACTACGGATTGTGCATGTCAAAGTTCACATATTATCTTCCTAATACGGCCATTCTCACTTTATACAGCAGTCAGACAGGACCAAGTCTCAATGAAAGATATGTCAGGAATCTAAAGCATACCATGCACAAGACAAAACCGAGCCTGCCATCTCACTCGGGTAACCGGGTCCCCGGGTCTCGTATTGTATCTCTCGTCACCCCGATTTCTGGGGACCTGCCCTTGATACTCGTCCCTGGAAAATACAAAGCTATTACCTCGTAGTAGTGATTACAGTCAAATTAACAGATGTGATGGATAGGATTGTGGAAGAAGTTGGGTTGGATGTGAATTCTGTCTGTGGCTGCTTGTGGCCTGACACTTGCGTAAAGATGATGGGGACTGTTGTGGCCACAGATCAATATTGTCAAGAAACGAATTCAAACCGGTGTAAACTGTGTCGCCAAGCTGCTAGCTTGCAAAGATCGAGAAGAAATGGGATTGCCCACTATATTCATGTTGAAATGTTTCAGGCGTTTGCTGTTAACGTGGAAAAATCCTTTGTTGTACAAGAAAATTATCATCATGTTTATCAAAATAGCTTAAGGGAAAGGATGATTGGTAAGAATATTCATAAGAATGGCTGTACATATGATTAAAATCAGTGAAATAAAAGGATTATTGATAATAGTGTTGATAGAGTTGCTTCAAGGAGAGCTCCAGAAAAGTACTTGGTAGGGTTTTGGCCTATAATTGCATTGCTGCCCATAACAGATTCAAAAGAGTTGCAAGATATTCTGCAATATTGCATATATTCTTGTTGATTAAAGGGTAGTTTGCTGCTTTACAGATACATTTTAATTTAAGGATCAAAGATCCAAAGTTTTTGAGAGTGAAAAAAACCTATGAAGATTTTATTGAGAAAGTGGATTTATATTCAGGACTTCGAAAAGTCCCACCAATGGTGGCAGCTTGCTCGGATACCATCTTAAAGCTTGGAGTACAAGCTAGAAATCAATGGCAAGACCTGTTGCTGTGGGGCTGCTCTACAACTGAGTTCATTTCATGACGGGCAGCCTGTTTGGAGAATGGATTGATATTCCAAAGTACAGCAGAACGCTAAACCTCACAGCATGATTCACAAGGTATGCACAACAACTGAACCTTCTGCCACACCTACAGTTTCGGCTCATGGATCTGCACTATCATCTGTTGAATCTTGCCATAGCGGTAGTCCCCATTTGTATTATTCTTCTAGTCTCAACGCAAACTCTCCAATCTTTCAATCCTCATCTACTTTTCCCTTACAGAACACCTCTAGTATAGTTGATGGAGAAAGTTATAATTATCACCATTTATGGGAAAATTGGGCGATGCAGCATCAGGAGGAGGCAATTGTAGGATGGGATAGAAATATTGCACAATCATTACAAATAATGGATGAGGATGCATCTGCTCTTTGGGTAGATGAAATGATAAATCAACTCAAGAAAAACTCTCCTAACGTACCAGTCTATGAGATTCTTAAATACTTGCATAACAGTATCTACTGTTGCAGTAACCCTCATATAAAATTTGCAGTTGAATCCAAACTTCTCTCCCTCACACAGTTCAATGTTCTTCCAAACCAGAACATACAAATAATTGACAAAAACAATGGATCAATAACTCAATCAAAAGCTGGAGATTCATTGAAGAACAGCTTTGAGAATACCTATAAGGAGAGGGAATATTCAACAGAAGAACAGAGACTGAATCAGACTCTGAATCAGACTTCATCATTGCCATTGCATCATCAATTTAGCAAAATGGAAGAAACTCTGGTAAGAAGGGATGATCAGAGATTCAATGAATCAGAAGTAGAAGGGAAGGAAGACTCAGAAACATTAGGGAATATTATTGATAGTTCAGGCACAACTTCTTCTTTTTCTGAAGAAGAAGGATTGCATCTTCTAGCTCTTCTTCTACAGTGTGCAGAGGCTGTTTCAGAAGACAATCACGAAGAGGCAAATAGTATCCTGCCACAGATTTATGAGCTTTCTTCACCATATGGGAATTCAGTTCACCGTGTGGCTGCTTACTTTGCCGAAGCCTTATCATGTCGGTTGATCAGCTCATACTTAGGAATCTACTCTCCTATCATGAATGAATCAAGGAGCCAAAGTATTTTATCAGCATTCCAAGTATACAATGGTATCAGCCCATTTGTGAAGTTTTCTCATTTCACTGCAAATCAGGCAATCCAACAAGTATTCCAAGGTGAAAATAGAGTGCACATCATTGACCTTGACATAATGCAAGGCCTGCAATGGCCGGGCTTGTTTCATATATTGGCCTCTAGACCTGGCAGTCCTCCTTATGTGAGAATTACAGGTCTGGGAACCTCCATGGAAGCATTGGAGGCAACTGGAAAGAGGCTCTCGAACTTTGCTGAGACATTGGGCATTCCTTTTGAATTTCATGCTGTTTCAGACAAGGCTGGGAATATTAATCAAGATTTAGAGAGGCTCAAGGTCAGAAAAGGGGATGCATTGGCTGTTCACTGGTTACAGCATTCTCTATATGATGTCACAGGCTCTGATATGAGCACATTATGGCTCTTGAGGAGGCTTTGTCCAAAGGTTATCACAATGGTAGAACAAGATCTGAGCCATGTTGGATCATTTTTAAACAGATTTGTGGAGGCAATACATTATTATTCGGCCGTGTTTGATTCCCTTGGTGCAGCTTATCCTGAGGATAACCATGAGAGGCAAGTTGTGGAACAACAACTTCTTTCATGCGAGATCAAAAACATTCTGGCCGTTGGTGGGCCTGCAAGAACAGGTGAAGTCAAAATCCATAACTGGAGAGATCAGCTGCAGCAGGCTGGGTTCAGCAAACTTTCTCTTGCTGGAAATGCAGCAGCTCAGGCTACACTTCTGCTGGGTATGTTTCCTTGTAAAGGATACACTCTTGTGGAGGAATCAGGGACACTAAGAATTGGATGGAAAGACATTTGCTTATTAACTGCTTCGGCCTGGAGACCTGCACATCACGCACTCTAAACCTAAAATTATTGTTCTCAACAGATTAATCTGAAGTACTTTATGGATATTATAATCATGCATCTGAATTTAGAAAAAGTATTAGTATTGTTTATTTATTTATTTCTCTGGATGATTCAAATTGAAATCTCTTCCAATAACATCTGCGTCTTTACAATAACCTTTGTGCTTTACGTTGTTTACGTTGTTTCCATCTTAACCCTTGATCTGAGGGATAAAAAACAATATTTTCAAACCCGCAATATAAATATTGAGATTTTTTTATTCATTTTGTTAGGGTTACAGATGAAATAATGGATGGATGCAACAGACTATAGTGCATGTTGTTTCAAACCCAATTGAGCATGTTCTAAACGCCATTGAATTGCACTGCTTATGCTTAGGCAAAGGCTGTTCTGAAATTTTCTTCTTAGTTCATAAAGAAACAATCAGTAGTATTCCCATCCAGTATGCAGCAAGAAGGTGAGAGCTGGCAGGCGATTTCACATCTTTTTTACATTTTTATTGATTTCGATTGTACCTGAGGTCGAAAACCTAAACCTGTTACAGATTGCTATGAATATGGATCCTGAGTCAAAGAATATTTCTTTGGAAGATGAATTGAGTTATTGCTGTGAACATCTATACACCACAATCTATCTTCTTTAATTATAACTATTATCTTCTTTAATTATAACTACTATTATTCTGTGTAAACTGAGATATTTTTTATATTTATTTTGTAATTATTTATTTAAAATATCTCATCATCTTCTTACGAAAAGCAAATCCTTCCTTGTCCAACAGATTATGTTTTCTATTTCTAAAGCCATTATTATTATTATTGTCTTCTTCCACAGGCCAGTTTATATTTTCTATCTTTCCCTTCTTACATTGTCTCAGTTTATATTTTCTATCTTTCCTTTCTTACATATTCTCTAATACATTTTTAGTATATTAAACAAATTTCTGTATTAATATATATTGGTTTCTGCTCAAGTTTGTATATATATATATGGGACTTTTGCTGAAGTTGGTAATACATATTATTACATTTATGTTTGAATTAATATTTTTTTTATGTTTAGGTTAGTAATATTTATATTTTAATTTATGAGATATATAAAATTTAGTTTTTTTTTTTTAATTTAGGTTACTTAATTATTATTATAAAATATTTAACTAATCACAAATATTTAAAAAACCTACTCATCCAATACTGATGGCTTCTTTACAGTCTACATTATTTGTGATATATTTATTACTGTGTAAAGCATTACCAGAAATGCCTTATTCATGTTCTTCCAGAAAATGCTCAAAAGAATAGTAACGTGTGAACACTTTCTCCATGATGCCTTATTCATGTTCTTCCAGAAAATGCTCAAAAGAATAGTAACGTGTGAACACTTTCTCCATGATTGGACGATTTCTCCATAACCTTTTTTTTGAATGTTTACCTTTCTTTTCAAGGATGGGTTTCCTTCATGGTTGGAAGACTTGTAAATAGCTTTTTTATTTTTTTTTTAATTTTTTACTGTTTATCAGGATTTTCATGGATGTGACTTTCAGGATAGATAAAGAAAATTTAAACGTTAGGACAGAGAAAGCTAAAACACAAAAGTACCATCATTTCCCTTTACATTATACATATATATTAAATGGATTGGAAAATTAGCCTTTTCAAGTATCCCTTGGACATAAAATTGATGATTGAATATTCATATTATGATTATATGATTTGTCCATAATCTCTTCCATTGTTTATTTGGCTTTTATGGATAAGACATAAAATAAAAAAAATTACTATTTATTGATTGATGGAAAGAAAAAGTTAAATCACAAGAGTACCATCATTTACACAACTATACAAATATTTATTGCAGTTTAGTTGGGAAAGGAGTCCATTGCTTTTCTTAAGTATCCTTTGAATTTAAGATTGATGGATTGAATCTTCATATCACCTCATGGTGTTAGTTGTTCGCTGGTTTGTGATATGCCGAGAGATAGTGATATGTCGAGAGATGTCTAGTACTCTTATGTACATATTGAATTTATATCTATATGAGTTTGAGATTGGATTATTTTCATGAATTTGAATCAACGGGTAACTTCTAAGAATGAGAAGGGTGGCAGTATGGGTGTGTAACTTATTAATATTTTATGGGTTGTAAATTTGGAATTGATATTCATATTTTTTTGTTGGTTGAGGGATGGCACTTGGCCTGGCCGCATCAACCCCTAGCATGGTTGAATTTAAATGTCTCCTTCCAGGAGCAGTTGGTTTTGATCTTGGGCGGCCAAGCGAATGAATCCCCTCTCGAACCTTTGCTCTACCAGAATTTGACCTTATTTTTTTAATGTTAATTATAGTTATAAGTAATATTTATTTTTATTTTTATACTTTAGTTAGTTGTCTTAGTGTGCACTAATTACAAGTTGTAGTTAGTAAGTTTGAGTGTTGTGCACAATTTTTTTACATTTGGAAATGGAACCTTAATGATATTGTTTTGGGCTTATTTTTTGACCCATCATGATCACTTATCTATAAATTATTGTGGATATTCCACTAGAATAGTTTGTTACTATGTGTCTTACAACTTAAGTCATTATGTTAGCTTAATTTCACTAGAATTGACAGAAAAATAACACATCCATGGAAATAAAACAAGATATACACTGGGAAAACCAATATGTGAAAAAACCCAACCAAAAGTGAGGACTATGCCTTGCTCTTTTCTTGTCCAAAATGTAATGCAAATACAAAGGAGATGATACTTGTTGTGGAGTTTCCTCTGACACTATTGCCTTCATGAACACTAGAGGGTCTCCTACTTCCTCTGTTATGCTCTAATATCCACTCTCCTCCTGTTGCTCGTCTATGGAATAATACGATAATATCATAAAAAATGGAACCCCTTTTCCTCCTAACAGCCTAGTATTTGCATAGCTCAATGGATGTCTAGGGTTAGTTTTAGGATTTGTTCATGCCTCAAATCCCAATTCGGAAACCTCATTGAAGCCACGTTTAAATTTAGGATTGTCTTAGTGATTTTGAAGGACTCCCTTTTCATGTAGCATAGGATGGTTCGTGAATATTAGTGAATAGGATTCCATTATCAATTTTTTGTTTACCTTTATTGATGATTGAGTTTGACTCTCCTCCATGTTTTGAATACTTTGCAATGATTTCTCATGTGCTACCAAGGTAAATTTTCAAGCATTTTTCCTTCATGAGTTGATATTGACATTGATAAAGAAATAAATAAAAGTTAAATATACTATTTTTTAAGGGGAGCCAAGGTAGAGCAAGAGTGCACTATATGTCTCAAACCAAATTTCTAATCTCTTAGAAGATGTGTAACAAAGAGGTAGGCAATATTTCTTCAACTATAATTAGGAATATTTTTAGTTATAAGTCTCAACTAGGAGTTGAGTTCCTATTAGTTGTTTCCTCCAATTATTGAATTTTTAGCTAGCAATTTTTTTACAAAGGAGTTGAAAATAGTAGTTAGTAAGTTGAATGTCATGGACAACTTTTCTTCTTTTGGAAATGAAACATTGATGTTATTTTTTTGGACCTATTCTTCCTATTTCAATATACTTATTGAAACAATTTTGCATAGTATCATTTGTGTTTCCATGGACTTAGAGTGTTACTCTTTGATCCTCCATCATCACTATCATCATTTTTGGGACTTTCTAAGCAGAGAAACCTCATTGAAGCCACCTTTTCCTTTGGGATTATCTTATTGATTTTTTAAAAACTCCCATTTCGTGTATCATGGGATGGGTTTGGAATATTAGTGAATACAATTCCATTCATATTTGTTTGTTTACCTTTATTGGTGATTGAATTTTACTCTCCTAAATGTTTTAAATACTTTGCAATGTTTTCTCATATACTACCAAAGTAAAGTTTCAAGCAGTTTGTATTCATGAGTTTCTATGGACATTCCTAAAGAGTTGAATATATTATTTTTTAAGGGGAGACAAGGTAGAGAAGGAGTTATCATAGTGCACCATACTCATTAAACCAAATTTGTAACCTTCTAGAATATTTGTACCAAAGAGGTAGGAAATGCACCTCCAACTATAAGTAGGTTTATTTTAATTGTAAGGCTCTATTAGGACTCAAGTTCTTATTAGTTTTTCCCTACCATATGATTTAAGGAGAACCTCTATCTTGGATTTTCTAATATGGGTGGGTTCATTGTCCTTTAGGTTTGATTTCAAAATTACAAAGACTCTAAACGCATATCCAAAATAAAAGTTGATGTTATTTTTCACTACCTTCCATGTAAACTTAGAGAAGATGGAAAATATACACCTTTAAATAAAAAAAGAAAAGGATAAATCTACTTTTTTTTTTAAATATGAAAACTATGATTTGTATATGAGAAGTAGCACAAAGTTCATAGCCTCAAAAAATAATCTTATTTTGAAAACCCAATTCACACTATATGTAGAAAACATAACACATGCACATGTTATTACACATTTAAAAGGTTTTCAACACTTGACATAGAATTCGTTTATAACTCTTTCTTCCATGTTGATATTACCATGTTATAAGAGCTCAATAAGAAAAACATGTACATGTTAATAATGTGCACTCTATTCATAACATGCACACATTTAATTTAGTGTGCTTGTTTCTTCATGTAAGCATCCTAATTTCTCTCCATAAATTCTTGAATTGCAGAAAGTGAATACATTTTTGAATTGGGAGAGATAAATTTTCAATATAAAGCATTATATGTCATGGTTTCTATAGTGACGTAGAAATTTCCTAATACCAATAATTCAAATTTCAGACCCTACATTTGTTTAGAAATAGAGATCCATTACTTTGGTCACTTGTTGAATCATCATTGCATCAATTGTTACCATTGCAAAAACAAGATGAATACTAACATCCTATGGGGAGAAAATGCACCTTATACTTGAAAATGGATTAAATTGTGAATAGGTGAAGGATAAAAAAAGAGGAGATCCATTATGTTTAACTTTATCATAAACCCTAGAACTACAAAGGCACAAGTAGAGCATATCTTTATATTGAATAATAATTTGTCCATTATTATTAATTTGATGAACCATTGCAACTTGGTCTTTGTTAACACTTTAGGAATTTTTTTTATCTTAATTATTTATAATTCAAGGAGGGTATGCCCCAACACTCACAACATGAAAGGCAATTGGATCCAAACAATATGTTCCACGTGTGTATGCCTAATCCCAATACATATATTGATCCCACAACTACTTTGATATATGAGACAAAGATTTCATTCATCCACTTATCATAGGTTGTGGTACACCATGGAACTTTTGTTGATACTAGTCATATTTGGGAAAGATCTGTTGATGTTTCTCTATGGTTCCAGCATTGGGAAAATATTTTGCAAATCATTCTCCCATATTTTCCATGTGTATATTGACCAATGGTTGGTAGAGAATGGCCCCTTTTAGCCCTAATTAGTCATGTGAATTGACTATGTGTATTGAGGCTTGAATTCTTATCTTTTTCTAGTCATGTGGATTGACTATGGGTGATGGAAGTCTAGTGGTCACATTGCATACTATATGCAGGGGTTCTCATGATGGAGTGATCTATTCTAATAGAGTGACTTGACTTATCTATGTTATAGGGGATATTTTCCCCTTTTGTATTAGGTAGTCTAATCTAATGTTGTACTTGACATTGGCTCTAAGAAGTGTCTCAGACTTCTTAGAGTATGGTCAAATCAACATTAGAGCTTTATGGAAGAGTTTGATTGGCATGTGAGGATATGGAAATCAATGAGGATCTATTTTTTGTGATAAATAAATAACCAAGAAGTGAATAAAATCCATTGAATAAGTCCCAAAGAAAGTTGAAGACAAGAAAGAGCACAACTACCCAAGTAAAAGGGGTAAATTGGCCCTAGAAGACAAAATTACAAGTCTACCTCAAGAGTAGAAGTCACATCAACTAGAGAATATAAATAGAATTATTCTCACACTTAATTTGACACACACAACATCAAATTGTCTTCTCTCTAAGTACACACCTCCAAGGAAGGCCTAGCAAAGGCAAGAAGCATTATTTTGGGTTTTCTCTTATTTCTCTTGGAATATTATCTACCATTACTAGGGTTTCTTGTGAAGGAGTGAGAACTATGGAAATTAATTCCAAGATTAGATCAATTGAACTGAAAAAATTGCTTGAAAATTATGCAAGAAACACTCAAGAAAGGAGACTGAATCAGTTGAATAATAAAAACTATTGTTATACTATTTTACACCAGACATAATTATATAGTAATAGGTTGTTCATCCATGTATATACTCCAAGGATTCAAAAGAATAAATATTTCATTCAAATCATTACAAAATCAGGCTTACTAAACTAGTCAAAATCCCCCATAGGTGCATAAAACACTTTCCTAATCTCTCAAGAGGCTCACGAATTAGGTGAATGAGTTGTTACAAGTGATAAGTGAAGGGAATTTGACTTAATCATGATTTTAGGTGAGAAAAATAAGGAGGGTGACTTGTGACAAAAACAAGGCAGTCTACCTTAAAACTAGCTTTACCTTTTTCCTTAAAACTGCAGAAAAAGATGGAAACTCTAGATAAGGTAGGAATGCAAACTTACTAAATTGGGAGTTTGTGGGATGGAAGAATATTATCCAGAATCTTTCCAAAGTGCTCCTGGAGGAATTTTTGGAATTTTTGACCACAAAAATGATAGTGGATGCCAACTAGCTAGTGTAGGACCTAGGAAATTAATCAAAAAGATTAATTATTTTATCCTAAGTATGGGAATGGGTTTTGATTATTCCAACACCCCCTATTAAGCATGAATTATGTGAAATATCATAAAAATATCAGAGATATAGGTCCTAGAAACAAGGCTTAGTCGCCCTTTACATACTGCTTGTCCATACAAAACAAGAAAAGAGGAAAAACCAAAAAGGGGAAAATCCTCCCTTAAACATGGACATGAAAAAAATTGTAAGAAATCGTGCCGTCAATCAGTATTCACCATATGATCAAATATCTCCAGCAGTGATTTGATATTGCTAAAATTCTTCTCATAAAACACCTTGGTGAAGATGTCTACAACTTACTCAGATGATACACAATAATGTAGATCAATGACCCCATCATGCACAAGTCCTCTTATGTAGTGCATATGGATCTCTATGTGTTTGGTTTTCTGCCTCAGTACTGGATCAGTTGAGATTCGAATGGTACTTTGGTTGTCACAATAGATGACTGTAGAAGTATCATACTTGATTCCAAACTCTCCAAGAATATCCTACAACCACAAACATTGAGTAGTTGCATTCACAACTCCTCCGTATTCCACCTCTGTAGATGAAAGTGCAATGGAAATTTGATTCTTAATTGACCAACTGATTGGTCCATCTACAAGAATAAACACATATCTAGAAGTTGATTTTCTATCAATATTATCACCTGCCCAATCAGAGTTAATAAAGCCAACTAACTCTAGGCTAGATTGTGCAACATAGTGAATCCCATGTGTTCTTGTTCCTTGTACAAAGTTTATGATTCTCTTTGATTCCCTCCAATGGATGTCATGAGGATGATCCATGTGTCTGGAAGCCACACTCATTACATAAGAACTATCAGGTCGAGTATGAGTCAAATAAAGAAGAAAACCAACTAGTTTCCTATACTGGGTGTTGTTTACCAATGGAGTTGACTACACTTCTTCAAGCTTAACTCTTGAAAGGAAATGAGTATTTATTTTCTTGAAATCCTTCATGTTGAAATTTATTAGAAGGTCTGAAGCATACTTGGACTGATGTACCTTGATTCCAAGATCTAATTGAGAAATTTCAAGCCCCAAAAATTGGCTTAATAATCCCAAATCAGTCACGTAGAAGGCATGGTCCATTGCGCTCTTCAAAGAGGCAATTTATTTCTTGGAACTTCCTGTTATTAGAAGATAATACACATAGAATAAAATAATGATTAAAGAACCATGAATCAACTTCAAATAGACAGTTGGATCAGAATTTCATCTACAATAGTTCAGTGATAGCAAAAATCCATCAATCTTGGCATACCAAGCTCTAGGAGCTTGTTTTAGCCCATACAATGATTTATTCAATCTGCATATATAGAAGATATGGATTAGTGAAAAAAATTTCTGGCTACTGGATATATATCTCTTCTTTGATATATCCATGTATAAATGCACACTTCACATCCATGTGATGTACCTTCCACTGCTTGGAAGCTACAATGTCCAAAACTAGTCTTATGGAATCCATCTTTTCCACTGGTGCAAAGGTCTCATTGTAGTCAATTCCTTGGACGTGGGAGAATCCATTGGACAATAGAATTTCCTTATACTTCAGAGGATAACCATCAACAAAAAATTTAGTTTTGAATACCCACTTACACTTGACTATCTTTCTCCATGGCAAGAGATTGACTAGTTCCCATGTGTTATTCTTCTGGAGCAAGTGGTAATCCTCCTTCATGGCTATTTTCCATTTTGGATATTATGATGCTTATTCATATATCTGTGGATCATATTCAATAATTAGAAAAAAATTCTCAACAAATAAAGGGTCCTTGACATAAATGACACTCTCGAATTGAGATCTAGTCCTCTTAGAGTCATTAGGATTCCCAACTAGTTCCCTAGCTGCTTGAATGGTATCTGATGCCTAGTTTGTCCTTGTGGGTATGTCAGGATATGTAATTAAATAATCATTACCAGAAATATCAGAATCCAAAATCTCATTAGTCGCTTCACTTACAGTCAAAGGCGATAGTGGTGAAGAAGACTCCAATTTCTGCTGTTGGCATAGGATCTTCTTCAAACTGAAGACTCCCTTCAATGAAGAATTTTTAAGTGCTCATGTTGATAAGATTATACCCTTTGGAATATTCATAATAGCCAAAAAATAGGCACTCTTTAGTTTGGGGTTCCAAATCCTTCCTCTTGTTTAATGGAATTCTATCCCATGCCCTTGAGCCAAAAATCCTGAAATGAGACACATAAGGTTTGTGTCCACTCCAAGATTTGAAAGGAGTGATTAGATCAATTTTCTTGTGAGGAAACCTATTATGGATGTAGGATGCATAATTCAAAGCTTCAACCCAACAATTTGGTGGAAAAATCTTAGACTCCATCATACAAGTAGCCATCTCCTTGAGGGATCTATTCTTCCTCTCAGCAACACCATTTTGCTGAGGTATGTAAGGAATAGAGTGTTGCATTTGGATTCCCGCATATTCAAAATATTTAATGAAATAATAATTGAAATATTCACCACCATTATAAGATATGATAATATTGAGTTTCCTCCCAGACTGGTTTTCAACCAAGGCTTTAAAAACCTTGAAATGGTCAAAAACTTTAGACTTGAGTTTAAGGAAGTAAACCCAACAGTACCTAGAAAAGTCATGTATGAAGGTTAGGAAATATTTGGATTGACTCATCTACATATGAGGTAAAGGATCAACAATGTCACCATGGATGAGATGCATAAGTGTAGAGGTTCGCTCATGGCTAACTCTCTCATACTTATGCTCTAGGTGTTTTCATAGGATGCAACCCTAACAGACTCCTTTGGAAAATGTTACCTTTGGTAGCCTTGAAATCATGTATTTTTCACACAAATATGAAAGATATTTATAATTTAGATGGAAAAAAATATCATGCCAATTATTGTTAGATTCATTAGCATGAGTGAGGAGAGAAGAGGGATTAGACAAAGCCATGAAATGTGAGAACTTGTATACTTTTTAACTATGATCCACAAAACCTTTAGCAATGGATGTACCTTTCACAATATCAGATATTTCAACATCATTGGGAAAGAAAACAACCTTCTTAGGAGACCTAGTTTGGGTCATCGAGTCTACCGACAAGAGATTAGCAGCAAGACATGGGACATGCAAAACATTATAAAAGGAACCATGGCTAAAATCTATGGTACCCTTACCCTTACTTTCAGTTTTTGAGTTGTCTCCCAACAAAATATTTGGACCATTCGAATCATAAAGAGAGGAGAAGGCCTATCTTGCTGAATCCATGTGCCTTGAAGCACCAGAATCAATGATAAAGGAAGGAGATATTACAGTGCTTGCAACTAGGGCATGTACTCTCTCCTTGTCTTCAAAAATGGATCCTCTTTCCTTGTTCTTTGTGCCTTCATGAAGTGAGATATTTTATTCTCTAGGATTTGAGTCAACATATCGATATGATTCTTCATGCAAGAGCTCTCAGGATGAAATCTCTTACCACAGTATGTGCACTTGCTCATTTCACCTTTACCTTTCTTCTTCTAGAAGTTATTCTTCTTGGAGTTTGAGGACTTCTCTCGAGACTTGAACTTGTATCCTTTCTGATACATAGGATTATTAGCCTTCTTCCTCCCTTTGGAATCCACATTGGAATCTCCAAAAACCAAATCTTGATCTTTGGAAGGTTTGAATGTACCCATCATGACCAATTTTTCTTTCTCCTGAGTAAAGGATTCCAAAATATGCCAGTGAAGGCATCTTCCAGTTTTGAGCTGTCAACTTGGTGGCATTGAAGGTCGAAACAAATACTGAGTAGTTAGGTCCAAGCTTTGAAAGGATGGACAATACTAGTTGTTCATCTTCTTTATCTATACCACACTGCTTCAACAAAAAAACCAGGGATTTGAATTTGGAGGAGTAGACTTGTAAGGATTCAAAGATACTTGGACTCAATGTAATCATCTCGCTCTTCATTTGATAAGCCCTATTTTATTTGTCTTCACAAATAAATTTTGAAGCTTCTCCCATACTTCATCTGGTTACGACAATTCATCAATATGGAAACAAAGGTCTTTGGAAATGCTGAGACACAATAGACCATATGCCTCATCTCTCCTATTATTCCATTTGAACTTCTCTACTGCTGCATTAGGCTTAGATTCAGTTTCCATGGTCACTCTATAGAGGTATTTACTCCTCATCAGTATATCCATTTGTGCCTTCCATTCCAAATAGTTGAATGGAGTCAAGATGATATTTCAAGATTGGTCCATTCTTCAGCAACTGTGTCCTTGAACAGAGACAGAATGCACTCCCAATGAGTGATGTAGACCCTGAAAAAGAAATAAAAGAGGAGAAAAATTGAGCTACCAAGGATCTAATACCATGTGTAAATTAATACCAAGCTTAGATTAATTGAACTCACAAAATTGCTTGAAAAATATGCAAGAAACACTCAATAAAGGAGATTGAATCAGTTGAATAACAAAAACTGTTTTTATATTATTTTACACCAAGCATCACTATATCGTAGTAGGCTGTTCATCCATGTAGATAATCTAAGGATTTGAAAGCATAAGGATGCCATTTGAATCAGTACAAAAGCAGGCTTACTAAACTAGTCAAATTCCCCCATAGGTGCATAAAACACTTTCCTAATATGTCAAGAGGCTCACGAATTGGTTGAATGATTTTTTACAGCTAATAAGTGAAGGAAATTATAATTAATCATGCTTTTAGGTGATAAAAATAAGGAGGGTGAGTTGTGACAAAAACAAGGCAGTCTACCTTAAAACTAGCTTTACCTTTTGCCTTAAAACTGTAGAAAAAGATGGAAACTATGGATAAGGAAAAAATGCACACTTACTAAATTGGAAATTCTATGGGTTGTAGTTATATTATCCATAATATTTCCAAAGTGCTCCTAAAGGAAGGTTTGGCAATTTTGACCACAAAAATGATAGTGGATGCCAACTAGCCAGTGTAGGACCTAGGAAATTAATAAAAAAGATTAATTATTTTATCCTAAGTATAGGAATGGGTTTTGATTATTCCAACAAGAACCTATATTTTGTTACTGTTCATCTTCATGATTGTAATTGTACTTGAATTGGACTGATTTCTTTTGAAAAACAATTGTTTGGTTTTCTCTCATTTGGCCTTCCTATGTAAAATCTTTGTGTCTCTTGTGCATGATTATCTTTCATTGATTCTTGTTTTATTTCTGCCGCAAGTGGATATTGATTATGAAATGAAATTGTGGGATGAAATACATGTTTGAAGAGTCATTGTAAATAATTATCAAGGATTTAAAATTTGGATTAAAATTCAACATGGTATCAGAGAAGTTTTGAATAGATTCCTTTTCCATAGATTTACTATTTCTTCCCTAGTATGGAAACTAGGGATTCCAAGTATGTACACTTATATCCATAGTTTGTACTTGAAAATAAAATAGTGGAAGTCTCCCTAGGAGGGAACACTTATCCATGGAAGGAGATCTCAATTTTGTGAAATTTCAATTTTGACCTAGTTTCTGTTGGAATTAAGAAACCGAGGCTTCTAGTTTTGAATTCTTTTGGCCACAGATTGGAATAAAAAATAGTGTTTTGGAGGTATACCTAGGAGGGATTATCTATCTTGGAGGAAAATTTCATGTTTTCTGAGCTTTAGTTTTGACCTAGATCCTTCTAGGGTTTCTGGGTCATATTTTTATATTTTGTCAAGATCGTGTCTAGAGTAGGAGACAGGTTGGATGATGTTGAGATTATAGATGAAATCTAGTATTCCCTTGTCTCTAATATTAATGGTACTATTTTAGATAGCAGTGATACCTCGCTACTGGATAGTGCTTCTTCTAGGGACATGGAAACCCAAGAACATAAGAAGGATCTTTCAAAGGTGGAGTGCTTCCATTGTCATGAATATGGACACTATGCTTTTCGGTGTCCTTAGAAGAAAGGAAAAGGGAGAAGAATAAATTTTAAGAAGATAAATACAAGTGAAAAATCAACGCTAGTACAAATTCAAAAGAATAAGAAGGACCTTTATAAGATAAAACTATTCAATTGTAACAATTTTGGTCACTATGTCTCTCAATTTCCTCAAAGGAAAAGGAAGAGAAAGCAACTTGCATCAACAAATAATGTTGATGAAATTCCACCTCAAAAGAAAAAAAAGAAGAAGGAAAATTCGATGAATATTGAAAAGAGTACTTCTAAGTATTCCAAAAATATTCAAGTAGAACATGAAGGCATTTGCAAGGGTTATACACTTGGAAAGAATTTTAAGGGATATTTTCTGAGCAATGGTAGTAGGTCCAAGGGGATCTTCTATCTAGTACATTTAGACACATGATAGTGACATTCTTGGATGTATTTTGATATTATGTATAGTTCCTTGCATGAAGAGTTCAACAAGTTCTATAATTTCATAATTTAACTAAGAAGAATATCAAGGTCTTCATATCAGACAATAAAGTAGAGTACCCTTCCATAAACTCTAGTGATTTTTGTAAAGATGCAAAGATTAAGAGGGATCCAAAAAACAAACAAAGAGAAGTATTTTATATTTTTTGTAATAATTTTTATTTTCTTAATTTGAATTATTATTGATGAATAACATAACTGTGTAATTTAGTACTAGTTAACACTTGTGGAAATTTTTGTCATGTTTTACAAAATAGGTCCATTGTAAATATTATGGAGACGATGATCTGTGATATATCCTATAAGAAATTTATGATCATATGAAGTGTCTTCACCAAATATTGAGTGACAAGACTCTTAAGGAAGCATTCCCTGGAGTGAAGCCATAAATAATTCTTGGTTGTCCAGAATACACCCATGTTCCAGGGAAGAAGAAGACGAATATGGTAACCTTCATATCTAGAAGATATCACACAGATTTTTTTAGTGAGGAGTAGGAAGCTCCGAAGGATTAGAGTCCCTCTAGTACAATGAGCATCCTTATGAATATCAAGACAAGATAGTCTATCCAACAAAATTAGTGGATCTACCAAAATACGATGCATGATCAAGAAGAGGCTAGCATATCTTCGTCATACCTTGCAATATGAAAACAAGAATTTAATTCCGAGTGATACTTTTAGGGAGAAAATTCCAAGATCGGAAGGGAAGTAAATGATGCATTCCAAGTGGATATACAATATCAAACATGAAATTATGATAAGCATCAAAGATAACTAATGAAGGACAACCGGTTTGCAGAATCAGAGGGAGTCATGGATAGTATTCAGTGTTCTTGAGAGAAAAGGAGGATTATCTCAATAAACCCTCTTAGTGGGGATAAATACACAAATATCAGCAAGTGAAAAAGGAAGTAGGTTGCTTCAGTGTAGGATACTCAGATGCATAGTGTAGAGTGTCCAAATGCAGAGGGAGTAAGATACTTAGATACAGAGGGAGTAGTAAGCTCCCAAATAGAGGGAGTAGTTGTAGCATAACTGGTTGATGATAAAGAAGACTTTATATGGATTCAAGTAGGCACACATGACTTGGTATATTAGGATAAACATGTAATTGATGAGGTTGGAATTCACCAAGAATGACGTGGATTTCATCCTTTACTACGAGGTTGTTGATGGTGAACATTTGATCTTGGTGTTGTATGATTAATGGTTTATTCCATTGTGGGAACATAAAATCATAGTGTTAATTTCAAGAGGGAGTTGGAATCTAAGTTTAAAATGAAGGGTCTTATCTTGATGCATTACTTCTTGAGATTAGAAGTCTAGAAGAGACCAGATGAGATCCTCCTAAGATAGAGTGAGTACACAGTTGAGATCCTCCTAAGATAGAGTGAGTACACAGTTGAGATCCTGTGATATTTAGGATGATGGACTACAAGCCCATCACCTATGGAGGCATATCAAGAGAAGGTGAGTGATCCCACTTTAGATACAGTGGATCCCATGTTGTGAAAATATGGAGAACTTGAGTGATTCCACTTCATATTTAGTTTTGGTTATGTAAATGGAGTTGATCAGATAATTGATGAGATAATTTCCTTGAGTACCTTGAGTCAATTTATGGTTGAGTCAAGACTCGAGTCCATTGGGTTGTTGTAGAGCATGTGTTGAGGTACATACATGGTACAATTGGATATGGATTGAAATATGTCTTAGGTGGAGAAGTGAAGTTGCAAAGTTATTCATATTCATATTGAGTAGGAGTGCAGTAGAAAAAAAGAGCACCTTAGGATGTTGCTTTAGCTTAAGATCAACCATGATATATTGGTCTAGAAGTAATAATAACTCTATTACACTCAATAAAGTGGAAACATAGTATTATGCAACCATTTTTACAAGTCACAAAGCAGCGTGGCTTCAAAATATTCTTGTGGGTTTATTTGATCAAGAGTTGGAGATTTTAGAATTTTATCATTTAATCAATATGATCTAGGATCTTATCTGAGAGAATAACATGAACAACAATAATCACAAGAGACAAAATACACAAATATTTTTCCTTGGGGAAACTTGTTGTAAAGGAAAGTATCCTATGGCTAGGGTTTAAGAGGCCATCAACGTACTGGGGTTGAAAGGTGGATGCATATAGTTCTGCAAGTATATATAAGCAAGATTTAGAGATTAGAATGGTACATACCTTAACAAACAAAGGTTTATCCAAGCAGCCCTTCAATCCTCTTCTTGCTCCTCTCTCTCCTCTTGCTCCAAGAGACCTGCAAAACGAATTATACCTTCCTCAAACCAATATGACCACATATAAATTAATGATAATTAAAGAAACATGAAAAAATAATCTTATTAACATCAACATCTGATCATAAACAAATATTCAATTAAACATTGAACAATGATTTGGGAAGAAGAAGGACATCACATCTTTATTAATCTTGAAAACAAGTACAAGTATACCTTCTCTTCAAGTTTGGCACCTCACAAAACCTTGATCTGGTTCTGTTGCTTCTCTTCTCCAAGGAACTCAGCCTCCAAGCTTTGCAACACAAGGAGAATGCTTTTAGGGCAAAGGCGTGGGCAAAGAGTGCTCCAATTCCTCCAGTGTGACAATGCAAATATTCAAGTCTCCTTTCATGGACCTCCCTACCTCTATTTATATTCTTAATGAATAGTTAGGGTTGAAGACAAAGTAGTTACAATTGAAGGAGTTAGTTGCATAACTACCCAAACTGCTCGAATTTCAAAATACGTATTTTTTTTACATTTTTAGGAGGCGTATGCGAGTTGCAGAGACAATAGTCACATACATGAGGAGGCATACGCAGGTTGTAATGAAAAAATTCATGTATTTAAGGTGTACACGACTATTATATATAGAAACTCGTGTATGTATGCGTGTTTCCTTAAGCAAACTCGCGTACACATCAAAAAACTCATTTGTAGGGTGTTTGTGGGCATTTTTAGACTTTGGTGTCTTCTAGAAAGTTTTAGCTAACATAAATACCTTTCCAATAGTGTATAGATGAGGTCAAACAAAGTTAAAAAACTCAATATATGGGTCCTCCAATTCAGGTGTTTTTTCAGTGACTTTCATGAAGTGTCGTCATGGGAGTGTCGACAAGCGACAAAATCATGGGAAAGTGGTCACAAGCAGATATGTGTCATTTTGAGCTATAAAAAAACCATAATGGAGAAAACCCCACAAATTCCTTAGAAATATAAGGAGCACCAATAGCAAAAGTATTACCCAAAGATACAAAGATGATCTCCAACAACTGTTCTCTCTATCACTTGTGTTAGCTACTCCTCTCTCACTCGTGCGCTACTGTTGAGTGAGTGTGTGTTTCAAATAGAGAGTCTCACTCTCTATTTATACTTGATTTCCACTTGACAATTACTCTACAGGTCCGACTTCTCTAGGAGAGTCTAATAACCCTAATATAACTCAACTGTGGGGTCTATTTCCTCGACTTACAATAGAGGGATTACCTCAATGAATTTGCATGAATTTATTATATTAATGAATATCTTGATTGGAGGAACAAACATCTCTCTCGAGGTACAATGAAATACAATAAGAAATATACAAGTGAATACATTCCAAAGTTAAAAATACATCAACACTCCCTCTTAACTAGGAAGGTAATCTCTTGATACAGTTCATCAACGCAAATATTCATCACTGGATCATCATCATCACTGATTCCACTATCTCAAGAAAATAGTGTTACCTCTCAAATCTACTCGTCATAGGAATTTCTACAGAGCCAACCCTTTTTCATGCTGGATTTAGGCCTAGCCTCCATGTAGGTATTCATTTATAGTGCCAAACCTTTTTCATGTTGGATGTAGGTATCATCATATTCAGATCATCTCATCATCCAATGGAGCACAACCCAGATACATATAACACAACATTCACATTCATCAGCATGGTAGGATAAACCTACTACCATCCAGAAAAGGCTCCAGCACTTATATCCAACCATGCGAGGCCCAACTTGCCACCATGTAGGAAAGGCTATGCACTTTCATCCAACCATGGGAGGCCCAACCTGCCACCACGTTGGAAAGGCTCTGCACTTACATCCGACCATGGGAGGCCCAGCCTTCTACCATGTTGGAAAGGCTCTACACTTACATCCAACCATGGGAGGCCCAGCTTGCCACCATGTCAGAAAGGCTTTGCACTTACATCTAACCATGGGAGGCCCAACCTGCCACCATGTCGGAAAGGATCTACACTTACATCCGACCATGGGAGTCTCATCCTGTCACCATGTCAGAAAGGATATGCACTTACATCTGACCATGGGAGGCCTAGTATACCACCATGTTGGAAAGGCTCTACACTTACATTCGACCATGGGAGGCCTAGCTTGCCACCATGTTGAAAAGGCTCTGCACTTACATCTGACCATGGGAATCCTAGCTTTCCACCATGTCAGAAAGGATCATGTGTATCTATGTCTTCTGCACTCATCACTTCCCTTTGGAGGGAACCTTGATTTGACGAACACCAAGATTCTCTCTGAAGTACTCAAACTTCACTCTAGCTAATGGCTTGATCAACACATCAACTATCTGCTCATCCATTGCAACATACTGGAGCTTCACTGCTCCTCTCTGCACCATATCCCTGATATAGTGATACTTGATCTCGATATGCTTCAAATTTTCATGGAACACTGGGTTCTCCGATAACTTCACACAGCTATGGTTGTCGCAATATATACAAGTAGCATCCAATTGGATATCAAATAGGTTAGATAGTAGTTTCCATAGCCACACTGCCTCACAACTAGCTGAACAATCTACGCCATACTCTGCTTTGGCTATACTCAGTGCCATGCAGGACTACTTCCTGCTAAACCAAGAGATCACACCTGATCCCATAGCGAAGCAACACCCCAAAGTTCTCTTCCTATCAATGGCACTTCCTTCCCAATCCGAATCCACATAGCCCTCTAGTCTAATATTCTAATTCTCCTCATACTTGAGCCCATAATCAACTGTACCCTTCAGGTACCTCAGAATATGCTTTGTATCTTGGATCCATTAGGAATGGCTCAATGTGTTCACAACAAAGAAAATATCTGATCTCATGTTTGTCAGGTACATCAAGGACCCAATCATCTGACGATACATCATGGTATTAACCAACTCTGATGAAGAATCACTCAATATATTTAGGTTCAATTCCATATATGTAGCCATGAACTTGCACTCCATCATCCCAAACCTCTTCAGGATCTCCACTGCATACTTCCCTTGTCCAAGGGAGATTCCATCTGAATTTTTCCACACCTCCATGCCTAGAAAGTAGTGCATCATACCCAAGTCCTTCATCTCAATCTCAATAGCAAGCTTCCCCTTCGTTTCAGTAATCAACCCATCCTCACCTATCACAAATAGGTCATCTACATACAATAGGAGTATCAATGGGTTCCCTTCCTCAACCTTGTAGTAAAGTTTGGAATATGCTTTACTCTTGGTAAATCCTAAGCTAGTCAAGAAGTTGTCAATCCTACCATACCACATCTTGGGTGCATGTTTCAAACTATATAGGGCCTTCTTCAATTTGCACACATAAGTATCCCTATCACGTGTTTCAAATCTGAGTGGCTGCTCCACATACACTTCCTCTTCCACTACACCATTCAAGAATGCAGTCTTGACATCTATCTGGTGTATCTTCCATTTCATCACTGCAGCTAGAGAAAGTACTGATCTAATGTATCTGGATACAGGTGCAAAAGTTTCTTCATAATCTATCTCTTCCTTCTGGGAGAAGCCATGTGCCACAAATCTCACTTTATATTTCTCTATGATTCCATATGCAGCATGCTTGATCTTGTAGATCCACTTGGAAGTCACAAAAAACTACCCTTCTAGTCTCAGGACCACATCCCAGACATCATTCTTCATGATCAACTGGTACTCCTCGATCATAGAATCCTTCCATTCTCTCTTTTTTTCCACTTCTTCATAGTTGGAAGGTTCTTTATCGATGTTGTCATACAATAGGGCTACATAACTGTAGTAGGACCTAGTTCTCTTCCTTTCTCTATGCATTTCTTCTCGAGCACCATATCTCTCTGCACCTAGGATAACCTCTTGTACCCATGCTGGTTTCCTCTTGTAAGGATTTTTTTCATGGGGTGGATCTACAGGTTCCTAAGGTTCTTCCATTTCTCGAACTTCTTCTAGAATTGCTTCATTCATTGTTGTATCTCTGATCCTAGGTACTTCTATTTCTTCAAGGTCTTCAATAGTTCTCTTTATGGATTTGTTGTAAGCCGAGTCTTCATCGAATGTTACGTCCCTGCTGATGTCAATATTCTTGAATCCTGGGAAATAGATTCTGTAAGCCTTCAAACTTTCACTATATCCCACAAATATACCCTTATTTATTGAAGGATCTAACTTCATCCTCTTTTCTTTCGGAATGTGTATGTACAACGGACATCCAAATATTCTTAGATGGATGACTTCTAGTTTCTTACAAGAGAAGACTTCTTCTAGTGTCTTGTTATCAAGTACTCTATTCGGAGTGCAATTTTGTACATACACAACTGTCCTAGTAGCTTTTGCACATAGATGCATAGGAAGATATTGATCATGAAGAATTTCCCTTGCTTCTTCCATAATCATTCCATTCTTCCTTTCTACAACCTCATTCTATTAAGGATTATATAGAGTGGTCAAATCCCTCTTAATCCTTGACTCTCTGCATAATTCCTTGAATTCATCTGATGTGAATTCTTTGCCATTGTTTGATCGAAAGGTCTTGATTTTTTTCTCTGTGTGGTTCTCGATAAAGGCTTTGAATCCCTTGAACTTACTGAATAATTCATCCTTGCTTTTCAAGAAATCTATCTAGGTCTTCCTAGAAAAAATCGTCAATGAAAGAAAAATAATATACATACCCACTTAATGAACTGGATGACATCGGACCGCATACATCAGAGTGTATAATTTCCAGGATTCCTTTTTCCTTTCTCTCGCTACTTGGAAATGTCTTCTTTGTGTTCTTTCCATTTGCACATACTTTGCCTAGATTTTTGGAAGACCTTCAACAACTTTTCTTGCAAGTGGTAGTTCCCTATAGTGCACATGTGCAATCCTTCTATGCCAAAGTTCACTTGGATCTACTGAGTCATGGAACAAAGCTTGTTCTAGTTGGCCCTTTAATTTGTATAAGCCTCCCTCTTGCTCTCCATTTACTATTGCATCATCTATAGTCTTTCTCTTTGGCCACATAAGGACTCGGCCATCTACAAATGCAACCCTCATACCTTTTGCATCCAATGTAGATATGGAGAGAATATTCTTCTTTAGTCCTGGTAAAAACAAGAAATCCTTCATCTTCATAGATTCTCCAGAGTTTAGCTGATAGGAAGCTTCACCACTACCTTTTATGGGATATTGGTAGTCATCCCCAAGTTTCACTTTGTGGGGTGATTCATGTTCGGATAGATTCACAAAGGATTCTTTGAATCCCATCATATGATTGGAAGCCCCACTATCTATTAGCCAATCATTGCTTCCATGTGTAACAGTTTCCATGAGAGAAGAAATCAAAACATACTCTTTATCGCTTGAAGAATCTTCACTTTCTTCTTTAACTCTCTCCCTGGGAGGTTCATCATCCTCTACGGTGTGAGCATGATGTCTTCTTTTCTTGTGCTTCTTCTTGTGAGAGCCACCTTTATTTCTAGGACAATCTCTGGTGAAGTGTCCTTTCTCTTCACATGTATAGCATTTGAATTTAGATAGATCTCTACTAGATCTTCTAGGGTTATCTTTTTGATTCTAGTGAGAATGCTTACCTTTGAGATGATGGTGGTCCCTTCTAATTTTCTTGGTGTGTGCTGTGAGAGTTTGATATTCATTTCCCATATTTTCTTCTTGAGCTACCATTCGAGCTTATTCTTGTGAGAATTATTCCCACAACCTACTGAAAGTGATTAAATTTCTTCTAGCACAAATCCATTGAATAAAGGAGTTCCATGACCTAGGGAGACCATTCAAGCTGGTCATCACAATTTCTCTATTCTCTACTTATTCTTCCACAACTTCAAGTTGTTCTTTGATTTGAGAGACCCTTGTAAAGAATGACTGTATGGTCTCTGCATTCTATATCTTTAAATTCTTCAATTGATTTCTCAAAGTCATCTTCTAATTTATATTCTCCCCTTCAAATAGCTTGGTCAAGGAATCAAACATCTCTTTAGGTGTCTCTAGGGAAGACACATGTGGTATAAGGTGATCCTTGATAGAATCAACAATAATCCTCTTGGCCTTGACCAAGTTCTTCTTGTGTAAGGCTTTAGCCTCATATCCCTATGGAACTGGAACCTCCCCACTTATGTAGGTGTCCAATTCATTTTCTTCAAGAACAAGTGAAATCCTATACTTCCATGCTTGAAAGTTCTCAGATCCTTCAATATTTTCATCAAGCTTGGTGTGATGAGACATCTTTAATGAGAACCTCAAATGGCAATACAAAAGATTTAGATCTTACCAATTTGAGATGCTTGAATTGGATCTGGAGCTAATCTTTTGTAGTGTTGATTTTTTGGTCCAGGGTTAAATTAGGGTTTGACGTTCCCGAAGTTCTACCAAAAAAAAAACTTCAATATTGGTCTCTAAATTTTTATTTTAAGGAGGCGAGTAATCCTACGCTGGGATCACTCAAAAATTTCACTTCTGTGAAAATCCCTAATTTCCTGCACTAGTGGCAGGTTAAAAACTGAAAATGCTCAAAATTAGATTTTTCTTCGACAGAAAGATGCACCCTTCAATGGAGATTTATCATAGCCTCCTTTTGCTGATGATCTATGGAGAGAGACCCAAAAAACAAGAAGCCCTAGATTCTATAGCTGCATAGTGTCTTCTTCCTAGGTTAGCTCTTATACCATGTTAGAATTTTTATCATTTAATCAATATGATCTAGGATCTAATCTCAGAGATTAACATGCACAACAATAATCACAAGAGACAAGAGAAACGAAGATTTTCCCTCGGGGAAACCATAAAGGAGAAAACCCCGCAACTTCCTCAGAGATAGAATGAGCACCAATAAAAAAAGTAAAACCCAAAGATACAAAGATGATCTCTAATAGCTGTTCTCTCTCTCTCTCACTTGTGCGAGCTACTCCTCTCTCACTCATGTGCTACTGTTTAATGAGTGTGTGTTTCAAATAGAGAGTCTCACTCTCTATTTATACTTGATTTCCACTTGACAATTACTCTTCAGGGCTGACTTCTATAGGAGAGTCTAATAACCCTAATATAACTCAACTGTGGGGTCTATTTCCCTGACTTACAATGGATGGTTTACCTCAATGACTTTACATAAATTTATTATATTAATGACTCTCCCGATTGGAGGAAAAAACATCTCCATCGGGGTACAATGAAATACAATAAGAAATATACAAGTGAATACATTCCAAAGTTACAAATACATCAACAAGAGATGACCATGATACACTGTGACAATCAAAGTTGTGTCAAGCTTTTAGAAAATCCAGTGTTCCATGATAGTTCAAAGCATATTGAGATCAAATACCATTTTATCTGAGACATGGTGTAGAAGGGAGAAATGAAGATCAAATACATATCCACAGATGAGAAAATAGATGACATCCTTACCAATCCTCTATCCAAGGAAAAGTTGTATACTTCAGGGACAAGCTTGGTGTGATGGAGAATGCCTCTTTGAGTGAGAGGGGGTATTGATGGATGTGAAACGCTGTGATGGTTGTACAAACAAGTGACAAACATTAACATGAGATGAATGTCCCAGAAATTTTGATGATCCTACATATGAGCGGAAAAAATTCACAAGGGTCGGAATGGCCTTAGCATAGTCTTTATCTAAATAGTCGTGTTTTGGCTAGAAGTGAAAGAATCAAGATGAAATACATATCCAACATGGATTAGGAAAATTCTCACCAAGTATGATGCTTAGTGTGATATAGGATAAATCTATTGGACATTCTCAAGCAGGATGCTTGGTGTGATGCATAATATCTTCCTCGCTAGGAGGGAGTGTTGATGTTTCTCCATGGTTCCAACATCGATAAAACATTATGAAAATCATTCTCCTAGATTGGACATGTGTATATTGACCAATGGTTGGTAAATAATGTCCTCTTTGTATCCCTAATTAGTCATGTGAATTGACTATGTGTATTGATGCTCAAATGCTTATCCTTTTTCTAGTCATGTTGATTGACTATGAGTGATGGAAGGCTAGAGGTCACATTGCATACTCTATGTGGGAGTTCTCATGATGGAGTGATATATTATAATAGAGTGAGTTGAATTATCAATTTTATAGGGGATATTATACCCTTTTCTATTAGACAAAGTGTAATCCAATGTTGTATTTGACATTGGATCTAAGAATTGTATGGGACTTCTTATAGTATGGTTAAATCAACATTATATCTCTGTGGAAGAGTTTGATCATCATTTCAGGAGATGGACATAAACGAGGATAACTTTTGTATGATAAATAAATAACCAAGAATTCAAGAAAATCCATTGAATAAGTCCTAGATAAATTTGAAGGAAAGGAAGAGCATAACTACTCCAATAAAAGGGGTAAATTGGCCCGAGAAAACAAAAGTACAAGTTGGACTCAAGAGTAGAAATCAAGTCAACTGAAGTTTATAAATATAAGTTTTCTCACACTTAATTAGACACACAACATCACATCTTATTTTCTCTCCAAGTGCACACCTCCAAGGAATTCCTAGGAAAGGAAAGAAGCATAATTTTGGGGTTTCTCTTATTCTCTTATTTCTCTTGGAAGATTATCTACCCTTACTAGGTTTTCCAGTGAAGGATGGAAACATGTCTTGTGTTAGGGTTCATATTCATGATTGGAATTGTACTTGAATTGGATTGATTTCTTCTAAGAAAATTTTGTTGGCTTTTCTCTTGCTTGGGTTTCCTAGGGTAAAATATTTGTGTCTCTTATGCATGGTTTCATTTCAATAAATTGGTTTTATTTCTGTTGCAACTGAATATTGATTATGCAATGAAATTGTGGGATGAAATAAATGTTTGAAGAATCATTGTAAATAAATATCAAGGATTGAGAAATTGGATCAAAATTCAACAACATCATTAAATAATGGGGATATTGATCCATCTATTCATATCCATCCATCCCTTCTAGAAAATTTTTATTATTCTTATATTCGCTTGATATTTCTCATATAAATACCTTGTATTTTAACTAATTTTTGGTACAAATATTAAAAAAAATATTTACATTTAATTTTAATTAATACACATTTAACACATTTTTAATGTGTAGTTGATAACAAAATATCACATCCCAAAGAAATATTGTTGTGATTTTTAATATTGATACAATTGTTAGTTTCAAATTGATCTTTGAGGATGGCTCACACCCATGTAACCATTGAATTTATTTATTTATTTTTTAGTTGATCATATTTATTTATCATGTTGCCTTTTGAGACATTGATTGTTTTTAATGGTTTATATGTACTTTTATCACACTGTTGGACTTATTTCTATGATTCACATTAGAAGTAGTTTGGACATGATGACTAGGTAATTTTATCCTTTTGCGATTAAGTTGTTCTTGGAGGTAACGGCATTCATTTTTTATGGATGGAATTTATTTGAGATATGTGTTTATATTTTATTATTGAAATTGTTGTGCTTCAATACATAGCCCACTGGAATGTAGCTCCAACATTGTTTAGGCCAAATGACATTTTTTGATATGTGTTAACACCAAAAAATATTCACCCAGCTCTCTATGGTCCAAACCACAATTATACATCATAGTCCCACCATTATTCCCTTTAGTTTGACCTTCACAATTAAACTCCACCAAAATTGGTCCAAAACATTAATATTTCTTCCCCCATAAATACAAGGAAGTTGATCATTTGTTGTGACATCACCCCACTCTCTCCAAAAAGGACAAAAAAGAACCCTAAATGAGAATGGCTAAAAAACCATGGAAAAATACAATGCCTAATAAAATACCATGGATCATAAAACCTTGGATCATCCTATAAGTACATTATGAAGGTCTCCCCACAACAATTTTTGAACTTTTGATCATATTCCAAACTTTTGGATATTCCTCACATTTTCTGGGACCTTTTGTCCATCACATCCTTTAGCCACACTATCCCATGTTGCACGTTGAGTTCTCTATATGTAACCCTTAATCCATTTTCTGGTGACAACCCCTTATTGGAGACACATAGAGACCAATATTGTGGGAATTCTGCTGACCATTTCCTCAAATGGATGCAGTGGCCCATTTCAAAGGTATTTTTTGTCATTTTATTGGATTATTTAGATTAAATATTATTGTTGTTGTTATTTCTTATTATTGTAAGTTGAGGTTGACGAATCCCCCGCACCATGAAATATACCCTTTGATTCAGATGATCTAGGGTAGATGCTTTTGCTCATAGAAGGGGATAAATCCCCACTATAGTTTTGACGACTCCATTGTCTCAATCCCCTTGGATATCTATTTTTGTAGGTGTTTCTACTGGTTTTTTCTNCCCCCCCCCCAACAGTTTTTCCTTTAAAAGGCCTCAGTTACGGTCGGATCAAACCTATCTGTTAGAAATTTGCAACCCAAGTCACACATTTTTTCTTGATAAGCGCAACCTAGGTCATGCATTCTACCTTGATAAGTTAGATCTGGTCCAAAAATCTAGATTGCACTTGTCTAGGATTCCAGAGCAATCCCAGTTGCTATTGTGGCCCATTTTTGTGTGACTAGATGCAAAAAAACCCCTATTTTTTGCAATTTGAGTCTTTTTGATGATTTTCCATCATGATCATGATTGTTTTACAGTTATGTGTGACCCCAACCGCACATGTTTTTCCAACAGGTACTACCTATAGTTTTTTCCAGTCCTTTGCAGTGTTTGAGACCCTTTCTAGACCCCCTGTTTGTGTTATACCCATTCCTTGATTGTTTCCTTCCAGATATGATTGCTTACAATCCCCTGGTTTGTTTTGCGGACTTATTTTCCTTGTATGTGAGCCCCCTTAGTCGAGATTGATAGTTGAGACCTCCCGTGTGTTTCCTACAACCTATTAATTTCCTTATGCGCTCATTTACTTGTGTACATTTTGTTTTCTAGAATAATTAGTTGTTTTGAAAAATATTGACTGCTATTTATTTTTCTGCATTTGTGTCTTGGCGGTAAAAGCACTGGGGTTTAGAAATTACACATCACTTGTGCACACATCTCACACTCTAAAGTAAAATGCTTGGTTCATGACCCTAAGACGAGCCTAAAATTCAACTTAACTCAACCAACATTGTAAACTCATTTGAGGACCAAAACAATATTGTAGTTAAGTTAGGACATTGGCGATAAGAATCAAAATAACACCCCTTTGTCACTTACATCTGATACAGAGTTTTTTTTCTCTAGGGTACCAAAATCCTCTAATACTTGTTCACATGGTCACGACCAGTTTTTTGAGATCCTCCCCTGCTCTGCAGGAGTAAGCCACAACAAAGGGGTTTGAAAAGACAGGGTGGAATATTGCACTCCATTATGTATTGAAGGATAACCCTTCATAGTCCTCCTCATGCATGTCAAGGACCATATCAAGTGTCAAGGACCAAAGGGATGAAGTGTCAGGAAACCATCCCGGATGTGTCATGAACGAGGTAGCATAGTTTCTAGTCTATTATGCACATTTTACTCGAGTTCCCTCTCGATAGTGGGATTCTTTTACCCTCTAGTTCTTCCATTTTGTATTTTTGACTATGGATTTTATGACGCACAGAGGAGATGATTTGTGAGGGGATTCCATCTTGTATCTAGGAATTTTCTTTCACTTATACCCCATAGGTTAGTGCATAATTTTCTTTCTAGATAGTGTTTCTTGTTGGATTTATGGCCACTTTGTTGTAGACTCGCCTGTTGTGACACACTATTGTAGTTTGGTTTTAGAGCTTTCTTTTTGTCCTACGTGCCACCATTTACCAAATCTCCTTTTGCACACTCAGTTGTAGTTGGATTTTGAGATTGCGTTTGACACCCTTCATCTTTCATTCATCACATAGCACACCATCACACCTCCATTTCTCCACCACTCTACTTTTAGATACTTAGGGGGCATATGTTGGGATTAATTAATCCTCATTTGTCCAATATAGTCCATTTGGTTTATTTCCTAGCTTAGGAGTTCATTTATTACCTTACTGGAGTTTTGGTTCCACCATGAATATTGGTGTGACTGGTGCCATTGGTTCCACTTGTGCCATTGGTACCACCGGTGCAATTGGTGCCATTGGTGCCACCAGTGCCAATCCCTATAGTATAGGATCACACTATGAGTGCCACCACTAGCCACCATCAGTTGGTTGTGGTAGGTAAGCAGCTATGCTGATTCAACCTCCAATTAAAATCAGTTAGATCACTTTCAGTTATCCTAGCACCAGTTTCTCATGCATGAAGGGAGAGTGGCGCATTTTTCCACCTACCTAATCAATTAATTGATTTTATACTGATTTAGACTTTCATAGTTAGACTAGTGAGCTCCAACAATAATTTAGACACACTGAGTTAGATAGATAGTCAGTATGAGTTGGTAGAGTTGAATCCTATCCATAGTATTCAAATCCTATGTATTGTAACACCATATTATTATTGATTAATGAATGAAGATTAATGTTGTGATTATCTAAGAAATTCTTGTCTGATTTATCTGAAATTGGTGGCATGAATTTCCTATTCAGTGTACATTCTCTTTGATTATTCCACTGCATAATTACCTTCCTACAACTTTAATTTTTTCTTGTAGATCAATGGTTCACAAATTTAAGATGGTATCAGAGCCTTGTTCAGGCTAGCAACAAACCTTTTCTGACCTCCATTGTGCACGAGAAGCAATTGATTTTGCACATAATTCTTGCAATATTTACCTTTCTAACTATGGATTGTCCAGAGAAGTCTCTTTAGGTGTGACAGACGCTAAAAAATTGCACATGTCGAGGTGGAAGGGTTTGATTTGACATATGATTGTGAATTGGTTTGTTTTGAAGTGATATTTTGGAGGTACAAATTCAATATGGATTCAAGATTATCAATTCCTCTTCTTACTCCATTCACAAGAAATTCAGAGTGGAAATTGAAGATGATTTCATCTCTAAAGAGACAAGGTCTCTATTGGACTTGGTAAAGAGTCTTATGAAGATGAGACTGACTGGCTAAATCATGGTTATAGAGATTTTGGAAGTATATGTCTGGCCTTTTCTCCAATCTTGCGCTACCTTGTTAATTTTGCTGAAAAACCCAAGGACCTCTGGACATAATTGGATAGAACCTTTGGAAAGCACAATGATGATCATTCTAGAAATTTGGAGAGAACACCCTGCACCACAAGAGTTATTTATTCAAAATTCTTGGCCTATATTCTCTCTGATGAAGTTTTTCAAGATGAAGAAGAAGCAGAATATTCAACATAGTCAATTCAAATTGTAGAAAGTATCCTTAGAGTGACTCCTTCTCCTGCTGCTACAAAATTCTATGAGATCTATGATATCTTGTCTTCTCATATAGATGATCCAAAAGAAGAAATTCGAATATATATTATTGAAGAAAAACTCTCCTTCCATTATACTCAAGCATTCTCTAGTGATTCTTCTATTTTAAATTCTATGCAAAGTTTGCCAGTGATTACTTCATAAAATGAAGAGGAATTTGATTTCTCTATCTCTAATTTTGATGCTGGTGTGCAAAAAAGTAATACTTTGGATGTTTTGAAAGAAATATCAGATTTTAGAAGTGATCCATTCACTCTCATTTATCTATTGCTTCCAACAAATTCCTACATGATTGCTTGCACGAATACTCAGAGTTTTGTTGAAGAAGGAGAAAATTGTGCGTCTACCATCTCAGTGGAGCAGTTGGCACCTTTGTTCCACACTCTTGGATATTATACGACCTTATTTGGATATGCTATGACCTTATTTGGCTTGAATTTTGAGTTTCAAGAGCCTCCAGTCATGGTTGTAGTTGTTCTCATCAATTTTGGTGTGAAAAATCAAGTACCTCAAGTCTCTTTCAAAATTGTTGTTGGGGATTCGATGTTAGTTTTCTCTCATGAGTTTGATGATATTATATTTTGTGAATCATTCAAGATTTTAGAAGCTATATCAGATTATGGAGCTCAAAAATTATCTCTCCATGGTCTTAGGTCTTATCTACCTTTCTACTTGATCACATGCTCATCTCCTCACAGTACTAGTAAAGATGGAGACATCATGCATTCACTTGGACACTTGGGCCTAATAGTTGGAGCCTGATTTTAGCTCACATTGTTCGATGTTAAAGGATGAAACATATCAATTTCTTGTGTTTAAATCCCATGGTTCAAATTTTCAAGAACTTTTTCTCTTTCATCAGTTGATCTTAGTTGCTCTACATGGGTCCAATTTTCATCTTGCAACTGTTTATGTTCCTGATTCAGTTGAGCGTATTCCTCTTCTTCCAAAGAGTAAAATTCCTTGAGAAATAATAATTTAGTTTGGAGAGGTTTGCATGCATAGCCCCATGATGCTGATGCATAGAATAACCAAGATTCTACATGGATTATCCACAAAGTTGCAAATTGCAGTAATTTTTTCACAAGTTTTTGCTCAAAGAGAATTTTTTTCTCTTAAGTATAGCTTGTTTTCCTAATTTTACCTGCTTATTTTTAGGGGGAGGGTGGAATTTCCCACGAGGTTTTCCCCATTTTCCTTATTTTATTAAGCAGTATTTTATTGCATTTAGATTGTATGTGTGAATTTTGACCTAGTTTCCAGGGCCCAAGTTGTCCAAAGCTAGGATTAAGGGGGTTTGTTGGGATTAATTAATAATCCTTCATCCAATATAGTCTATTTGGTTTCTTTCCTATTTTAGGAGGTCATTTATCACCTTACTAGAGTTTTGGTTCCACCATGAATATTGGTGCCACTGGTACCACTGATGCCATTGGTTCCATTGGTGCCAATCCTTATAGTATAGGATCCCACTCTGACTGCCACCAACAACCTCCATCAGTTAGTTGTGGTAGGTAAGAAATTATGCTGATTCAACCTCCAGTTACACTAAGTTAGATCACTTTTAGTTATCCTAGTGACAGTTTTGCATGCATGAAGGGAGAGTGGCGCCTTTTTCTACCTACCTCATCAGTTAACTGATTGTAGACATTTGAAGTTAGACTAGTGAGCTCCAATAGTGATTTAGACAAATTGAGTTAGCTAGATAGTCAGTCATAGTTAGTTGATTCAAATCCTATCCACAATACTTGAATCCTATGTATTGTAACACCATTGTATTACTGATTAATGAATGAATATTAATGTTATGATTATCTGATAAAATGTTGTCTGATTTATCTAAAATTGGTGGCATGAATTTCCTGTTCAGCGTACATTCTCTTTGATTATTCCACTACATAATTGTTGATCCTAGATTTGTTATCATTTTTGGCAATTAAATTACTCATTTAAACATATGTTTTGTCATCTTTTGCATATTTTATGTCATGCAGATCATTATTCAGCCTTAGGTGTGAATGTATTTAAGGTTCATGTAAAATCCTTTTATTATTATCATTTTATGATTTTATTAATTAAAATTGACATGGTTTGAAGCGCATTTGATTTATTAATTTATATGTATATTTGTTTGCAACTTATATCGTCTTTTTGGACAAATTAACAACAAATACACATTCAGCTAGCCATGCGCACAACACGTCCAGCTCATCATCTAGCTCGCTGCACGATATTTGTTGGCAAGGTTTACAGGTGTTAAAATGTTGTTATTGCAAACCATAGTTCTTAAGTGCACCAGAAAATAGACATCGCATTCGTCCTAGATCTGTACCTAACATATCCAGCTCATAGTCCAGCTCGTTGTTCAGCTTTCCTTCCAGATCTCTAACCAGACTGCGCGCTGTTGATAACCGATTCCAGGCATTAAAACGATTGAAATAGGCTGTGAACTATTTAATATCCATGCATCTGGGTAATGAAGCTCGCTTCTAGATGATCCGCTAGCCTATAGCCTCCTTCGTTGACACTTCACCAATAGTCCATGCATTTGGTTGATTCATTTAACCCGTCTTCCAGAAGACTCTCCTGTGTACATTGCCTTTGCTTGCCACCACTTCACAAGCCACACTAAGGAAGGAGCTATGTGCGCCACATCACACATGCTGAAGAGAACCATTTGCAATGAAGAGGGAGCCTGTGCGTTACACCGTCCAATGAAGAGAGCCAACACACGTTGGAGAAGGAATGATCCTATGCGTTGGAGTTATATTAGTAAAACGCCTTTATGGATTGACTAAAATTAAAGAGCAGTCGACCATTAAAGCGTCGACTTACTCATCCCTGTAAACATTGTATATAAACACCTCCTTGTGCAGAGTTAGAGAGTTGATCATTTCAATTGTTAGACAATCGTTTTTGAAGAGAAGGATTCTATATTTCTGTTCCATCATTTTAATAAATATCTTTATGCTTTGATGTTGATGATTACATTTGAGTAAGTGTTAGCCAGGCACCACCCCTAATTGCTGAGACGGCCCCTCATCAACTAGGGGTTCATTCTTTTGTGTAATTTTGTTCTTTTCTTTATGTTATAGCTAGTTTAGTTTATTTTCATTAGATTACTGTTATTTCCTGTAATGCAATTTTATTTCTGAAGTTAAATAGCTAGCTACACACATAGTTTGCTTTCAGATTTGTTTTCAGCCATTCCATTTCCAGTTTTTTGTTTAGTTTATTTGCAAGCAGATAGAATAGATTGCTTTTAAATAGATTTAGTTCTGTTTATTTCCTTTCTGTTATAAGCTATGCAATTTGAATTTCAGTTTGTTTATTAATATGCAATGATTTCTTTATATTCATGAATTTGTTTAAGTTTATTTCATTATCGAATTTGCTTAATAAGTAGGTTCATTTCCTGCCTTTATGCATTAGATTTACATCTGCACGAATTCAGCTGGAGATTATCTCATTTAGGTTATTTTATGTTATTTTAATTTTTGCAGACTGTCATTCAGACAACCTGTTTAAACTATCATTCAGCCACCCCTTTCAGACCTACAGTTCAGTCTGTCATTCAGCCCATTGTTTCATTTTTAATGTGTTTTGAGATTGTTTTCAGTTATGTTTCTTTAATATTTGAAGTATGCTTTGACTGTAATAGTTAGATGATAGCTCTATTTTACATTAAATTTAAATTTGGATTGTTTTGGGTTATTTATTAAAAATTACCTTCTTTTTACCTTCAATATCTTTTGAGTTATTTTCTGTTTTGTTTCTTGAGTTTGTTTCTGATTTCTTTTCACTGATGTATTATTTTGTGTTCATGCCTTTGGATTCATTTATCCATTTGCATGTAAAATTTAGTGTTATATGAGTTATCCTTAGCATGTTTTTAGGTTGTTCCTTTTTACATTGTGTGATTACTGAAAGAGACTTGTAGGACAAGATTCAAAGATATTCCTATTAAGTTTTCTACTTGTTTCTTTTTATTAAGTCTTCTTTATTAAGTTTTCTACTTGTTTCTTTTTATTAAGTTTTTTACTTGCGTATGAGTTAGGTCTTCCTTGCATCTTATTTTTCCATTTAAAAAGTTAGTTGTTGATAATATCTTTTTCAGTTTAAATATTATCTATTTATAAGAAATTATCAATTGTTTAGTTTATTATTCTGTTCCGGTTTAATTCCTTTAATAGTTGAATTCTTAGGAGTTTGACTCGGTTTTTCATTTTGAAATATATTTCAATATTTTGTTTGTTATAATATTTCCATGACACCATAGGAACCCCTCTACCTTCACATATATTTTGTGTCAATTCTAAGCCTACCAACCCTGGTCGATAATTGAATATTAGGTGAATTAATCTAGATGATATAACACCCAACATTTTTGGTGCCGTTTCCAGGGAGTTGTTCTATAAGGTAGAGTAGAAATCCTTATGAATTTTAGTAATGGACTGGTGGCTAGGGAGTGGTAAGATGAGAGGTAAGAACCTGCACATCTATTATAACAAGCACCCCCAAATTCAGCAGTAGTAGTAGCATAGGTTTTTCTTTAGTTTAAACTTTTTTTTCATGAGCAGACTTAGAGATCCTCAGGGTAGATTTGTTAAGACTGGAAAACTTATTGAAATCCCTACTAACTTTCGTATAGGACGTAATTCCCCAACTACTAACTCACCAGAAAGGTATCAAAAGACACCGATCGGAGGTAGTTCTACCCAAAAACCTAAAAAGACCCCCTTAGGGGATCTTACTAAAGAAGCCATAGAGGAAGAAGAAACCTTGACAGGAGGCTCTAAGGACCCCATCCTTGAGGAATTTCAAGAAGATCAACCATTAGGAATCTCTAACCCTCCACTAGTTTTGAATCCAAATAGCACAACTTTCTCACTAGTAGGAGATCCAAACTTCGTTGACTTTGTTGATCCTACCCAGGTAAAAGATCTCTTTGGAACCTCCGTAGATCCAGTTATCTCACAAATTGAAACTTCCATAGTAGAACCTACTATCCCTCTAGGATTCAGTAAAAACACGGCTGATCAAAGGAATATCTCCCCCGAAAAACAACGTTGGGATGCCCCATTATCACCTCGAAAGGAGCCTCCTAGGTATATTTACGTTAAAAACTTAGCTTATATGGAGAGACAGGGAGAAAACGAAGATCATGATGAAGTTATAAATGACGAAGGAGAAGGGGAAAATCGAATTGAGGCTACCTTCGGGTTCGCTATTTTAGACACTATGCAGGATGCAACTATGAAAAACATCCCTCCTTCCTCCTTACCTACTTTCTATGGAAAAAGTAATGAGGACCTGGACACATTATTGTTCGAGTTTGATATCCTTTGTAGGATTTATAATTATCTACAAGATGCTCACAAACTGAAACTCTTTCCTGCTACACTAAAAGATTCTGCTTTGAGATGGTTCATGGGATTAGGAGAATTCACTATCATGACTTGGGACGATATGAAAACTTCATTCTTGCGAAAATATCAAGAATACTGCAAACCTAAGGACTCTTGACATGATATATTCAAAATACAACAACTTGAAGATGAAATCCTGGAGGATTATCTCGAGAGGTTTGTTTATACATTACACAAATCAAAATATAGCGACCTCCGAGAAGATGCAGTACGTACACTTTTCCTAAAAGGGATCTCTGAGGACTTGTTAGAAAGTCTTAATCTCATGGCGACTGGTGATATTTCTCATAAAACCTTTGCACAAATAGATGAGATGTGTAGAATTTTTTCTAGAAGTAGGGAGAAAGTAGGGAAAACCTTTCAAGAGTCTTATAGTAGAAATGTAAGAGGAAACATTCCTAGTTCAGGTGGAGTTACAAGAGTAGAGTTAGGAAACCTATTGGAGAATTTCAAGATTGATATCTTAGGAGAAATGGGTTCTCAACTAGATGCTTTACAAGCTAAGAAAAGGTAGGATGAAGAACAAGCAGCAATGAACATCTTTTGTCCAAGATGTAGGACCAAACATCTCGAAATGGAATGTCCATTAAACAACATCTCCATATGTCACATCTATACATAAGGGCATCCAACAGATAACTACCCATCGTTTCCTGGGTTGCAGGCCATCTATAAGAGTGGGGATGTAGCTGAAACATCCAGGAGGCCTCCCTGGAAACCTAGAGACCAACTAGCATATCAAAACTTTCCACCACAATCCCCACTCTATTATCCTCCATATCAACCACCTCAACAATGGAACAATTCAAGTTGGCAGAATTGGCCACCTTAGTACCCTCCTCCTTAATTTCTACAGCAGCAATACTGGTCACAAGGGTGGAGAGGACAACCATACCATCAGTCACAACCTATCCCTGCACCTAATCATCCTTATTGTCAGCACCAAACAAATTTCCAGCCAATTTTTCCTGGATTTGTACCTCCAGTTCCTTTCATCACACAATAACCTCATCACTTTCAGAACAAAAATCCTCCTTGACTGACATTATTACCTGCACAACCGATACCTAATCCAAATAATAAACCAACTCAAGCTCTTAATATCATTGAGTTGAAAACTTTTCCATTGTATCTTGGTTCGATTGTACCTGTACATGAGATTCAATTACGATTTGGAAGAGTTATGAATGACAAATCCAAGTCATCAGTCATCATTCATGAAGCAAATGAAGAAGAAGAAGATTCAAATGAACCCATGAATGATGCTATTTTGGAGGATGTGAACATTCCAAAGATTCTAGTACACACCCATCCTCTGCAAGGATATATTCAGGAGCAAAGAATTCCTCCATTCTCGGAAATACTAGTGATCGAAAAACTTGTAGTTCATATGAAGTATGACATTTTGAATGAATTAAAGAATATATGTATCAAAATCCCTTTATTACAAGATATCAAGGACATAAAAATCTATAGTAAGGTAATAAAGGAGCTATGCATTAAATACGCAGGGAAGAAGCAAAAGGACCCTCTCACAATTCATTGTTATAGGAGAGATGTCTGAATGTATGACAGATCAGTCCCGGATTACAAAATATACAAATCCAGGAGCCCTAGTAGTGACTGTAATTATAAACAACACTGCCATAGAAAATACATTAATCGATTTAGGATCCACTATCAATATGATGACCACCACAATCTTAGGAGTTTTACAGTTAGGACAATTTATCTGACCTACCCCTTCCATCCTAGAACTAGTAGACTATACTATGGTAAAACCTGCTGGAGTTTTGGATGACATTATTGTATCTGTAGCCTCATCAGAATACCCTATCGACTTTATGATCGTAGAATCAAAGGATCCTTCAAAATGGCATCCTATTATCTTGGGAAGACCATGGTTAGATACTTCCAATGCTTTTATAGGATGTAGGGATGGAAAGATGACTATTTCCAATGGGTTGTCTACACAAAGACTTATATTATAACCCCCAGCACAACCAATAACTGAAAACTCATGGTGGTGTTGCAGCTGCAACCTTTTCCCCAAATTTTCTAAAATTTTGGACCCTCCTTTCATTTTTATCTAGCCTGGGATTGTTTGGGTTCCTGAACTCTGTTTTTCCTCTGCTATAAATTTGGATTTTTTGATGTGGAAGTTGGATGACTAATTGACTATTTTTTCTTGCTATTTCAGAGGTTAAATGAGCTAGTGTTACTGTTGCCCAGCCAGAAGGCTTTCGAACACTTAATGTTTTTTATTTTTATTTTTTGATCGCTGTCAAAAGTTGGTGGCATCGTTGAGTTGGGGCATTAGTTCTCTATACTGCCAATGTTTCGAGAGGGAAACAACGAACAGTTCTTATTTTCGCCGATCCATGGCCTTTACCTCTTTGTCGTTTTATTGTTAAAACATTTTTGCCGACACTATTTATTTTATCGCTATTAGAACGATTTTTTACTGTGATTAGAGGGCTATTCCTTTTCATTGTCGACATGGAGGCAGCGTTGAGTTTTGAGTTTCCAATACATAGTTATTAGAGCTCCCGATCGCTGATGAAACCCATAGTCAGTTTGTTATCTGCCGTTGCAGCTGTCGATTAGACTATTTCTCCGATGTTTATTCCTTTGTATTGCCGACGCATTATTGGTTAGTGTTTCCGACCTCCAATACATCCTATGATGGTGTTTAGTGCTCGGCATTGCCGACACTATGGCAATGCTTATATTTGTTTCACTGACACTATGGATGTACTTAGAGTTGAGGCTCCGACCCGTAGTATGTAGAGTTTTTGACGCTGATAGCTTTAGAGTTGTCGATCGCCAATGATTTTATGTTATCATGGGATTCGTAGTGTGTTCATTGTCTGCCGTTGTGGCTATGAATACGACTATTCTCCCAGCATCTAGTTCGTCCGACTGCCGATAGATTTATTTTGTCGCGGAACCCGTAGTCTGTTTGTGGCTCGCCGTTGCGGCTGTCTAGTGAACTAACCTGCTGATGCATTTGTGAATACACTGTTGTGGCTATCGATCAAACTTTCTTTTCAATGATTAGAGTTTTCAACTGCCGATAGGGTTTTCCCGCCGATTTTGTGTGCTTTTACTCTATTTTATGGGATGGTGGAGGTTTTCCGTGGGTTTTGGTCGAGTCAAGGTTTTTTCTGAGATGAAGAGTGTAGTTTAAGGTTCAGTGTTTTGAGGATTGGTGGTTACATTGTTATGGTTCATGCTTTCATCAGAGCATTTCGATTTAGTCCAGATGTAGCCTGGATTGAGATGAAGACTCTGTTCTATCAGGCTTGTGATTTTAGTTTTGGAGAGTGGGCTTAGAGGATTTCAAGACACAAACTTGCAGGATTTCTTTGCCCTGTCATTCTTTCTTTTCCTGCATTAATATGGTGTATAGTTTATTTTACAGAATGCATATGGAGGAGGTAAATAGATTGATACAGTTGTGTTATTTTGGTAAAGCTTAATTGTCTAAGAACATGCTGTGTTTATGATAGAGAGTTGGATGAAGAATGAAGAAGAAGAAAGAAAGAGAGAAATGAGGAAGCAAAGATAAAGAAAAGAAAATAATAAAGTGAAAGTATGAGAATAACAGTATCTCAAAAAGACCAAAAGATTATTGAGCAGATCGATAGCAGAAAAGGCCTAGGCTTTGAAAAATCTCATCAGCGATCAAGCTGGTCCCTCTTCATAAAGAGCTCTTAAATTTTAATTTAAAATATAACATGTTGTATAAATTACGAGCACATACTACAAGACAAAAAATTTAGAATTGAAAGTTTGGGGTAGCCCAAAGGTCATCGAGGGGTAGCCCAAAGGTTTTTCTTTTTTTTATAAATAACAGAGAGTTTAGATAGAGAAAGGGGACCTTTTCCCAAATCATTTGTTAGAGTATATTGTAAGAAGAACTATTTCCTTTTTCAATAAAGAATCACAAGTTTCCTGCTAGAGAAAGCTTGGTGGAATGTTTCAAATGCTTTGCTATGGATCAGTTGAATGTGAACTATTTCTTTTTCAGCTTATGTCCATTAACCGTGAGATCATTCTAACTCATTGAATCTATGTTCATGTTATGAATGCACTCTAGTTTATTCTGTGAAATTTCCACTATGAGTAATGAAAGTTGTCATAAACAATAAGCTATCTTGTTGTTCATATTTCTATTAATGTTCATGTGTTTTGAAATAAGTAACAACTATCTGTAATTTTTCTTAATGCATGCGCATAAATACATTTCTCATTAATAACTGATATTTTTTCTCCATAGGGATAGGTTAGTTAGTTAAATTTAGTTTCTTGCCGTGTGTGATTTAGATGCTAGAGATTTAAGACGAGAGGTAAGAACTTGCGCATCACATTGTGACACTCCTCATTATCTCTATCAATCTGCATTTTTAGATAGGCAATTGCACATCATACTTAAACACAAAAAAACCAAAAATATACACGGTGGACGGGGCCGTAACCGGTAAAATGTTTTAATTTGTTACTTGACCTACGGTAGCCGGACCGTAAACCAAATGGATTCCCCATACCAAACAATAATGGGCTAGTTGGGAACGTTTATTGGGGAGAATCCCTAACTGTTGTTACCTACGATTTTCCAGGCCTCAATAGTTTTTGGTGCTAGAAGGAGGGCCGCCAGTGCATGGCTGGCCGAGGGAACCTATTTCCTTGAAATTATTCCACCGGTGAAAGTTTTGAAAGAAGTTTGTTTCACACATCCACTCTTGAAGATAAAGAGAAAGAGCATCTATATTATGTCGATAACGAAGTAGTTGATGATTTGAGAAGAATTACTAGGGCATATGTGAAGAAGATCGGAGGATTACCGATTATTCCTGTCTTACCCAGAGGAGAATATCAGAAAAAGGATCTCCCTAAATTAGAAGACTTAGTGTTGGTAGAATACCTTGAAGAACTAGTAGAAGCATCCCTACAGGAAGTTGACCAACCTTTGAATAAATTGGGTCCAAATCCACCTTACTGTTCACCTGTTCATACCGCTGTTCAGTCACCACCTCATTCTCCACTCAAGATCATGGCTCATGTAAATGTAAACCAACCAAATCCACCACCTACTTGGAGGGCTAGGTCACCTTTAAACCTAACACCTCCCTGGCATGATTTGCCTCAAGATTTTGACAAAATGTTACCTAAGTTTGACCCAAGTGAAAAGATTATGGTAGATTATCATTTGCAAAGTTTTACATGGCTATAGAAGGACTACAAGCATGAGAACATGAAGATTTGGTCTATAGATTGTTTCCACACACCCTGAAAGGAGCAGCAACCTCATGGTATTTTTCTCTTCCTACAAATTCAATCACAGATTGGGACACATTTGAGAGAATATTTAGAAGTAAATATGCAGTTCAGAAAACTCATGCAGCTTTAATGAAAGGGTTATGCGCTTTAAAGAAAGAAAGGAAGGAATAAGTGCATAATTTCACTCAAGGATTTGCTGCTTATCTAAAAAATTTTACCGCAGTTGATAAGCCATCTGAAAAAGGTTCTGATTGAACATTATAATTCAGCTCTAGGGCCTAACTTGGCCATTTTTTCCAAGATATCATCCAAACATACATTATCAGAAACTTATGAAGAAACTGAGAGGGTAGAAGCTGAAATGGAGAGCATAGAAAATTATTCTGTGTATTCGGAAGAAAAAACTTTTGGAGGTAAGAAACCTTTATTATTGACTAGGCCTAAGGATGAGTGGTCACAGGATTTTGAAGGGATGTTGAAGATGATGCAAAAGATATCCAACAGAGTGATAGATCTATAAAAGGAAGGTTACAAATCATATAAGCCTTACTATCAATCTAAACCACCTCCACATAGTCCTGTACCAATTAATTTAACTGATGTAGGCATGGATAATTTTTGTACCTTTCATCAGCAGCCTCATTCTAAAAAGAACTACCCACAATGGATCAATTCTATGATGTTGGTAATGAATCAGTTATTGGACTCCAAATTAACAGAAACTGATAAGGAGGAAGAAAAGGACAATCAATCCACAAGAAAACAAGAGGAGGATACTCTGGTTTTATGGGATTCTGTCTCAATGTTTGATACAGAAGAGGAAGATTCTCTGAAACAACAGGAAACATCAGAAACCAATGTGACAACAAGAAGTTAGGGTTTGTTAAAAGAAGACAATTCAATACTTTTGAAGATTAAGAAACTTCAAAAAAATATGAAGAAGATACAGAAGAACACTACAACTGTTAAAATACCTGAATTTACCATTTCAAGTCAAGACTCAAAGAAAATTAACATGCCTATTAAGCTTATTGAAGACAAGGTTGATAATGTCAAGAAGACTCTCAAAGCACTTGAGATGGGGTATGATATTGTGGAAGATATTAAAAAGGCTAAGGAAAATATCTCATTATTTGAAATGTGTAATGTACCTCAGTAGAAAGAAAAATTGTTAAAATCACTTGAAGTACCAAAAGAAGAGCTTCCTACTGACAACCAACCTGAAGAAGAAGTTTTTGAAGCAAGTGTGGGAGGTAATTCTAAGTTTAAAACCCCACCATTTATTCTAACTTTTGAGATTTTCAACTATAATTTGCAAAAATGTTTAGTAGACTCAGGGGCATCAATCAATGTTATGCCACTTTCAGTCTGCAAGAGAATTAATGGATAGCCTAAACCATCCACTTGGCAGGTTATTTAATTAGACAGGACAGCCATGAAAGTAATAGGAGAAATAGAAGATGTTCTAATTCGCTTATCTGCAAATGAGAAGGTATGTCAGTACATCGATATTTTAGTAGTAGACATACTTGATGTTTATGGACTTGTTTTGGGTCGAGACTGGTTAGCAAGTCTAGATGGATACTTCGCATAAGATTGGTCACATCTATGGTTGCCTCATAAGGGAAGTCCCAATCAGATAAAAATATTAAGAGAACCTAAGATGAATTACAATGTTACTCAGTTGGAGGAAAAAAATGAACCAGTGAATTTTGTGTTGGGAAATTACTTCATCGAATTGGAACCGGGAAATTACCTAGCTGAAGAAGCCAACAGTACACCAGACAACCAGCCAGATCTCCTTCAATTTTCATGGGCTGATGAGATTGACTGTAAAATAGTAGATTTAGTTTCAGATGTAGTTTTTAATTTAAGTTTGGTAGAACTAGATAATGGGTAGGTTCTTTTCAATTTGTAGTCAAGATTAGCCCCTCAACTCACAAGTTGCTAGATTTACAGGGGTGGGCAGAGAACTTACCAGTTAGTGGTTTAGTTCTCCAACTTTATGTTTCTTGATTTTTATTTCTTGGTTGTCTTGTACATAAATTAACTGATTGCTTTGTTTTGTTTTGATTTGCTTATTTTTGTTTATTTTAGTTAGGGTTTGATTGATTTTAATAAAGAAGCAAAATTTTGGTTGCATGGAGTTCATTAGAATTCTGGATTAACTAAAATCCTTGATTATAAGACTGTGTACTATTGATTTATTTGAAACAACTTCTTCTAGTTCAATAGTTTTCCTAAATGGCTATGAACACATTGAAGTCCTACTTAATCCTTGTAAAATAACTTAGTATCAAAAGGTCTGGAATACTATTTTGAGGCTCCATCCATCTCACAGTTAAAAAATTGTCTTAGGGGGTGACAACAAAAGACCCATGGAGAGGAAGCATGGTAAACAGTATATTATATTTAAATGATCCCATGCCAAGAATTGAAAGCCAAAAGGAAAATAAGAGTCAAAATCTCCTAAGAAAGCAATATGTATCAAAGCAATGTACTGAACCATATGAGTACAAGATTGCCAAAGTTCTTCTCCGTCCGTGAGCTGAAAAAATCAATACATCTCTCACACAAAAGGACACTATGGATAGAGGAGCCCGAATAAAAAATTCAAAAAGAAGGCATGCAGGAGGACTCAGAAAGGACAAAAAGTCCAAAGGCACAAAAGTGAAAAATGGCATGGGAATAAGGAACAAACGAATATTTCTGTTTACCATATGTTACAATCCTATGGTGTCCAAGCTAGGAGCTCCCTGAAGATAGAGGTAAAAAAATGAAATTCATATCCTTGGCCTCAAAAGAGTTATCTAGACTTTGAAATCTTGGTTCCCATTATCCCTAAATTGGACTATCATCAATGATTAAAGTGCATACATCTGTCATTTGGGAAATCTAGACATCTAGAAGAATTCAACATGTTGGTATTTATTGTCAAAATAGTTTGTTACTCAAAGAAGAAGTTGTCCAGAGATCTGTGTTCACCAGGTAGTTGCCAATTATTTCAGCTGCAATCTTTTTCCCAAATTTTCTAAAATTTTGGACCCTCCTTTCATTTTTATCTAGCCAGGGATTGTTTGGGTTCCTAAACTCTATTTTTCCTCTGCTATAAATTTGTATTTTTTAATGTGGAAGTTGGATGACTAATTGACTATTTTTTCCCACTGTTTCGGAGGTTAAATGAGCTAGTGTTACTGCTTCCCAGCCATAAGGCTTTCAAACACTTAACGTTTTTTTTTTGAATTTTCGATCGCTGTCAGAAGTTGGTGGAAACGTTGAGTCAGGGCATTAGTTCTCTATGCTACTGATGTTTCAAGAGGGAAACAATGAACAATTCTTATTTTCGCCGATCCATGGCCTTTACCTCTTTGTCGTTTTATTGTTTAAACCTTTTTGCCGAAACTTTTTATTTTATCGCTATCGAAACGATTTTGGACTATGATCGGAGGGCTAGTCCTTTGCATTGTCGACATGGCGGTGGCATTGATTTTTTATTCACCGATACATAGTTATTAGAGCTCCTGATCGCCAATGGTTTTATGATATGGGGAATCCATAGTGAGTTGTGGCTGTCGATCAGACTATTTCTTCGATGTTTAGTCCTTTGTATTGCCGACGCATTATTGGTTAGTGTTTCCGACCTCCGATACATCCTATGGAGGCGTCTAGTGCTCGGCATCGCCGATAGTATGGCAACGCTTATATTTCTTTCGCTGACACTGCGGATGTTCTTAGAGTTGAGGCTCCGACCCGTAGTATGTAGAGTTTTCGACGTTGATAGCTTTAGAGTTTCCGATCGCCGATGATTTTATGTTATCGCGGGATCTGTAGTGTGTTCACTGTCTCTCATTTTGGTTGTGAATAGGACTATTCTCCTAGCATCTAGTGATTCTGACCACCGATAGATTTATTTTGTTGCGGAACCCGTAGTCTGTTTATGGCCCACCGTTGCGGCTGTCTAGTGAACTAACTTGCCTATGCATTTGTGAATCTACCGTTGCGGCTGTCGATCAAACTATCTTTTCGACGATTAGAGTTTTCAATTACAGATAGGGTTTTCCCACCGATTTTGTGTGCTTTTACTCTATTTTATGGGATGGTAGAGGTTTTCCATGGGTTTTGGTCGAGTCAAGGTTTTTTCCGAAATGAAGAGCACAGTTTAGGGTTTGGTGTTTTGAGGATTGGTGGTTACATTGTTATGGTTCATGCTTTCATCGGAGGATTTCGAGTTAGTCCAGATGCGGCCTAGATTGAGATGAAGAGTCTGTTTTATCGGGCTTGTGATTTTAGTTTTGGACAGTGGACTTAGAGGATTTCAAGACACAAACTTGTAGGATTTCTTTTCCTTGTCATTCTTTCTTTTCATGCATTAATACTGTGTATAGTTTATTTTACAGAATGCATGTGGAGGAGGTAAATAGATTGATACATTTTTTTATTTTGGTAAAGCTTAATGGTCTAAGAACATGTTGTTTTTATGATAGAGAGTTGGATGAAGAATGAAGAAGAAGAAATAAAGAGAGAACTAAGGAAGCAGAGATAAAGAAAGAAAAGAAGAAAGTGAAAGTCTGAGTTTAACAAGATCTCAAAAAGACCAACAGATTATTGAGCAGATCGATAGCAGCAGAGGCCCAGGCTTGGAAAAAGCTCATCAGTGACCAAGTTGGTCCCTCTTCATAAAGTTCTCTTAAATTTTAATTTAAAATATAACATGTTGTATAAATTACGGGCACATACTGCAAGACAAAAAAATTTAGAATTGAAAGGTTGGGGTAGCCCAAAGGTCATCGAGGGACATCCCAAAGTTTTTGTTTTTTTGTATAAATAAAGGAGAGTTTAGATAGAGAAAGGGGACTTTTTCCCAGATCATTTGTGAGAGTATATTGTAAGAAGAACTATTTTCTTTTGCAATAAATAATTACAAGTTTCCTGCTGGAGAAAGCTTGGTGAAATGTTTCAAATGCTTTGCTATGGATCAGTTAAATGTGAACTATTTCGTTTTCAGCTTATGTCCATTAACTGTGAGATCATTATAACTCATTGAATCTATGTTCAATTTATGAATGCACTCTAGTTTATTCTGTGAAATTTCCACTGTGAGTAATGAAAGTTGTCATAAATAATAAGCTATCCTATTGTTCATATTTCTATTAATGTTCATGTGTTTTGAAATAAGTAACAGCTATCTATAATTTTTCTTAATGAATGCGCAAAAATACATTACTCATTGATAACTGATAATTTTGCTCCGTAGGGATAGGTTAGTTAGTTAAATTTAGTTTCTTCCTGTGTGTGATTTAGATGCGAGAGAGTTAAGATGAGAGGTAAGAACCTGCGTATCACATTGTGACACTCCTCGTTATCTCTATCATTCTGCATTTTTAGATAGGCACTTGCACATCATACTTAAACACAAAAAAACAAAAAATATACACAGTGGACAGGGCCGTAACCGGTAAAACGTTTTAATTTGTTACTTGACCTACAGTAGCCAGATCGTAAACTGGACAGATTCCCCATACCAAACAATAACGGGCTAGTTGGGAACGTTTATTGGGGAGAATCCCTAACTGTTGTTACCTGTGATTTTCCAGGCCTCAACAGGTGGTTAAATTGTTTTTTCAGGGATGAAGACTTTGATGACCTCCCCCTCCCTAGTGATTTCCCTTGGGCACTTTAAGAGAAAACCACTGAGAATGTATTAAACCAGTTTGTTTCTTTGACAACTTGTATAGATCTCCCTCAGTCTTTTGCTCAGTTCGACCAGATTTTCGGAGACGAGTTTCAAGAGAATATGGATCTCTCAATGTTTATAGAAACACCTTGTGTCTTCATGATTAAAGAGCATACAGGACCATATACCATACCTTGTGAGGTTGGCCCAAATTTTTTTTTACATATAAACGTAGGGTTAAGTTAAAACCAACAAGCACAACTGCTTAAATTTCTTAAAAAACAAGCTAGAGAATTTGCATGGGAATACACCAATATGAAGGGTATACACCTTGACACTTGTCTTCACCATATTTACATGTATCCAAATATGTCACCTGTAAGGAAGCCACAGAGGAGGATGAATCCTGCTCTAAAGGATATAGTAAAAGAAGAATTACAAAAAGTCCTCACTGCTGGTTTCATCTATCCTATCTATGATAGTAAATGGGTTTCTCCCTTAGTGGTAGTCCCAAAGAAATTCACAAGGAAATGGTGCACTTGTATTGATTTTAGAGAATTAAACAAAGCCACACTTAAAGACTACTTTCCTTTACCCTTTATTGATCAAGTATTAGATACCCTGTCAGGTAAACAATATTTTTCCTTTCTTGACGAATATAGTGGTTATAACCAGATTTTAATAGCACTGGAAGATCAAGACAAGACCACTTTTACATTCCTGTGGGGAACATATGCTTATTGAGTTTTGCCATTTGGCCTATGTAATGCACCTGCCACTTTTCAGTGAGAAATCTTAGGAATCTTTTCAGATCTTATACATGGCTCTGTGGAGGTATACATGGATGATTTTACAGCCTATGGTAATAATTTTCAAGAAGCCCTTGACAACCTTGAGAAGGTCTTGATCTGATTTCAAGAAAGAAATTTACCCCTCAGTCATGAAAAATGTAAAATGTTACTGGCAGAATGTATCGTTTTGGGACATCATGTTTCCTCCCAAGGAATTAAGGTAGATGCCATGAATATCGAAGTAATTGTTGGCCTTCCCTTTCCCAAAACTCAAAAAGAGGTAAGAAGTTTTCTTGCTCATGCAATCTATTACCGGTGCTTTATTGAAAATTTCACTAAAATAGCTACACCAATGTTTAAATTGCTTACAAAGGACGTAGAATTCCAGTATCTTGTCAAAATGATTTTAAAACTCTAGAAGCTAAACTATCGGTAGCACCAATACTTAGGGGTCCCAATTGGTCCCTTCCTAATCATATATCCACCCATGCCTCTAATACGGCCATATGAGGAGTCCTTGACCAAAAAGAGGGACAAGCAACTTATGCCATTTATTTTATTAGTAAGAATTTGACTCCTGTCGGATTAAATTACACTGTTACTGAAAAATAATTTTTGGCAGTAGTTTATTCTATTAATAAATTTCACCATTACATTACAGGTTATGAAGTTTTTGTGCATACCGATCACTCCACCATTAGATTTCTAATGAATAAACCAATTACCAATGGTAGAGTGACCCGATGGCTTCTTCTATTGCAAGAATTTAACATCACCGTTATTGACCGACCTGGTAAAGAAAATCTAGTAGCATATTTTCTTTCCCGTATTCAACGTGAAGACGATACTAAACCTATTGACGACACTTTCCCTGATGAACATCTATTTGCTGATCTGTTCAAACCCCTTGGTTTGCAGATATTGCCAATTATTTAGCAACTGGTAAAATACCAAACCATTTGTCCCCACATGAGAAGCATCGTATTATAGTTCAGAGTTACAATTATTCTTGGGTTCATAATTATTTCTTCTGCACTGGTCCAGATCTTATTATTCGATGATGCGTACGAGAGGATGAAATGACAGACATCCTGCATGCATGCCATGATGGACCCTGTGGAGGAAATTTTTCTGATAAGAGCACGACATGCAATGTATTACATTTTGGTTATTATTGGACAAACATTTTTAAGGATGCTGCCAAATATATCAAAGGATGTGATAGTTACCAAAGAATGGGTAGACCTACGTCATCTAATAAGATGCCTCTACAACCCCAAGTCATGATTGAACCCTTTGAGAAATGGGCTCTTGATTTTGTAGGACCAATTTCTCCCATGTCTCATAAAAGGAAATATATCCTGGTTTGTACGGACTATGTCACCAAATGGGTAGAAGCCAAAGCTTTGTTTAGGGCCACATAGAAATCAGTGGTAGAATTCATATATGAAGAAATATTCACTCGGTTTGGTGTACCTAGAGAAATTGTTACAAACCAAGGTACTCAATTTACTTCTAAATTAATGAAAGAACTCACTACGAAATATGGCATCCGACACTGCAAGTCTTCACCTTATCATCCTCAGGCTAATGGTCAGGTAGAATCAACTAATAAAGTATTAGAAGCCATTTTAACTAAAACCATTCACTTACATTATAAGGATTGGGAAGATAGACTCCCAGAGGCTTTATGGGACTATAGGATAACATGGAGAAACACTACCGGACATACCCCCTATGAGTTTGTGTATGGAAAACAAGTCCTTTTACCTATTGAATTTCAAGTTAAAAACTTTCTTATGGCATCACAATTAGGCATGAATTTGGATGAAGCACATAAACAATGAATATTATAGATTAATGAGTTAGATGAGATTAGACAATATGCACTCCAAATAACCATGCTAATACAGAATCAACGAAAGACATGGCATGACAAATTTAATAAGCAAAAGCAATTTAATACTAGAGATTGGGCACTACTATTCGACTCACGGTTTAAAATTTTTAAAGGGAAATTGACTACTCGTTGGATGGGCCCATATGAAGTTGTTACAGCCTTTGACAATAGATCAGTAGAAATTAAAACAATTGATGGATCACAAGTTTCCTTCGTAGTAAATGGACATAGACTTAGACTTTATCACCAACCAACATCTATACAGGATTTTATATAAAATGTTTTAATGCAGAATGAAATGGAATTAGTTGAAGAAGAAGTTATTCCTCCTCCTCCTGATCCTTAAAACGTATTTTGGGTTATCCTTTCTTGTATATATGTAAATATGTGTGTTCTTTGAATAAATAAGTGCCATTCTAATAGATTATTTACAAGAGACTCCTTTTATTTTTATATATTTCTTCATGAATAAATTGAATCATCTAACAAGTGGTTTTGCAGTTTGATTACAAGTACATTATCTCTATGAGAAGATAACGGAGTATTTATAAGGTATCTTAACCTTTCTTGGGGTACTTTTGAAATTTGCAGCTCATACTGACAATTAAAAATTTACAATCCTCTGAATATCATTCTTAACTAGCTCTTTTATGATTCATATACATTTTGGTATTTTGATTCAGACATGTATATTTCTGATTTCCTCTTTGGAACAGTTGCTTGAGAGACCTACTTTCATTATCATATTTTTCATAATCTTATCTTACACCTATGAATTACTAGTTCATCCTATACTTGTTATCAAAACTTGTCTCTCAAGTATTTTGGTGATAACTCAAGAGTAAGTGGAATTCTCTTTTGTGGGGAACATTACTTTTCTTTTATGAAGAAGAAGGACTGTAAGGTTAAAGAATAACTTTAAGTTATTCTCTTTTGACATGATTTATGGTTAAGGGCATTATAAAATTACTTATAAGTTTATTTTACAAAAGAAAAAAAAAATTATGTGTTTAGTAGGACTTAAAACGCTCTAGTACCAATTGGATTCCATATATTTAATATCATTATACAAGGCAAACCCGCCGGGGTACTGAACAGGCCTACTGTTAGTGGGTCAATGCTAAGTAAAAGCTTAAAACATAGAATCTCAATAAATGCAAGTAAACCCGTCGGGGTACTGAATAGGCTCGCTGGCAGCGAGGATATGCTTGCATGGTACCAAGGTAAACCTGCGGGGGTACTGAACAGGCCTGCTGCCAGCGGGGCAATATTGGGTAAAAGAGATCTGGTTAATACACCACTATGCACATGATTCGTAAAAAAATGCTAATATAAAGAATTTTTTTTCAGAATAAATATGTCATGGCCAATTATTTATAATGTCATTTGAGAATGGCTATAAGTTGGGCTTTGCCCCGACCGTCTAATGCAACACATACCTAGGATGTCTTTATCCTAGAACTTGGACCCATAGCTGTAAATATCACATACTTCGGGGTAAACTTAAATATTTTGTGATGACAGGATATCTTTCAAATGAGGCATGGATGAATAGTTTTTCCTATGACATTCTTTTAGTTATATTATTATCATTCAAATGGTCTTTCTAAGCACTGTTATATTTTTCATGAATATACATATCTGACTCATTTCCATTTACTAATTAGTTTTTATTTTTCTTACAAAATAATAAACAACATGATAGAACTCTTNTATTTATCTCTAACAAATGATAAGTGTTTTTAGGATAATGTAAGCAATGGAACTTGGTTATAGCATGAAGCATATTTTTACAGCAAAATCAATATGGAGAACTATATGAAGGATTGCATGAAGGTCCAAATGAAATCGATATTATAGCACTTATGATTAAAATTTGCTAACTAAATTTTGTTTTTGGGCAGTAGTTTTCACCTCCATATCGCTGCAAAAATTTTTAGTCATCATTTCACTGTTGATAATCCTATCCTCTTACCCAATCATGCATGTAAATTATCAAATGATCAATATTCTTGTTATTCAAAATGAGATTTATGCCTTCGTGTTATACGTTCAACCTGTCCAAAGTTTTGCTTTGTACATGGTTGAATTAATTTCAACTTTATGAATGACAAATTGTTTTGAACCTGAGAACTATTAAATCAAGAATGCTGAAGATCTCAACAAAGCCATTTTAACCTTGATACAATGTTTGACATGAAATACATGCTATTTTTTAAGTTACAGGATAAAAGTTTGAAGTTTAAATCACCTCCTTCATCTGCCAAGTCAAAGGCAACTGCTAGTTTGCTTTCTTCCTAAATTATTTTTCTTTTTGCTCAGTGGGACCTGGCATTTCTCCGGTTTGGGGGAATGTTGATCCTAGATTTGTTATCATTTTTGGCAGTTAAATTACTCATTTAAACATATGTTTTGTTATATTTTGCATATTTTATGTCATACAGATTATTATTCAGCCCCAGGTATGAATGTATTTAAGGTTCATGTCAAATCCTTTTATTATTATCATTTTACAATTTTATTAACTAAAATTGACATGGTTTGAAGCGCATTTGATTTATTAATGTATATGTATATTTGTTTGCAGGTTATATAGTCTTTTTGGACAAATTAACGACAAATACACATTCAGCTAGCCATGCGCACAACATGTCCAGCTCATCATCCAACTCGCTATGCGATATTCGTCGACAAGGTTTCCAGGTGTTAAAATGTTGTTACTACAAACCATAGTTCTTAAGTGCACCAACAAACAGACATCGCATTTGTCCTATATCTGTGCCCAACATATCCATCTCATAGTCTAGCTCACTGTTTATCTTTCCATCCAGATCGCTAACTAGTCTGTGCGCTTTGGATAACCGATTCCAGGCATTAAAATGATTGAAACAGTCTACGAACTGTTTACTATCCATGCATCTGGGTAATGAAGCTCACTTCTAGATGATCTGCCAACCCGCAGCCTCCTTCATTGACACCTCACCAATAGTCCACGCATTGGGTTGATGCATTTAACCCGTATTCTAGAATACTTTCCCATGTACGTTGCCTCTGCTTTCCACCACTTCACCATCTGCACTAAGGAATGAGCTGTGTGCCACATCACACACGCTGAAGAGAACCATTTGCAATGAAGAGGGAGCCTGTGCATTACACCGTCCAATGAAGAGAGCCTACGCGTGCTGAAGAATGAATGATCCTGTGCGTTGGAGTTAGATTAGTTAAACTCCTTTAGGGATTGACTAAAATTAGAGAGCAGTCGACCACTAAAGGGTCCACTTGCTCATCCATGTAAACATTGTATATAAACACCTCCTTGTGCATAGTTAGAGAGTTTATCATTTCATTTGTTAGACAGTCGTTTTTGAAGAGAAAATTCTGTATTTCTGTTCCATCATTTTAATAAAGAGTTGTATGCTTTGCTGTTGATGATTGCGTTTGAGTAAGCATTAGCTAGGCACCACCCTTGATTGCTGAGAGGGCCCCTCATCAAGAAGAGGTTCATTCTTCTATGTAATTTTGTTCTTTTCTTTATGTTATAGCTATTTTAGTTTATTTTCATTAGATTACTGTTATTTCCTGTAATGCAATTTTATTTCTGAAGTTAAATAACTAGCTGCGTGCATAGTTTGCTTTCAAATTTGTTTTCAGCCATTCCATTTCCAGTTTATTGTTCAGTTTATTTGCAAGAAGATAGAATAGATTTCTTTTAAATAGATTTAGTTCTATTTATTTCCTTTCTGTTATAAGTTATGCAATTTGAATTTCAGTTTGTTTATTAATATGCAATGATTTCTTTATATTCATGAATTTGTTTAAGTTTATTTCATTATCGAATTTTCTTAATAAGTAGGTTCATTTCCTACCTTTATGCGTTAGATTTACATCTGCATGAAGTCAGCTGAATATTAGCTCAATTAGGTTATTTTCTGTTATTTTAATTGTGTAGACTGTCATTCAGACAACCAGTTTAAACTGTCATTCATCCACCCCTTTCAGACCTACAGTTCAGTCTGTCATTCACCCAATCGTTTCGTTTTTAATGTGTTTTGAGATTGTTTTCAATTCTGTTTCTTTAATATTTGAAGTATGCTTTGACTGTAATAGTTAGATGATAGTTATATTTTACATTAAAGTTAAATTTGGATCGTTTTAGGTTATTTATTAAAAGTTACCTTACTTCTTTTTACCTTGAATATGTTTTGAGTTATTTTTCTGTTTTGTTTCTTGAGTTTGTTTTTGATTTCTTTTTACTGATGTATTGTTTTGTGTTCATGCCTTTGGATTGATTTATCCATTTGCATGTAAAATTCAGTGTTATATGTGTTATCCTTAGCAAGTTTTTAGGTTGTTCCATTTTACATTGTGTGATTACTAAAATATATGTGTAGGACATAATTCAAAGATATTCCTATTAAGTTTTCTACTTGTTTCTTTTTATTAAGTTTTCTACTTGTTTCTTTTTATTAAGTTTTTTACTTGCTTATGAGTTAGGTCTTCTTTGCATCTTAGTTTTCCATTTAAAAAGTTAGTTGTTGATAATATATTTTTCAATTTAAAGATTATTTATTTATAAGAAATTATCAATTGTTTAGTTTATTATTCTGTTCCGGTTTAATTCCTTTAATAGTTGAATTCTTAGGAGTTTGACTCGGTTTTTCATTTTGAAATATCTTTCAATCTTTTTTTGGTTAAAATATTTCCACGACACTATAGGGACCCCTCTAACTTTGCATATATTTTCTATCAACTCTAAGCCTACCAACCCAGGTCGATAATTGAATATTAGGTGAATTAATATAGACGATATAACACCCAACAATAATTAACTTCCTACATATTTCATATTTTCTTGTAGATCAATGGTTCACAAATTTAACATCATACCCTTTAGTTCAGTTCCTTGAACCATAACAGTTCGATCCATATTCGACATCATTCACCACCTTCATAGCCATACACTACATTCGATTTTGATTTGGATTCCTATCAATACGAACCTACCTTGTTCACCGCCCCATCTAGCCCCATGGATGGTGCACCTGCCAACCCCTTTCAGGGGGAGTGGTTGATAGTGGAATTGTCACCACTCCACCTATGATATAGGGTATCCCTTCTTCCAGACCTACATGTCTTGGTCCTAGTGAACCCCTCGCCACCGCACATATTGCTGCTGGTCCTCTCTCCACTAGTGGTGGCCCCACTCCAACCACCATGGTTCATACCCTACCTTCATTCATGCATGGGGACATTAGCCCTTCTACCACCATTCTGTCTATTCACACAATTTGAGTGACTACTCCTACTGTCGGAAGTCAGCCATACAAACCCCTATTTTCATGCAACAACTACATGCCCACTGGTCCCAGCACCATTGTCGACTGTCCTCAATATATTCCACATCCTAGTCTACCATTTATGGTTAGTCTCAACCTTCCTGGTTTGTCACAATTAAAGAATGAACCCATCTATCATGAATCATTGTGGCCTCCCATGCCTACCAAAATCCCATCCTACATCCTTAATTTTGAGGGAAAGGAGAGAGAAGATCCTCAAAACTACAGTATGTTATTCCACTTATGGTGTTCATCTAATAACATAGTGGATGATTCTATCCGATTGCAACTATTCTAGTGCACAATCATAAGTGTTGCAGCCAATGGTATATTAAACTGTCTCATGCCACTTATCTAGACTTTTCCTCATTAGCCTCGATGTTTCTCTAGTACTTCCAGCTACTCGTACATTATGTTGAGGGTGTGGAAATCCTATTATCCCATAGACAGAACACTGCTACCCATATAACAGATCATATCCATAAGTGGTGTCATCATCGTAGCTTGTGTAAGGTCCAGTTAGATGATAGGATTTTCCTAGATTGGTTTCTCAAAACCTTACTTCCCCTTATCGCCAAGGATGTTGCATCTGAGCAACCACAAAATGAGGAAAAATCCATACTCAAGGCATAATATTTTGATCTCATCTATGCTCAATCGGTTTATCTATATACCATCATACCTAAAGCTCCCTGTGTTGGATCCTTACGTTGAGATACACCAAGGGCATCCCATGCTACCGATGGAGTCATTATCTCTATTACCCATCAGCCCCACCTATACACAGCTTCTCCTTCGACTTCGTCTCATTTCGGTAACACCTATAGTGTATCCCAACCTAGATATGATGCTAATTTTTCATGCATAGTGGATCAGTCTGGAGACACACCTTCATATGCATCTCCCACTCTAGTTCCTCACATTCATGAACCAAACTACTTGACATATGTGTGTAATGGCCAGACGATAGGCTTTGTAGCCCCTCTAGTTGCCCCTACTTACTACCCACCACCTCTCCAACCCACACCTGCTCCATCCCCAATTCCTCCCGTTCATCAAGGACAAGTCTAATATAAATAGAACCTCCCTAATCAACCCTCCACCAATAACCAACAAGGGCAGGTAAGATGAAAATGAGGTAGGAACCGGGGAAACAACCAACCTCAAGGAGGTGGCCAAAAACCCAACTTTGAAAATAACAACATAGCTAATCCCTCTACACATAACCCCCAACATCTACCTATACCTAGGAAGAACCCCTAGTTGCATGATAACCATATGAGCACCATTTGTTATACTTATGTCCATCATATGCATCAATTCCCTCATACAAATTGAGTCATCCATTTGTTACAAAATGACAATCAATGTGACCCCAATATAGTTGCTCCAGCTCAACCAAACCCAACACCACAAGGTCCTCTACCTACAGTGGTTTAGAACCCATTACTGAATCAAGGGATTTCTACAACCCAACCCTTGGTACCAAAAAATAATGCAACCACTTTTGTGGGTCAACTCATTGATACTGGGGTCCATCACCTTATGACATTGTTGTCTGATGTCAACTTACAGACTCGACGAAACCAATATGGTTCCACCATGAAAACCATCAATCTCTCCATGAAATCTACTTCTACCACTCTCTATATGTCCTTACATTTGCTTATACCCCTCACGAACGGGATTTCCAAAGTCCTTTGGTTCCCTTTGAGTCGCGTCACGAACACACCCACTACCAAAGATGATCTTAATTACAGTATTGTTGATGACTTGGGCCAATCTACCTCGACCATATCCACTCTCGAAGTCCTAAAAAATTTCCTTTTCAACAAAAAAGATTTTTTTATCTACGTTAGGTGTCATCGAACCCTCTGATTCCAGGTTGATTACTATCAACTTGGATCAAGGAGAAGCCTGAATGCCATCATCTGTAGCCTTCGGGTTCTGGTCACTATTCAGGATTTGGTCATTCATCGATGCATCATCGATGAAGGGGCATCCAACTATGTTATGTTGACCTTTGTTTGGAAAATAATCGGATCCCCAACACTTTAACCTTCCACCACCTCCCTATTGGTAGGCAGTTTTGGAGATAACTAATTGCGCAACATCAAGGGTGTGGCACAAAGTCAAAGTTGTTGTGCAAGGAGGAAGATGGCGTGCAAGATGGATTGACCACATTTTGTATATTTTGGTCATGTTTCGTAGTTTTTGGTCATTGTTTTGTAGATTTTGGTCCAAGTAGTTAGAAAGATAAGTTAAGTGGACCACCAATGTAAAGGCGCAAGCCTATAAATAGATCTAGAATTGTAATTGTTAAGTATTTGGGGAGAGACAAGATATTGTGGATGATATTTTGAGGTTGATGTTGAACTTATCTGGGATCTATCTGTGATGCAAGATCTGAATTGAAGAGCTGTTTTTGTGAACTTACATTTTTGATGCGAAGATTAATATGACATGACAGAGATTAGACAAAAACATTATGTCTTTTTACATCTTCAAGTTTTTTTGTTTTCTACGATGTGATGTGAATGGATGCTGCATTATGATGTTTATCTTTGTATAATGCGATGCTTTCCTATTATGAATGATGGTATATTAGTAGATCTATTTATGCATCGATATGTCTATTGTGACCTAAGTATGTTGATCTGATCCACTAAATGATGATATGAATATATTAATGTATAACCCTAATGTTTGGATATACTAAGTAATGTTGCGATAAGTTTACAGTAGATGTGTGATCCTCCTTATTACTACAGAAACTTGGTTTCAACAGTTTTCCCTTGAACATATCGGGTGACACCTCATCTACTCTACAGGTATTGCTGGACAGGGTAAAACTTGTCTGGGTCAGTGCTTAAGGACATTGCTGTGTTATGGTTGTCGATAGTTACTGAACCCTTGTTGATGGATCTATGTCAACAAATGGTTCCATTGTCGAGACCTTAGTGTGCAAAGGAGGAGGATGGCATGTTTTGTCATCTGACGAGACCAAAAATTCAAGATTGGTTTGATCAGAAGGCACATGAATTTGCTACAAAAGAGAATCAGAACCTGGGAGTAATGACACAGAAGTGTTTGGAAAGTCACCTGTATTATGATATACACGAGTCCTTATTTTCTGAGTTCTTGATCATCTTGTATGAGTGGTTGGCGCGATTGGCCTATCAAATGAAAAATTTTCAAGGAGGAGAACCAACTAATTGGACTCCAGAGCTTATCCAACAGCTACAGGAGGTAGACAAAAAAAGAGTATCGAGGGCTGTTGAAGTTTGTCTTGACACCATTCTGGAAGGCTACATTAGTGAGTTCACATTCGACAAGGTTAAATCTTACAGCAACGTAGAAAGGGAATTCTTCGACAGACCAAGATGTAGTTTTATTTTATCTTTGCAATTGTCTATTAATATGCTAATTTGTGAAAAAGGAATATTGAAGATGAACTCCGATGAGTAGATCCCTTCTGTGCGAAGGCTGCAGGTATCACATAGATGAAGGTTGGATGGAATGATACTCGGTAGATGTATGGAAGTTACGATGGGACTATGAGGGAAGCTAAGGAAGGAAGTGGTCTTACCCGAGGTGGAGCAAGGTTTCCGCAAGAGAAGAGGCAGAGGATAGGAGAGAGTCTGTCTGCGACCGAAACGTGAGGCCGGGAGAAAAGATAACATGGGACAAAGTGACCCTACAATGACGAAGGAGACGACCAAGCTACACCCAAGCCTGAGGAAAGACCGACCTAGAGCAACAATGTACCCACAACTCCGTGCACTGTTCCACACCCAGGAAGAAGTACTAGCTCGACACCGACTTTTTCGACGTGTCAACAACACTATAATAGTAGAGAATATAAAAAAATATAGGAAGAAGGCCAGGATGGTGGGAAATGAGGTGAAGTTACCTCTATTTTATGGGAATGGGACTAAGGATCTTGAGAAATGCTGGTTTTTGTGTGAAGCGGTTTGGGCCGTAAAGCAAGCGCAGGATAATGATGTTAAGAAGGGCTAGTTGGTGATGACCCTTCAAGGTCACACACTATATTGGTATATGAAATTTGTACAAGTTCCCCCAGGGAATCCAGTGAAAAATCTGGCTGGAATTAAAAAAGGATTGATTTAAAAGTTCATAAAACTGAAATCCAAGGTGCAATACATCACATAATTGAAGGAGACTAAGCAATATCCAAATGAAACTGTTTGGGATTTTGATCAACATTTCAAGTCACTGATGGCGAGAGTCATATTTGACATGAGTGATGGTCAACATAAGGAATGGTTCATCACGACATTGGTACCGCATATCAGAATGCCTCTGATATAGCAAAAGATTGCGACACAGAGCGAGGCTCTCAAGATTGCGATGAAATTGGAAGTTTCACCTATTGGTGAGACTAGGGTTGGTATGAATCATATTCAAACAAAACTAGAAAATTAGAAAATCCAGTCGCAAGATATCAAGAATGGAAGAGATGATCGTAAGGAAGTTTCATGTACGCGATGTTGTGTGGAGGGACATCATAAGGACAATTGCCTGGATTTTTGAAACTACCTGTTGTTGGGAGCTCCAAACCCATTAAATTATGGTGGAATTCCATGGTGCCACATATTCCAAGTCTATAGGAATTGAAATTAATATTGTGGGTATATTCAGAAGATGGCCATGAAGCTGACGGATTTGTATTGCAATTTTTTTCGATCTGTTGGGCATGAAGATAAGGATTGTCAAGCATATGATTTTATCTAGGACAAAAAAATATACATGTACTATGTAAAGGGAGAATACCATTGAATGATGCAACAATCATAGCAGCAGCCACAGGTGGTATAACCACAGCCGTAACCGAAATTGTAACCATAACTGCAACCGCACTTTGTGCCAAAACCGTAGTTTGCTCCGCCACCTCCACAGTACAATCAAATGCAATTTTCTCTACAACAACCAAAGTATGTGTAACTGTAACCAAATCCATCGCACTAGAAATGATTTAATCAACTGAAGTATCATCAACAAAGAGGATTCTGTGGAGGATTTCAAGGAGGACAAGGTGGAGGGTTTGGTCGAGGTCGCAGACCTATACAATGTTATAATTGCGAAGTACTGGGAAATTATCATAGAGATTTATTGAAATTTCAAGTATAGTGTACTTATTGTATCGCTACTGACACACTATTGAAAATTGTCGGTAGTTTATCGTGAAATGGAAAGCAAGGAACATTCTGCAGTTATAGAACCAGAACCAGAATCAGTATCAAAACCAGGACCAGAACCAGATTTAGAATAAGAACCAAAATGTAAATTAGAATGTGAACCAACCAATGAATCCATGACCAAACTAGAGCCAAGGACCAATTGTTGCGAATATATCAGCAGAACCTAGAATGCAGGATACTGGTATTGCTGTCATTACTGACGGATGTGCGACAACATGGGATGATAGGATGTTTCCACAAATTCGGCTGGTTGGAAAGAAGAAAGTGCAGTTTGATTTTGACACTGAGAGGGACACATTATTTGAAGCATGTGATGCGATAAGAATAGATCCAGGTAAGTTTCCTGTTTATGAGATGCCATTTGTTTTTTATTCAACTTTGGTGGCAAGACCATTGCGATAGCATGGTACCTTGCAGAATTTCTTTGAAAGTTGCTTGTTGCTGGAGAAATATCTCGATGCACTCGTTGATATTGAAAATCTGTTTCATCGACTGGAGAAGGGACGTAAGGAGTCCATAGTGAACTCTTTGCACAAGAAAAATACAAGAAAAGAGATGAGAATGAATATCTAGATTGGGATTACAAGGTAGATTCATTCATTTTGGATCTAGGCTTGAACGTCAACATTCTAAGAAAGAAGACATGGGAGAAGATGGGGAAACCACAGTTGGTTTAGTCCCTAGTGCAACTGTGACTGGCTAAATAGGCCAGAGTAACACCTATTGTTTGAGTTCCGCGTCTTGTAGTGGAAGTTAAAGGGATGAAGAATTATGCCAATTTTTATTTTATTGAATTTGTTGATGGCATAAGATCCTATCATGCAATTCTAGGGATTGGATGGGCCAATGACAGCTTGGTGGTGATTAATTTCAAGAAGTACGTGATGACCTTTGAAAACCGCGATATCAGAGTCATAGCTTCGATGGACCAAACTAAAGGAAGATGATATGTTGAACTGGTTAAGAAAGAGGCTGTAGGAGGATGGGATCATGCATATAACTTCTCAAAGGATTACATCCATCCAACTGTTGACAGAGAGCTGGTTTGGCTCAACTCTAGCTCTACATCTTTGGACTCTGATGATGCTTTGGATAACTGGAAGAATTGAATGCATGAGGTATTGATTCAGAAGTGTGGCCTAATCACTCAATAGTTTTTTCAGAGTTGCAAGAGAGCACATGGAATTCACTTAGTGAGCATCTCACATAGCACGTGCGATCATGGGATATTAAAGAATACCCTTAATTTCCAGAGATATTGACCCAAACTCTTTTTGTTGAAACCCCCTCCCAATACTTAAAATCTCCTCCCCGCTCCTTTTTATACCTCAATCCTTATAAACCACCCTACCCACCCTACCTTAAACCCCTCATCCCCCCCAATACCTGCAATATATTGGTTCAATTTTTAATAGTTTTAAAACCCACAATATGAACTAACATGATAGGATATTGGTCAACAGGTGAAGCCCCCATGCAAGAGAGACTATTGAATTTCCTATATATGAAGGACTTCCTGAGTTGTCTGAGTTTCTAGTTGAATTTGAGGATAAGGTGTCAAAATCACAACTATTGTTGGCGTTGGATGAAGTGTAGAAGGCTACTCTAGCATGTTGGTGGGCGACCCATAAGAATTCGATCAGAGGGTGGTCATAGTGTCATAGGTTGATGATGGTTTGATTTGGAAAAGCAGAACAATATCAAGCCGAGAGGTATAATGGGTGGAATGATCCCAGTGGTCATCTAATCGCATGTCAGACCATGTGGGGTTCATGACGCAAGGACAAGTGGGTACACTCCTTTGTACACATGTTGGATGAATTGCCATGTTAGTGGTATGTATCAGTTGAGTTGTGCAGAGAAATCACGACATGGAAAGAGCTGTCAACCTGTTTCAATCATACATTCAGCTTTGCGGATGCAGACTCAACCATTCATAGTGCATTGCAACATATCTCTGATGTTGTTCTGAAGGTAGTACCAGTCGCATACCTAGTAGATCCTCATGCAACACATATTATGCAATAGATGATGGAGTGCTACAATGTGACAGGAGGGCCAGATGATGGTGATGATCCATGGAACATCAATATTCCAGATACAGAAGGAAGTTGAAACATCGCAACACCTGAGATATCGACAGATCAAATGAATCAACCATTAAAAATTTGGAGGTTCAACATTGGGACAGAGGAGCAACCAAAGTTCGTGAATGTTGGGGACTACTGGGATGAAGAAACTATGGCAAAGATCATTGATTTGCTGCATGAGTTCCAAGATTTGTTTCTTACAAAGTTTTCTGAGATGAAGGGGATATTGAGAGATTTGGGAGAGATGAAGATCCCACTTAAACTAGATTCAAAACTTGTAAAGAAGTGGTTGTATCTCCTGAATATGTGATACAAGGAGAAGGTCAAGGATGAGCTTGACAGAATGATGGATGTTGGGATAATAGAACTTATTGAGCAACCAGAATGGATTAGTCCCATGGTGGTGCAAGATAAGAAGACAAATGAGGTTCAGATTTGTGTTGACCTCAGAAAATTGAATGATGCATGTCTTCATGATCCATTTCTGACACCATTTACTGATGAGGTATTAGAAGGAGTGGGTGGTAAAGATATGTATTCGTTCACAGATGGCTCTTTGGGATATCACCAAATTAAGATCACGAAATAGGATCGCCACAAGACAAACTTTGTTACTGAATGGGGATGTTTTCAGCACACTATGATTCCATTTGGACTGAAGAATGCACATGTGATATTTTCCAGGATTGTTGTCACTGAATTCAAGGATTTTATTCAGTAGTTTCTAGTGGTTTATATGGATGACTGACTGATTTATGGAATGATCAGGGACCATATGGAAAACCTGTGGTTGATACTGGAGTGATGTCGACAGCATCAAAGCGTGCTGAACTCAAATAATTTCATTTTCTATGCACCTTTTGGGATGTTACTAGGGAATATTGTTTGCAAGGAAGGATTGTTGGTTGACCCAACCAAGATTGCACTAATTTTGAGCTTTCCACCACCTACAAATGTGAAGCAAATTCGAGCGACATTAGGCCATACAGGACAATATCGCAAGTTCATCAGAGGTTATTCCATGATCACAACCCTTATGGAGAGGTTTCTAAATAAGGATGTGGTATTTGTATGGAGTTAGGAGTGTCAAGGAATTTTTTACACATTAAAGGAAAAGATGGCTTCCACATCGATACTGGATTTTCCTGATTGGAAGAAGGAGTTCCATGTTCATGTTGATGCATCATCAACCTCGCTGGGAGTGGTGTTGGCACAACTAGGGGAAGGTGATATTGATCACTTGATCATTTTTTCTAGTCAAAATCTGTCGTCTGTGGAGAAGAATTATACTACGACAGAGAGGGAAGGATTGGAAATGGTTATGCACTACAGAAGTTTTGACACTATGTGTTGGGAGGTCATTTCAAGATGTTCAAGAATCACTCTGATTTGAAATACCTGGTCAATAATCCTGTGTTGGGGGAGAATATATGTCATTGGCTACTTCTCTTCCAAGAGTTTGATTTTGAAATAATTGTGAAGCTGGGTCGCTTGAATGCAGGCCCAGATCACTTATCACGAATTGAGACAGGTGAAGAACCAATGAACATTGAATATGTGTTACCAGATGCACAATTATTCAGAGTAGATATGGTTGGCAATAACTATCAGTAAATAGTTCATTTTTTCACGACAGGAACAACACCAGAAGGGATTACTACAAGTCAGAAGAACAAGTTGGTTGTTCGAGCCATGGATTTCCAATTAATTGCTGGAGAACTCTATAGGTTGGGTCCATATGAGATCCTATGACGATGTGTCCTAATGCATGAATAGGGGAAAATATTGGTAAAATCACATGCATGAGTTCCAGGTGGACACTATGGAGGTCACGCTACTTTTAGGAAGGTGCTATGCACAGGGCTTCGGTAGCAGAATCTTAATGGGGACACAATAGACTATGCACAGAATTGTGATGTTTGTCAAAGGATTGGAAAACCATCAATGAGGGATGAGATTCCATTAGTACCTTAGGTGACACTGCAACCATTTGAAAAATGGGCAATGGATTTTGTGGGACTAATCAACCCACCTGGAAAGAGAACTAGTGCATGATATATCATTACAACAACAGATTATCTGACAAGATGGACAAAGGTCGCACCAGTTATAGATTGCACATTAGCGACAACAACGTGGTTCATGTTTGACAACATTGTTACTCGGTTTTGTTGTCCAAAGATATTTATGAGCAACCAAGGGAGTCACTTCATCAATTTCACTGTCATGACATTAACATAGGAGATTGAGATACAACATAAGAGGAGTACCATGTATCACCCACAAGCAAATGGGACAATTGAGGTGTTCAACAAGGTGTTGGAGCATGCACTAACAAAGGTGTGTAATACAAAACGAGATGACTACGATTTGAATATTCCAACAGTATTATGGGCGTATCGCACCACTTGCAAAACATTGACATGACATACACCATTCAAGTTGGTGTATGGGCAGGAGGCAGACATTCCAATGGAGTACATCATCTCGAGTTTGTGCATTGCAGCATCGATAGGAATGGATGATGAAGGAGCATTAGAAAAATGCCTAGCTTAGTTGGTACAACTAGAGGAAGACCGCTTTGTTGTAGGTTTTCACGACCGCATTGAGAAGGATCGACAGAAATCTTGGAATGATAAACACATCAAGAAAAAAAAATTCAGCAAGGAGACCTTGTGCTTATGTATGATAGCAAGTTCAACAAACATCTAGGTAAGTTGCAGATGCATTGGTTAGGTCCGTATGTTATCAATTCCATTACTGCAGGAGGCGCAGTACATCTGCAATAGCTAGATGGTGTGATTCTTCCTAAGATAGTTAACAGCAATAGAATAAATCCCTATAGGACAAGCCCATTATTTCATGATGCTTCAGGCACTACGCATGACAAAAAATAAAATCTCTTTGTTTTGCATAAGATGGTAAGTAGGTGGATGGCGGGCCAGGAGAAAGGGTTGCGCGAATAGAGGAGTGAGAGTAGCAGTTAGAGTCATGTTGCGATGGCCACATGGACACGATAGAGTCAAGTCATTAATAAATACAGTAGTTAAAGAAGTTAACCAACGAATCTCTTAGACAAGACACACATTAATGGAGGATACGACCGTTATATTAGGAATATCGATGGCGTATTCAGGTGATTAATGAAGGATTTGGTCCTAATGATTAAGGGATTGTTAACATGGTTGACTCAGTGCTATAAAAAGGGGTAGGACATGGTCTGAATTCACCATTATGAATATTGAGTTGTTGAACTTGTTGCAGAGTCATTGTAGTGTGTTGTGTTGCATTGTGCATTTGAGTTACAGAGCAGAGTAAGGTTGAGGTGTCGCGTTGCGACCTTGGGGGAACTTATTAGGAATGCAGAGTGAAGCGCTATCGATAGAGAGTTCAAGCGGGAGAGACTTATCGATTATATGGGTTCCCATTGAGAAAGAAGTAGTCAACATTCTAGTGGGTTTGTTGTCAATTCCAAAGAGGAAGAGAGGGGCACATTGACCCAAATCCCCAGTATAGAAGAAATGGTCGACTATAAATTCCACACGAGCACATGAAGAGGTGGTTGCATGTATGGGAGAATCAAAATATAGAGCTAAGGACTCCACAGCTAGGATGGGGGTGTCCACTGTAGATAGCCATGGTTATGTTCCTCCATGCTATCCTGATGCAAAGCTGTGCAAAATCATGAAGAACCAGAGGTACCTAGTTAGGATGCTTGTAATACCAAAGGGTATGCAATGCACCATGGACGTCGTGACCTCCATCATGAAAATGAAGTATGAATATCACATCATGCTAGCATCAACAAAGATCATAGAAGACCCATTTGTACCGGTAGCAGAGGCAGGTAGTGGCCTAGTAGCGTGCACTCCACACGACTGAGAATGAGGATTGAAAAGATTGGGGCTGTTAGGCCTCATCAACATGCTGCATTTAGGAAGGTTGGTGGAAGCCAATGAATGCACAAAGTAGCTATTATCCTACTTTAATGAAGGCTATTTGTGGTTGGACTGACTAGTCCCAGTCACCATTGAATTGTTTTCATAGTTTACAGGGTTTTCAAAGGAGGGGCCTGACCCATCACAATATTTTTGGGGAAAGGACAACGATAAAAGATTGGAAGCGAAGCTGAAGAATAGGTATAAATTGCAGTGTAATGGGCACACATACATAGTAGACAACATTAATGAGTAGGATAACCACATCCCATCTAGGATTCTGACCATAAATGTAGTAAGCAAGAACCAACCCAACCAGTGCACTTCTGGGGTCATAGTGTGCACTAAGCAGTGCGCACAGGGTGTGCAGATGAACTAGTCCTTGTTTCTGATGAACTAGTTAACAGATGATGTGGTAGCAGTATAGGCTGGACAACGACTATTCACTTATAGATGGTTTCTTATTTTGATCATGCTAGTTTCTTGGATGGATCCCAAAGACTACCAGGGCATGGATGTTGAATCTTCCAAGGTTTGTAAAGGTGTGTGATATTAGAACCTCTGGTATGTTAAGGAGTTAGAGTGGCTCAAAGACTAATCCATCCAGTTTTGGCTCTATTATGAGGCGCTATAGGATGTAGCCAATGAATATCCCATGCTTATCATAGGAGGAGGTGGTAAAATATCAATACGTTGTTCAGTTTGCGATACGGCCACATGCCATTCATGTGCAGGCACAGTGAGACCCTAATAAACAGTGGTTTCCCACACTTTAAAAACTTTCTGACGTGGAGCTGGAGGCCATTGTGGATGACTGGCCTGTGGAATGACGAGAACCTATTAGCACAGATGAAGTATCGACGGGTCCACAAACCGATGCATTGAAAAGAACCCCAACTAACTCAAAGGTGGACCAGATATTCGAGGAGTCTTGAATAAAGAGGAGACAAGAGAAAGGTGCATCCATCAAAACCGTGGCAGTGACCGAGGAATAATTCAGCCATATTATTTCAACGATCACAACAACGACTGATGCGTCAGAAGAACAAATCAAGAAGCAGACAAATGATGGGTTTGGTGAGGTAAACACTCACCTCAATTATTTGATTGATGTAGTTTTGCAACAGGTTCGAGAGGCAAGTATGTCGCACAGGGCTGGTGAGATCAGCACTAGGAAGCGGATCAGGAATGTTCAGATTTCACTGCATGGGTTCAAGACCAATAGTGAGGATGTCAACATCTCAATATAGCAATTTCAAGACCTCTCCTTGAACATCAATGAACTATCAACCAAAACATTGGTCCAATTATAGAGGGTTGCAAGTCAAGAGTTAGTTGACCGGGAGCAGTTTATTGGTGACCACCTTTTGAGGTCACAGGAGAAAGAATCCTAGGAAAGGAAGGAGATAGAAAAAATGAAGAAGGAACAAGATCGATTGATGGTGGAGAAAGTGCAACTATGGGATAATAGGGTGAGCTTAGAGAACAAAGTTTTTGTTTCCTTCCAATAAGTGCAAGAAATCATTGCAGACATGGATGCTAAGGCGAAAGTGCATTGGCTTGGAGCTGTGATTGCACAACTTAAGCGTGACAATGAAGATTTGCATGCATTGGTGGATCCAAGCACACCACTAGAACAAGCTACGGAATGAAAATTCTCCATTGAAGACTTGGTGACACAGTTGGAAGAGATGGAGAAAGAACTAAAACAATTCACAAACGTGACTACATAGTTTTGGGGAAGTGTAGTCCAATATGTGCTGGAGCAACTCACCACACAGCTGCAGGAAGCCAAGGGACAACTAGCCACATTGAGTAAATTGTTGAAACTGATGCCTCCAGTTGTGTAGATCATGAAAGTCACAGAGTTGAAGGACTTAAAACAACAGGTCGCAAAGGAAAGGGAGAGTTGGTAGGGGCACACAACATAGTTGGACGAATTCAAGGAAATTGGAGTGAAACTCTTAATAAAAGGGGTTTCAGTGCTCCAAGTCATCCAGGATGGATGCAGGAATGTCACTTCAAATATTTTTGAGCATCCATTGGAGTGAAAAGTGAACGAATGCAAAGAAATAAGTGAGAAGGTAAAGGATCAGGTTAAAGAGGTCATTGAACAGTATGAATATTTTAAGTTAAAGATCAACGGTTACACCATTTCCAGCAGACATGGCTCGAGGGAGAGCCACAATATTATGTTGGGGGCCTGTTGGCATGAAGTTTTGGATATAACTAGCTGCGCACCATTAAGGATGTGGCACAAAGTCAAAGTTGTTGTGTAAGGAGAAATATGGAGTGCAAGGAAGATTGACCACATTTTGTATATTTTGGTCATGTTTTGTAGTTTTTGGTCATTTGTTTGTATATTTTGGTCCAAGTAGTTATAAAGATAAGTTAAGTGGACCACCAATGTAAAGGCACAAGTCTATAAATAGATCTAGGATTGTAATTGTTAAGTATTCGGGGGGGGGGGACAAGATATTGTGGACAATATTTTGGGGTCGATCTTGAACTTATATGCGATCTGTGATGCGAGATATGAATTGAAGAACTATTTTTGTGAACCTATAGTTTTATTGAGAATATTAATATGACATGACAGAGATTAGACAGAAACATTGTGTCTTTTTACATCTTCCTATTTTTCTATTTTCTGTGATGTTATGTGAATGTATACTGCATTATGATGTGATGCTTTCCTGTTATGAATGATGGTATATTAGTAGATATATTTATGCATCAATATGTCAATTGTGACCTAATTATGTTGATCTGATCCACTAAATGATGATATGAATCTATTAATGTATAACCCTAATGGTTGGATCTGCTAAGTAATGTTGTGATAAGTTGATAGTAGATGTGCAATCCTCCTTATTACTGCGGAAAGTTGGTTCTAATAGTTCTCCCTCGAAAATATCAGGTGAGACCTCATATTCTCTGCAAGTGTTGCTAGACAGGGTAAAACCTGTCTAGGCCAGTGATCAAGGAGATCACTTTGTTATGGTTGTCAATAGTGATTGAACCCCTGTTGACGGATCCGTGTTAACACTTCCTTCATGCTTACAATGGTCATTCTTCTCTACCACAAGTTGTTCTCATGCATGTTCCCATTAAGTTGGCTAGAAAAATCATGTTGATTGACATTGAGGTTGTCAATGCTTAACTGTATTACAAACTCCTCCTTGGAAATATTTATATGTATGTAATGCAAGCCATTTCCTCTATCATCTTTTGAATCTTGATGTCCCCCCATGATAGGAATATCGTGACCATCGATCAACTAATGTATTATGATCCTAAAGTATTTGACACCCCAAATCATGTCATCCCTACCATCGACACCAACATTGACAACACATCCATCCCTTCCCTTTTTGTCGTTGGCTTGGGCCTATTTTCCAATGCCCCTTTAACAAAAACCTTTTTGTCCCTCCCATCCCCTCCTTCACTGATTGATATATCATATTTGTGTACTATTGCATCTGGTAACATCTTAATCTCTTCACAAAATCAATCACAACCCCAACCACAAACCCCAAGGAATAATTTGGGTTCATTCCCTATACACATGACCCCCTTCCTCTTTCCACCTTCTGGCATTGTGAGTAAGCTAGTCATGTCTATTCTCAACCTTATAGGTTTCAATTTGGGTATTCTCATGTGTTACCTTGATCCCCCTAGCCTTCCCCCAACTCCACATATTGTGTTGACACCAATCCATCCTATTGAGATGGTTTTGTACCCACCTCTTGGTACACAAATGTCTATTTTTGTCTCTACTTCTGTCCCCCCTCCTCCCATGAATATTGGGGGCAAGGTTCCCAAAGCCTTGACAGAAACACATCCTACTCCTACTTGTGTTTTATGTGATGTCGAAGGCCATGTTGCATAAAATTGTCTTGATTCGCCAATTCTTCGCACTTACATGTGCATAGTAGTTGAGATCGATAACACTCTTGTTGTCAATGTACCAACCATACTTGCGGTTAAGAACAAATTGATATAAACCAACCACTGGTGTGCAGTTTGTGGCCTATATGGTCATTATTCCCACCATTTCCCAAACGTATTTGGGTACCGGTCTCTCCTCAATGAACTTCTCAAGCACTCCCATGAGTCTGACATCACTATACTTGAGGAGATCCACCCGCCGACCTCTATATCAAAAAACAGTAACACCGTTTATATGACCTATACTTCTAGTCATCCTCCCCCCTCCTCGACCATGGAATATCCCCCTAATATATCCCATCACCACTTTCATGACGACGAATAGATACTTGAAACCTCCATCGGTCTTATGCAATTTCATTTAGTCCACGATGTGGAGTTGATTCTTCCCATTGAATGTCAGATTCCATCACTCACCTTGTCATCAAACTTCTACCTAATACTTCACCATTGGAAAAATGCCTACTTATGCTTGAACAAATTGATGAGGACCGTTACACTGCTCTCCAAATAATTGAAGCAGATAGGACCTAGTCGAAGTCCCATTATAACTCCCACATCCACCCTCACATCTTTAGCGAGGGGGAGCTTGTCCTCATTTATGACTAAGACCATGATAATACTAGAAAAGGGAAGTTTGCATCCATGTGGTATGGACCTTATGCCATCCATCATTATCTCGACAAGGGGGCATACCTCCTCTTTGAATTTTATGTTTTCCTCTTAAATAATCCCCGCAATGGGCTTTACCTCAAGAGATTCTATGCCTAAATCGACCACCCTGCATGCCCTTTTATCATAGTTTTTCTTTCTTGTTTTGTATCATTTTTACCACGAGTCTCACAATTTGTTTCCTTGTTTTCTCCAGATGGATCCTCCCTTGCCCTGTTATGTTGGTTTCGCTAATAGTGCAAGCATATTGTCTCTTAATCTCACCTGATTGACTTCATTGGTCATTTATTCCTCATTAGATGAGTTCATCCACATCGACAGAATGTGTGTTGGTATTTCTATCAACAACTAGAATGAGTATGATGGTGTCACCGGTCTCTTGACCGCCACCATTAACTTGGGTAATGGTCGCCTTGATTTCTTCTTAGACTCTTAACTGCTTGTCTCCTAGTTTAATAACTTCCACTAGGTACACTATCCCTACCTCTTTAGAAAGTTCCTATGCACTAGACACTTGGTTAGAAATTTCGAATCTGTTTCATTCATGCATGTTCCCATAATTCTTAATAGTGTAGCAGGCCAAATGGATAATGACGTTCTAGAGTGGCACATTAATCATCACATATAGGAAATAAACTGCATCACTCATCAATATATAGTCAAGCATACCTATGTCATATAGATCATATAGGCATAGTCATCATCATTAAAGAAACTCATAAGAATCCTAAAAATACAAAATATGCATCCACGTTGTTATAGCTGATTTCACCACTCCAGGCGAATCACACTTTGTATGGCCTTCCCCTGTCCTACTGCAGACTCCTTAGACCCCATGGACCATATTTTGTCCTTTGATGTTCCCTTGACCATCCCTAAAAACATGTGAAAAATGATATACGCGACTTTTAAACCCTTAATCGTGTATATACGTGGGTTTGACCACTAAAACCGCGTACATCGGGATGTGTACAAAATCCAAATCCATTTGGAGTTTTACTTGACATGGATCCGACTCACTCAACTCCTAGCCTTCCCTATGCCTTGAGATCGCTTGGATTCGACCTTTCATTACCCCTTTGAAAAACTATATAAGGAACTCTATGATACATTGAAGGCATATGAGAGAATTGAGAGCAAAGAAACTATAGTCCATTGTTGCCGGAACTTATGCTTGATTCTGCATCCCTTTGTCCCTTGGAGCACTAGTGTGTTCTTCCCAAGCTTTCCTTTTTCTTATGAGTTTGCTATTGAGAGATGGAGGATTGAAGTGGTGGAGGCCCAAGTGGGGAATGCAGTTTCTCTAGTTCGCAGACGTGCCGTTAGAGGTTGTATTTGGTAATCTCTGATTTATATTAATAGAAATATCTTTTCCTATCCAATAATGTGTGTTTGAATGAATATTTTATCCATTGCATTATGTCAAATGCTTATAAATTATTGATTATATATGCTAGAATAGATCTAACACTGTGATATATAGAATGCTTCTATTGTTTACTTGTTGTTGAGGAAGTAATCTATCAATTCAAGCTGAAGTTGGAAATCTCAACGAGGATCTACTTCAACCATCTGGAATAAGGTACGAGGTCTGATCCTTTAGTGTTAGACATTTAATTTCTATTGCATATTGGAAAGGATTGATTTCTGGAGTCAAGCTGTCTGTTGTGGTACCCCAAGCCATAGGAATTTCTCTCCGTAACAGAATTGGTGACTCCACTGGGGAGTTCCTAGTAGTTGTCCTTTGGGGGTTGTTTTATCGGCATTCAATGAATTTGAATTGCTCTCTCTCTCTCTTGTTTCTGTGTCGGGTCTAGGGGCATGTATGCCTGGTAGTGTCTGATCGGTGTGAAGTTTGTCTCAACTTGTTTGTTTTCCTTGATTTTATGCACCTTTCTTCCTATATGCGAGTTTTTAACTCACAGTCGCATATACATGTCGGTTTCTCTGCTATTTCCGTGTATACGCGTGGGTTTACTGCGAATAGTCACGTATGCCCTCAGTTTTTCCTTTTTGTGGAAGTTAAATGGTTGCTGGGTGAAGTTTGATGTTTGCTGAGTCTCCTTTGGCACTGCCTGAGTCTGTTTATACCTCTGTTTCTGACTAGAAACATTTTTTAGGCTAATTTTTTTTTTAAGAAGGTTCTTGTCATGGCATTTTTGATTTTTTGTTTGGGATTAGTGCATTAGATGTCTTTTACCTTAGTGATTTGCTTGAGTGCTGTTTGAGTGTGATTGCAGAGTCTGGGGGTTGTAGAATTCTTCTTTTGCTTTTCATATCTCATTTTATTTCAAAAAATCCAAAAAAATTTGCTTATCATCATGCATTGCATTTTGCATTTTGCATTGTACTTGCACTAGATTTGCTTTGGAGTACTAGTTAGGACTTCATATAGGAAAGCTTGCATTCATCATTTGAAGAAAAATTGTGCATCTCACATAGTAGCATACCCTGTTTTCATGGACACAATGCATTTGCATTGATTGTTCGGTGTGCATTATACTTCATGTTGCATCATAACACCATTAGTTGCATGGTCATATCCCTATTTTGAGTAATAAAGCCAATTAAAATCAATGCTAAATTAAAATGAATTACACTCTTTTCTTTTCTAGGGTGCACCAACAAGCTTAAGTTTTAGGATCTTGGAATAGTTCATTGTAAGTAAATTCTCCAAGATCACTAAACAACAACATGTATGTGTCTGTCCAGGTGAGTGTGTGAAATCCTTGGTATAACCAGTGTTTCTCAAGATCCTCCTCTCAAAAGGGATTTAAGCACGAGGCAGTGTGAGCGGTTCTTGATTGGGATGACCCCTAGTCATAACTGAGTAGCACCAGAGATATTTCCAGGATTGTATTTGTATCTAGGGGCTCTTTCGAGAGTTTCGGGCTTTGCTACCCTGCCCATACGGTTAATACTGCTTGCGACTGTCCGCTTGAGCATTGATTATATTGAGGTGACTTTAGTGGCCTTACCTAGGATATCAAGGGGGTACTTAACAGGGGTTATTCTATGGGTGTCCCGGCCAGGTTGGGGTCGGACAGCACAGTCGCTTTATGTGTTGAAGCTGAGGGCCACAATAATTGGTTACATACCTCTACTTGTTGTGTATGGGAGTCTCAAGCCTCTCCTAGGCGAGACATACCTGCTTCATTCGAGAGCTCACTTATCCAGCCCTGTTTTGCTTGCATTTGGATTTAGATTTTATTAGTGATTGCTCTGTGCATGATAGTTGGCCTAGGGTTTGCGTAAATAGAGTCTTTTTTATTTTTTGAGTCATTGTGGATTCAGGTGCAGCTCCCCACCGTTCTTGTCGCTTAGCAAGACTTCCGCCTTCTACTTCTCCTCCTCCTTTGCGAGAGAGACCTAGACAATCCAGGTGGACTATCTCACACATTGATTCACACACCATGAGAAACCATGTAGAGGATCTTCCTGAACCACCTTCTCCCATTCATGTGGAGGATGGGGAGTTTACTCCTACTTACGATCCTTCACCCGACTTGGATGAGTTAGGTCCTATGATTTCTGAGATAGGAACCTCTCATGATAGATCTAATCACTCTAGGGTCGATTCCCCATTGACACATTATTGGTATGGAATGCCGAAGGATGCCGAGACTCATTTTCCACACGCAAGCACTAGTTATGGTAGTTATGGTATGTCTGGTTTTTCCACACAAGATTTGACATTTCATGTCAAATCTGAGTTCGAGCCTAACACTATTCCTAGGGGCACTCTCATTCCTTACCATGTGGAGAGGTTTGGGAGCACTAGTCACATTGCACCTTCCATCCTAGCAGTGGAAACTGCGTCATATATTCCTCCTAGGTCTAGGGTTAGTGATCCTATTAGGATACCAAACCCGAGACGGGTAAAGATAGGGAATAACACGTACATTATTACTCAGGTCCCTCCATCCTCGGTCCCTACTTCTTCAAATGTTCAACCTCCACCTTATTCATGTGGTCCTTTGGGCCAAAACATTGTTACGAGTTATGTCCGTACTGCGGTTACTAGACCTATTGTGTCTCACCCTCATGTACCACCCATTGCATCGAGAGGTCATGCTCATACTTCTAGAGGTCACATCCCTACTTCCAGCATGTATATTCCTACTTTCGGAATGTATGTTCCTACTTACGGAGTGTCCCATGGGACATCGCATGCGATGACTTATGGACCCTATTATGGGATGCAGTATGGACAAGGTTCTTCACCTTATGGGGGTGGGTATCAACAACCTACTTACTCTCCTAATTACGGCTTCATAGCTCCTACTAGTCAAGGTCCACCACACTATGGTGTTTCCACGCCACCCTATATGGGTCATACAGGAGGAGGGCACTATGGCTAAGGCCATGGTGGTAGTCATACCTATATGAATTAGGGAGCGGTCCATCAACCTCATCATCCTAGGCTTCCTTTCCTCAGGACACTCAATCTTCCTGACTTGTTGAGATTAACGAACGATCCTGTAGCTCATGATCCGGCTTGGCCGGCTGTCCCTACCAAGCTTCCTTCGGACATACCTATGTTCGAGGGCAAACTGGGAGAGGATCCAAGTGAACACATTACTACGTTTCACCTATGGTTCTCTTCAAATTCCTTACATCAGGACTCCATTCGTTTTATGCTATTTCAATGCACCCTTACAGGGCCTGCCATGAAATGGTATATAGAGTTACTTAGGGGAGGTTTCGCTTTGTTCGACGACCTTGCGATGACTTTTATTAATCACTTCTAGCTACCAATGCATTATGATGTCGGTACTGAAATCTTGTCGACATTTCGGCAAGATAAAGCCACACACATCTTTGATCATATTTAAGAGTGGCGTAGACAAAAGAGGTTGATTAAAGGTTTTATACCACTGGAGTTCCTCCTCGAGTGGTTCCTCAAGTAGTTATTTCCGTATATAGTGAAGGATGTTTCCACATCCGGAGTGTAGAATGAGGAACAAGTGATTTTTAGGTCACAAGAACTGGACTTGATCTATGCTTAGTCCGGTTTTTTATATGAGATTATCCCAAATGCTCCGCGTTTCAGTTTCGACCCCAAAGTCAAACCTGGACCACATGTCGATGGCATTGTGGGTTGTGCAAGTGTGAAACCTGTGGATTCGGTTGCAAATAAAGTTAGTCAATTTTCAATCAACCAATCTGCTTCGGGACAAGCTACGGCTTCGTCTCAACCCACCCAAACGACGAGTGTAATTTCTGTGCAATCGTCAGACCAGAAGGGTAACCAGCAGCCTGGACAGAATAGAAAAAAGGGTAAAAATAATTGCAAGGGTGGGAATAAGAATGAGAATGCTAATAGTAATGACAAGAACAACCAAAATTCTTGGGGGGACAAGCAAGCTAAACGTAAGGTTAAGTTCCCTTGCAAGTTATGTAAGGATGATCACCTCACTTACTTGTGCCCTCGTATTGAGGAAGCTTTGAGATTCTTGGCACAAGGCCCAGCTATGCTAACTAACCCTTTACCGCATAATCAAAATATGAACTCAAAGTCCCATGACCAGTCTGGTGATGATCGTGATCCGCTGGAGGGTAGTGGTCATGGGTGCATTAACATGGTCCGTGCTGCGAAGGTTGTGATCCGTGCAAAATATTATGGTTCGTCACAACCCAGCCCGGGCAAAGAGCCTGATCCACCAGGGTCCCCTTTGCATATTGAGAAACCTATGGATAAACCTGAGACTACACCTCACATTCCTAAGGGAGTCCTTAAGCGTTCAGGGCATAATCCAAATGCCTGAGCCACCCAGAACTATTCAGTTGTCGAGGACTTGGGCCAAACTCCTTGTGCGATGTCTGCATAGGAAGTGCTTCAAAGTTGTTCATCGCAAAGGAAGGCATTTCTTTCTGCCCTTGGTGTGAATGATGATGATTCTTCCTCCATGATCAAATTTGAAACCGTAGGACTTCAGCCTCTCTTGCCCTACTATGTGTCTCTTTTGATTCAGATAGAATGTATTAATATGACCGTCAAGCGCACTATGATTGACGAGGGCGCTGCTTCTTCTGTGATGTCTTTATCCTATTGGAAGGGTTCGAGTTCCCCTGAGCTGTCTAAATCAGCAACCATGTTAACTGCGTTTGATGGGAGATATTTTAGGCTGCATGGCATCCTTCCTTCCCTTAAAGTCCTTTTGGGAGGGAAGACCATTGTGATATAGGTCGAGGTGGTTGATGCACCCCTTGACTATAATATTTTCCTGGGTAGGAATTGGATGTACAGTATGCAAGCCGTTGCTTCTTCCTTGTTGCACGTTGTATGCTTTCCACATAATGGGAAGATCGTAACAATTGATCAAACAACATTCAAGAATCCGTCTATTATCGCATGTTCAGGAGCTTCGATGCCAATTGTTGAGAACTCTCAGCCGGAAACTGGGAGTGTGGGTGTAGGCATGTATCCATCCCTTATGGGAAGCTTTAGTTGTCCTGCACCGATCCTTATGATATGATCTAGTTCCGATGAGGCTTCCACATCTATGATATCGGTGTCTTTTCACATGAGTCATATGGAAGATCCTTGGATTCTTCCTACACCGAGTACTTCGAGTGAGCCCATCGTGATGGAAGTGTCGTTCCCTGCAGCTATGGTAGCTTATCAAGCTAATCTCAAGTGTGTTGCAGAGCCTAGTCCTTCCTCTTCGTGGATGGAGGAGGAGGACCCTTATGTGCCGCTGGCATGGGCAGTACAGTACTCTCATGCACATGACTGCCTTAACACATTTTTCCCTTCAGATGAAGCGATTATTGAGGCTATGTCGGGAGTTGAGCCACCATGGGAGGAACTCCATCATAGATTGTACTTTCTTCCATAGCTTGACCGCTTGGAGCATGAGGATTTTAGGGCGATTCTTAGTCAGAGAGTTGGTAGTCCTATGATTCAATTAAGCTCTCCTGGTCTGATGGCTGATGGAAACATGGCTAACATTTCTTCAACGATTCCTATCGACATCTCTCGCAATCTTGGCATGATAGAGAATGTCTATATTGGGGCGGAATGTTCCCATGCTGAGGTTCTTGAATACACCAAGATATTTAAGGAATTTTGTGATATTTTTGCTTGGTTGTACGATGAGATGCCAGGTATTGACCCTCATATTGTCGAGCACGAGATTAAGACTTACCCCAACGTTAAGCCTATTCGACAACGGTTGCGTGCAGTGAATCCTAGGAATTCACCCGCGATTAAGGCAGAGATAGAGAATTTGTTGAAAACTGGTTTCATCTGTTTCGTTCCCTTGACGGAGTGGGTCTCGAACCCCGTTCTGGTTGAGAAGAAGCAGGGAGCGATCCGTATATGTACTAATTTCTGCGATTTGAATCGTGCCTGTTCTAAGGACAATTTCCCCACACCATTTATTGATCATATTTTGGATGAGTGTGTGGGTAGCGAGGTGTTCTCCTTTATGGGTGGATTTTTCAGATATAATCAGATACAGATTAAACCTGAGGACCAACATAAGACTGCAATTATTTGTCCTTAGGGAATGTTTGCATATCAGAAAATTCCTTTCATCCTTAAAAATGCCAAAGCTACATTTCAGCAAGCAATGACCTTGATCTTCCACGATCTCAAGTCAATTATCAAAGTATTTTTGGATGACCTTGCTGCTCATTCTCGCATGAGAATGCGTCATCCCTATCACTTGAGATTGGTATTCGAAAGATGTCGGCACTATTTGGTTAGATTGAATCCTCATAAGTGTATATTTTGTGTGAAGTCAAGGCGTTTGTTAGGATTCATCATTTCTAAAGAGGGTATAAGAGTCGACCCTTTAAAGGTTGAGGCAATACTTCAGTTGTCTCCCTTGAAGAATATTCATCATCTTCAGTGTTTGCAAGGCATGGCAAACTTCTTACAGAGATTTGTTGTCAACTTTTCCAATTTGACTAGAGGCTTCATGCGTCTCTTGAAGAAGGACACCCCCTTTTATTTGGATGAGCAAGCCCAGGAGTCCTTCGATGCACTCAAGTGAGCCCTAGCATTGGTCCCAGTGATCATTCCTCCGGACTATAGCCATGATTTTCTATTATATGTGGCCACGCCATTAGAGACGATTGGTATGGTTTTGGTTCAAGAGGATGAGGATCTCCAAGAGCATGTCATATATTATTTGAGTTGAAACCTTATTGACACAGAGATTTGTTATTCTCATGTCGAGAAGCTTAGTTTAGCTACCATACATGTGGTTCAGCGGTTGAGACATTATATTCTCCTTCACCAGACCTTGGTTGTAGCCCATGTCAATCTGTTTCAATTTGTCCTCACTCGAAGGATGATTGGGGGAAAATATAATAAATGGATTGTCATTCTGCAAGAATTCAATCTCGAGTTTGTTTTGGCAAAATTGAAGAAGTCTTTAATTTTTGCAGAGCTTATATCGGATTTCCCGAGTGAGGCTGAGGAGTTGGTTTGTGAAGATATGTTTGTCGATGAACACGTCTTCTTAATCTCAACGTTAGACCCATGGTATGGGGATATCATAGTATATCTACAAACATTGAAGACCCCTACTCACCTCTCGCGAGATGAACGACGACGATTACGTCACGTCTTTAAGAACTACCTCATAGTGGATAACACTTTGTACCACCATGGGGTAGATTCCATTTTACGATGTTGTTTAACTCATGAAGAGGCTGAAGTAGTGCTAAATGATTTCCATGGAGGGGCATGTGGTGGTCATTTATCTGGGATTTCTACAGCTCAGAAGATTTTATGAGCGGGTTATTTCTGGCTGTCAATCTTTAAGGATTGTGTTGATGTGGTTAAGAGGTGCCACCCTTGCCAGGTGTTCGCACATAATATGCGCTTGAAACCTACCCCGTTACATCCCATCATCATCGTCGGTCCCTTCACTAAGTGGGGGATCGATTTTATGGATTGCAACCCAGCTTCGGCTGGGGGGCACCATCATATTATAATGGCTATTGATTACTTCATGAAATGGGCTGAGGCTATTCCTACAGTAAAATCCAATGGTGAGACAGCCTCTCAATTTGTATTCAACCAAATTATTACTCGGTTCAGGATTCTGAAATAGCTTGTCACTGACTGTGGATCACACTTTTGGAACCGTATGATGGAAGAGTTGGCATCGAAGTTAGGGTATAAGCAAGAGAATTCCTCTTCTTACTACCCTCAATCGAATGGACAGTTAGAGGTAGTGAATAAATCACTCAAATCCATTCTCCAACGAACCATTGCACAGAGCAAGAACAATTGGCACATCATGTTATATCCTGCTTTGTGCCACATCATGTTATATCCTGCCTTGTGGGCATATCGAACCACTGTTAAGACTGCCACTGGTTTTTCTCCATATCAGCTTGTACATGGAGTGGAGTCGATATTTCCGGTTGAATGCGAGATTCCTTCTTTGAATATAGTTGTAGAACTCTTACCAGACACTTCCCCATTAGAGGAGCATTTGGTTCACCTTGAGCAACTTGATGAGTAGCGTCGGGATGCCTTCGTGGCTCTAGAAGTCAATAAACATCGCGTAAAGGTCCAGTACGATAAGTTTGTCCATCCAAGGAGGTTTAGTGAAGGAGACTTGGTCCTTTTGTGGGATCAACCGAAAGAACCCTTGGGGGTAGGGAAATTTAATCCTATGTGGTGGGGTCCTTACGTGGTCAAACGTGTGTTAGAGAAGGGTGCGTATGAGTTAGTGGATTACGAAGGAATGGCCTTGGCAGAGCCTAGAAATGGGCTCTATCTCAAGAAATACTATGCATGATCTTCAACCAAGGCTGCTTATTGTATATTATTTTACAGCTTTGCATTGTTAGGTCTTTTTTCTTATCGTGATCGGGTTTGTGATTAGTTTTCATTTCTTTTGGCAGATATCAATGGAATCTTCCACCTACATAGGATTCGTGGATGGTGCAAGCCATCACACTCAACACTCAGCCTCTGCTGCTTGGGTGATTTATACTCCTATGGGTCGGGTACTGTCTTTGGAGGCGTATGTCTACGACCATCTTCCAACGATGTTGCTGAGTATAGTGCCATCATCGAGCTTCTATGGGATGCCATTTTACATGGAGTTCTTTCTCTTGAGGCACGTATTGATTTAGAGTTAGTAGTGTCACAACTTAATGGTTTGTACCATGTTAGAGATCTGACGTTATTGAGAAGATTCTTACGTGTGAGATTGTTAGAATGACAATTTGACAATATAACATATATCCATATTCCAAGAAATAATAATCAAGTTGCTGACTCATATGCTAACTACGTGTTAGATTGGCATTTGTTTCATTCACAGTAAATTAATCACACAATTTTTACACATGTAAATAAATAAACTAATCACCATAATTTTTTTTATATACATCCAAAATGTGATAATACATAGTGTCATGATACAAAATTGGGGCTCTCGAGCCACCAACATATAATACACGGTAGTACAAAATGTATACACTCCCAGGTGTCTAGTCCTATGGAGGAGGAGGAGGGTTGTGATCATGGAAGGTCACTATGGCTCTAGCTAGCCGTCGAAATAATTGCACCCATGCGCGTGGTGCACCCATCACCTACCGCTGCATAGCCTCAGGAAAGTCCTCGACTTGCGCCATGGGAACCCTATGTGTCAGCCTCACAAAATTGGTATGAATGCTCTGGAGCATCCGCTCTACATCCACACCTGTGATGTCATCTCCTCTTCCCCTCCGTCTATGACATGGGAAGCCTTCTGGCCGCCGTGGTCCCACATTTGCACACAAATGGTAGATGTCACTATGTATTGTCACGCAAAAATGTCTTTTTGATTCCATATAATCAAGAAAACACAAAAAATTAAATAATTCAAAAAATTTAAAAAGAGAGGGTCGAGATTTGTTACCTATATCGCCATATGCCGATTCTGGTGGTAGCGGCATGTCCGGGTCCCCCCGAAAATCTATCCCTGCATAGGGGTAGTCATCGATGGCAACTATCTGTCATCGCCACCATGGAAAGAAGTTAGCTGGATATGGGTTGGACACCCTACCACCCCCCAGTCTGCGCATAGCATCTGCCCAACGTCGTTGGGCTAGATATCAAACCCCGTGAAGAGGAACGTCCACTCTGGGGATCAATCCTAGAACACGCTCGAAGAAAAACATGCTCAAAATACTACTGAACCTGAAGTTCCGCACTCTACCTGCCTTACACTCACTGAGCTGATGTTTCATGTTGCTTAGTAGTGTAGTGCTCCAGTCATAAATCATGGGTCTCATGCACTCCACTGCATAGAACATCAGGGGCCATGAGGCCTGGTGGAGTGATGCCAAGCCTGTTATCCTGCCCAATGTCAATAGTATGGCCTTTAGGCCCAGCACCTATATAGCATTGGTAGGGACCTGACTCCCTACCTTCTCTGTGTCTGGATAGCAGTACACCACAATGTACTTGTCGATAGTCAGGCCACCTTCTAGCCCACCACGAGAATGAAGGTTCACCACTTCCCCTCGTCTAAAAAGCCCAGTAATGAAGTATATATCCTCCACCTCTATGGTGAGGGACATCCCATCTATCTGGAAGGACTCTGAGTCTGGATCCCAGTAATCCACCAACATCTGTAATAGTCTTGGTTTGGCCCTCAAACCACCAAGACACCAAAACTTGTAGAGTCTGCATGCATGTAGAGCCTATTGAGCCATTAGATCGGCCCTTATTGCTTCCTCTACCTCACCATGTTCATGCTCTCTCCACTCTAGGACCATCGTACACAAAAAATTGCCAATTTACCCATTAGATTATTGAAAAAATCTCGTGCGTCGCCTCATACTCGACTATTTGCAAAACAACCACATATGTACGCGGGTTTGAGGGCGTTTTCCGCATATATCCAACCCTATACGCGGAAAAACCCTCGATTTTCATGTGGGCCGCAACGCCCTTTTTAGTTTGGCCTAGAAAGCTTATTTGACCATGGAATTTGCTAAAAATTGCATCAAAATGAAAGAGAAGAGCATGGGTAAATACCTAGAAGAAACGGTAGTGAATTCCGCCGGCTGGATCTCCTGGAATTTGCTGTTGAAAATCATAGCTCAAATGGGTAAAAGTTTCAAATGTTTTATAATATTTTGAATTGTTTACTATTTATAGAAAATTTTTAAATATTTGAAAATTTTTTCCCCCTTTTCTATAGTTTTGACATTTTCTAACCATTTTGGACCGTTTTTGACATAATTCATGATGTAGAGGACCTTTTTCAGTGTCGTTTCAGCCATTGGATTGACTCGTTTGTGCCAACCTCAGGTATCATGTCTACACTGGAATATAGGTTAGGTTTCATCATCATTTTCATTTTTCATAACCTTATGACCATCTCATCATGACCTTAGGTATGAACCCACTCTATTATGTCACGGAACCTTCTTGCTACTTTAGAAGTGCCATGATATGAGTGGTAGAGCTTCACCTTACATGGGTACCCTAGTTAGCACCTTATTTGCATTTGGTGCCCATGCCAACATTTTCTCCTTTAGGGTGTGGGAGTCCGTTGTATAGTACTGCCATGACATTTCACAAGAGCCTCATACTCCTCTTGATCTTTTTGCTGGCCTATTTCCCTCAGGACTCCCTCATGTCAAGTTGTGAATGCATTATCATGAGATTTTCCTGCCTTATTGAGCTTTATGCCAGCTTCCCTGACATTGCGTTTCATCCATATAGCCCGAGCTCATCTCATGTTTAGCCATGCAGAGCCATTTTTTATATCCTTCGTAGCTTGTTTCCCTTTTTTACTGGGAGGGGATTTTCCCCCGAGTGTCGATATCCTACACATGTATCCTTGCATTGAGCATAGGTATGTTCCACTACTTGGAACTAGTTTGTTTTCCTTTATGACACTCATCTCCTCCTAGTCTGTAACTATAAAGAAGTTTTATTCTTTTTCAATCTTTTTAAATATTTGAAAAAGTCCAAAAAAATCAAAAAACCAAAAAACCGGACAAGGAAAGATGTTATCTGTGGCAGCTGTCGAGTCATGTCGCCTTCAAATAGAGAACTGTATATCACATCCATTGGTTGGGTTATAGTTTGAATTTAGGAGCTGTACTCATTTATCTGATTTTATCTCCACCGACTAGTTAAGCTTCCAGTCCCTATGGAGCCTCTGTCGATGCCTCCTGTGTCGCAGAGATGTCCCGGTTTGTATATCGAGTCTATGCTGCCTTTATTCAGTCACCATATGCCGTTATGCTCTTGTTCGAAGGAAGTTGAAGCCTGAGTTGGCCACTGCTCAGTTATCTTGACTTTGCATGTCAGCCATTCCCAGTACAGTTACTAGTTCGTGCACCTTATGATCAAGTCCTTCCACATTATACAGCTTTGTTGAGTACCTCGTGTTGGATGATGGGGGATGCCTTAATGCCATCCTTCCAGCGGATTTCATCCCATCGACTTCAGATAATTTATTCTGGGATTGGAATCTAGAGTCATTTTGAGTTCCTTGAAACTTGCAGTCATCAGTGGCAGGTTCTCTCGCCATTGAAAGTATTTGGGAATACATCAATGTCCCCTGATCAATGGATCCTCTCAAGTGTTTGACCTCAACACATTTATTCACACTTGTTAGTTTGCACTCTAGTACCTTGATTCCCATTTTCATTATTGGTGGGTGATCTTGCGTCTGTTAATGGTATACATCAATGACCGGTAATCAGATGATGGACTACTATGTTTGACCTCGACACCTCTATTCACATAGTAGGACATGTACTCATAGCGGTGTGTGTAGAAGACCTTCTAGATTGGTGGCATCTCTTATATGCTACCTCCTTTATCGTGTCGATGTTCATGAGACTTCAGCTCTCGTGACTTGATTCCAGTATATGTCAGACATTTCCAGCCATTATGGAGATTTTGATCTATTATATATCTTCAGCCATTATGGAGATCATGGTCCTTTGTATATCTTCATCATGGAAATTCTGATCTATTTATATTGTACATGGCGATGATCACTTATGTGATATCTTGTATCATGCCTATTCATGGCCATTGTACTCTTATGTATCTAGGACTGCTATATGTATTTGCAGTTATGTGTAGAGATGCATCATTGTACTATGTTGATTGGGTGGTTGGTCTTCCATTTTGGATCCTTCATCACTCCACTTCTGGGATGGACTTATAATGTATTTTGGCCATCGTATGACCCCTATGACCTCACACATTAGGGGGCATCTGTTATAGCTGATTTCACCACTCCAGGTGAATCACACTTTGTATGGCCTTCCCCTGTCTCACTACAGACTCCTTAGACCCCATGGACCATCTTTTGTCCTTTGATGTTTCCTTGACCATCCCTAAAAACATGTGAAAAATGATATACGCGACTTTTAAACCCTTAATCGCATATATACGCGGGTTTGAACACTAAAACTGTGTACATCAGGATGTGTACAAAATCCAAATCCTTTTGGAGTTTTCCTTGACATGGATCTGACTCACTCAACTCCTAGCCTTCCCTCTGCCTTGATATTGCTCGAATTTGACCTTTCATTACCCCTTTGGAAAACTATATAAGGAACTCTATGATACATTGAAGGCATATGAGAGAATTGAGAGCAAAGAAACTATAGTCCATTGTTTCCGGAACTTATGCTTGAGTCTACATCCCTTTGTCCCTTGGAGCACTAGTGTGTTCTTCCCAAGCTTGCCTTTTTATTGTGAGCTTTCTATTGAGAGATGGAGGATTGAAGTGGTGGAGGCCCAAGTGGGGGATTCAGCTTCTCCAGTTCGTAGACGTGCCATCATAGGTTGTATCTTGTAATCTTTGATTTATATTAATAGAAATATCTTTTCCTGTCCAATAATGTGTGTTTGAATGAATATTGTATCCATTGGATTATGTCAAATGCTTATACATTATTGATTATATATGCTAGAATAGATCTAACACCATGATATATAGAATGCTTGTATTGTTTACTTGTTGTTGAGGAAGTAATCTATCAATTCAAGTTGAAGTTGGAAATCTCAATGGGGATCTACTTCAACCATCTGGAATAAGGTACGAGGTATGATCCTTTAGTCTTAGACATTTAATTTCTATTGCATATTGGAAAGGATTGATTTCTGGAGTCAAGCTGTCTGTTGTGGTACCCCAAGCCATAGGGATTTCTCTTCGTAACACACATGCATTCATATCATATCATTATATTCAGTACAAGAAGAGAATATCCATATGATTTCTTGTATGATCATATACATTATACAAAAAATCCCCATGCTGAAATGCATTGGGAGAAACATCAAAAGATGATAGTTTGAGTCGTCCTCCTATGACTCTATGTGCTCCTTAGTGTCCTCCTCATCTAATCTATCCTCCTCCATCGACACATCACCATGTGTCACTGCTTTGACATACTCAACAACAACCATGATCCTCCTCATCGGGGAGATCCACTCCAGAGGACCTCTATAGCACACGACGATCAGATCATCATTTAGGCATGACCACTCATCATCGATAACCCTGTCCAATAGCTGCTCCATGTTTAGCCGTAATGAGTCCAATCTTACACTTTGTTGCCTCCTCTTCCTGTGAACGGGTGGATCTAACCCCTCCACCCTGCCCTTGTTCAACTGGTACCGCACTAGAGCGTGTGGTCCCAAGTCTGCACATGCACATAGTATGTCATCAATATCTATCACACATATGATCTAACCACCACTGCTCTAGTAAAATATATATTAATGAAACCATAAAGAGTCATGTATACATATCGTCAGGTCCCTATACTTGTCCTAGAGGTTGATTCATCTCTGGATCTCCCTGGTAGTCCATCCCCACGTATGGATAGTCCTCTATGAGGATAGGAAGCAAACGCCACTGTGAAAAATCTCTTGGGTGAAGAAATGAACCACCAAACCAACTCCCTCCTTGATTATCATCTCACACCATTGCCTCATCTGAGGCTCGCGAGATCCCCTATCACGCATCGCCAGATGTGGTCGCACTGTCGGTATTCGCTCAAAGAAGAATGAGAAAAAGGAGGGGAAACATAAATCCCCATTCACCAATCTAGATTATTTCATCCTATGCCAAACTACTGTCAAATACATCTAGGAACACCCATAGTAGGTTCCCCTTAAACACACTCTCGACCATCAATATCTGGTCGCCCAATATCTTGTGAGGAAATTTCGATCCCAGTATCTCCAACACCATTTCTGCCACTACCCGAGTCTCTAGAATCTCAATGTCACACACCAAAATGTATGGCACATGCACATAAGCTAAGGCATAGAAATTCATGGCACACAAGCCATCCATCAACACCCTCTTGGGAGTTTCGATAAGATATCGTTGATAATTCCCAACAATGGGAGGATAGTGAAAAATACACATCTTGAAGGGTGATCTCCAACTGCTCACCCTGTATGATGAAACACCTTTATCCCAAAAGCTCACCATCTTGTTCAGTAGTAGCTTTGTTGAATGCATCAGGGGGATCTGCAAGAACTTTAGCAACCCACACCGGTTGAGCATATACTATACTGCCCCTTCCTTCTCCATTTGATCTCTAAGGTCCCCAATGTCTCACTCTCACCATCTGACTTGAGGCATCCTGCAAATAAAAAAAGTACCTGTCAGACTCATTTACACAAAATTTTCATTTATTTTCTAGGTCTCTCCTGTCGGGCCTTTTTGTGTGACCCAAGTCACTCAAAATTCTTGACAGGTCGTGCCTATTTCCTGAATATGTGTGACCCAGAATGCACCTATATACCTAACATGTGTGGCCGGGTCGCACCTATCTACATGATAGGTGCGACTTGGGTCGTAATTTTTCCATCAAAAAGTGATAACCAGCCCTATGAACCCTTCAATCTCAATTGAGGCCCACAAAATGAGAAAAAATAAAAACCAAACCACTGAAATTGATGGGCTAGATGAGAGCTCTTACCTGAAACTCACAGATCAGAAAACCGCCAGTCCAATCGGAAGAAATCAACAACTTTTCTCTGGGGCCCTCCACTCCAAACAACATTGCACAATGAAAATGACACATGGCATGTGGCCTGCCCTTTTTATGGGCCTCCATTTGGTTAACTCTTTGAGGTACATCTTTTAGTTGAAACATAATTTCCAAACTCTAAGTTTAGAAAACTAGGGTTTCTCTGACAAACCCTAGGTTAGCCAGCTCCAAAACCAAGTCGAGCACCTCAAATTAGTAAGATATAAATCTTTTCTATTTCTATTTGAGTTTTTCATTTGAAAATATGACTCACCATACTCATCAAGTTGAGGACAAACTTGGAAAGGCTGATAACTTCTGAGCATGGAAGTACACAATCTCTCTAATCCTTGAAGAAAATGATTTGGATCAGTACATCAATGGAGAACTTCCAAAACCAGAGGGAGATGAGACTAAGGATACTCATAAGAAGAACTTGGCTAAGGCCAAGAGAATCATTACAGATTCTAGTAAGGATCACCTCATCCTCCATGTGTCTTCCTTCAGGACACCGAAAGAAGTATATGATGCTTTGACAAAGATGTTTGAGGGAAAGAACATCAACCGGAAGATGACTTTGATGAACCACTTGAAATATGTGAAGATACAAAACTCAGAAACTATAAAGTCCTACTTCACAAGGGTTTCTCAAATCAAAGAACAACTTGAATCAATTGAAGAGAATATCGAAGAAGGAGAAATTGTGATGACTACCTTGAATGGTCTCCCTAGATCATGAGACTCATTCATTCAAGGAATCTGTGAAAGATGGAAGCTGATGTCTTTCATCTCCCTCCAAGAAGAATGTAAACAACAAGAATCTTGACTCATAACAAGAGAAGATAATATGGAACAAACTAAAGATCAAGCTCTCACATTACACACCATGAAGAGCTACAAGAAGAAGGAGAACTATCATCAAAACAAGAAGAAGGACAAGAAAAAAAAGAAGATCAAGAGAGATCATTTCAAGGTTAGATGATATAATTGTGATGAAAAGGGACACCTTTTCAGAGACTTTCCCATCATTAAAAAGAGACACCATGCTCATGTTTTCAAAGAAGATGAACCAACAAACAAAATATTTAGAATAGAGGAGGATGATTCAAATGAAAAGTATGTGCTAATCTCAGCACTTACTAGCACTATCTCACATGGAAGTAATATTTGGATTGTGGATAGTGGGGCATCCAAACACATGACGAGATACAAAGAATTATTCATCAATATGTATGAGCATGAGTTACCTCACAAAAGTGAAACTTGGGGATGATTATTGATACCCCATAAAATGGAGTGGAGTAGCTTCATACAAGCTAGAATTCAGGAAATATTTAAAGATGAAGGATGTGCTATATGTTCCAAGACTGAAGAAGAATCTTTTATCCATATATGCACTAGATTCAAAGGGAATACGAGTTTCATTTTTCAATGGCCAAATTCTAATGTGTCCTAAAGGAAATATAATAGATGATGCAACATTGATTGAAGAATAATACATTGGATTGTATAAACTAAAAGGAAAACCTAAACATGCATTGGTTCATGAGTCAATAGAACCAAGGGAACTATGGCACTGAAGGTTTGTACATGTGCACTAAAAAGCAGTACCGATGAAAAGCAAAGAAGTCTCTATACTTCCAGATATCCAAGCAAACCATGAAAGCATTTGCAAAGGATGTGCACAAGGAAAAAATGAAAAGAAGACATTTTCTAGAAGTGAAAGCAAGGCTAAAGGAATACTAGAGATAGTACACTCGGATGTATGTGGACCCATTTCTTCTAGCTCATTAAGTGGGTATGTGTACTATGTTTCCTTTATAGATGATTTCTCACGTGAGAATTGGAAATATTTCTTGAAGGGGAAAAATGAAGCATTTAGTAAGTTCAAGGAATATAAATCCTTGGTCGAGAACCAAACCGAAACAAATATCAAGACTCCGTAGTTAGATAATGGTAGAGAATTCACCTTGGGATAATTCAAGGAACTCTGTAGAGAGTCTATGATTAAGAGGGAGTTGAGTACTCCATATAGTCCTCAATAGAATGGGGTTATGGAATGAAAGAACTAGACCATAATGGAAGAAACAAAAGCAATGTTACATGACCATGATCTTCTTATGCACATTTATGAGGAATTAGTAAGGACAAATGTGTATGTACAGAAACATACTCCTCATTGAGTACTTGACAACAAAACTTCGGAAGATCCTTTCTTAGGATAGAAAATTAAGTCAGCCATCTTAGAATATTTGGCTTCCTGGTGTACATACATATCCCAAAGGAGAAGAGGACCAATTTCAATACTTCTGGGAGGAGGGGTATATTCATAGGATACAATGATACATCAAACACCTACCAAATATAGTTTACAGGATTCAAGAAGATCGACATCAATAGAGATGTAATCTTTGATGAAGACTCAACATACTTCAACTCCAAAAGGCTACCTATTCAAGAGGTCGAGGATCCTAAATAAAGGAGAGTCCGAGACATGTAAAATTGGAGAAGAAATTCTAGAATACCATGAATATCATGACATGGAAGAACGACAAGATTCGGTAGAGACACTTATCGAGAAGGACTTCCACAAGAGGAAACCAACATGGGAACGAGAGCTCATTCAAGAAGCATAAAGGTATACTGCTCTAGAAGGAATGCATAGAGAAAGGAAAAGACAAAATAGTGACAACAACTATGTGGCCATGTTGTGTGACACTATTGACAAGGAACCTTCCACTTATGAAGAGGATTCAGAAAAAAAATAATGGAAGGATGCCATGATCGAGAAGTATCAGTCAATCATGAAGAATGATGTCTGGGAGATAGTTTTGAGACCGAAAAAGAAGTCTATCATGACTTCGAATTGGATCTATAAGATCAAGCATACTAGAGATGGAAGCATCGAGAAATACAAGGAAAGATTCATAGCATGAGTCTTCTTGCATAAAGATGGAATAGAATACAAAGACACATTTGAACTCGTGGTGAGGTACACTTCCATTAGGAATATACTTTCATTGGCTACAATTATGAAATGGAAGACACACCAGATTGATGTCAAGACAAAATTCTTGAATGGTGTAGTTGAGGATGAAGTGTACATGGAACAACCATTGGGATTTGAGACACATGACAAGAATAATCATGTGTGAAATTGAATAGGGACTTATATGGATTAAAACAGGATCCGATGACATGGCACAACTGGATGGATAGATTCCCGATCAGCCAAGGATTTACCAAGAGTAAAAATAATTACAAAATTTACTTCAATGTTGAAGGAGGAAGATCAGTGATGCTCTTGCTATATGTTGATGACTTATTTTTGAAAGGCTAGGATGAACTCATTAAAGATATGAGGAGACTTGCTACAGAGTTTGAGATGAAATACCTAAGTATGATGCACTACATATTAGGCATGGAGGTGTGGCAGAATGCAGTTGGGATTTTCCTTAGTCAAGGAAAGTATATAGTGGAGATTCTAAACAAAATGTTGGATTGCAAGGAAATAACCATAGATATGTAATCAAACTTGAAGCTTTTGAGTGATGCTTCATCAGATTCAGTTCTGAGTTGATGCCACAATGTATCATCATATGATTAGCTCATTGATTTATCTGATGAATATGAAACCTGATAGATGATTTGTTGTGAACACCCTAATCCAGTTCCTAACATATTCGAGAGATGTTCAACTGGTAGTTTCGAAGCATGTATTGAGGTACCTAAAGTACCAGTGGATTATGGGCTCAAGTGTGATGCAAATCAGAAGATTAGCCTACATGTTTATGTTCATTTGGATTGGGCAAGTAGCACCATTGATAGTAAGAGAACTTTGGGTTTATTCTTCCGTTTAGGATCTGATATGATCTCCTGGTTTAGCAAGAAGTAGTCATGCACGAAGTTGAGTACAACCAATGAAGAGTATGTTGTCACTTTCTCATCTAGTTGTGAGGTAGCGTGGCTGTGAAAGATACTGTCTGGTTTGTTTGATCTCTAGTTAGATGTCAATTTTATCTTTTGTGACACTTAGAGTTGCATGAAGCTATTGAAGAACCATGTTATCCATGAAAAGTTGAAGCACGTAGAAATAAAATTCCACTATGTCAGCGGTATGGTGCAGAAAGGAGCACAAAATATTCAGTACATGGAAACGAGTGAGCATATAGATGATGTGTTGACAAAGCCTCTATACAGATTGAAGTTCAAGTACTTCAGACAAAGACTTGGTGTGATCCATAACGAGACCCCTCGAAATACAGAGTGATGAGTTCTAGCATAGCTGGAGAAACAAGTTTTATAAGCATAAAATCTTGGCAAAGGTCGTAGGTTTCTTAGACACAATCATTCCTGTAGGTTGTCCTTGGATGTAATAAGTCCTGACAAAGCTCATAGGTTATCCTTGGATGTAATTAATCCTGATATGTTTATATGCTAGAAATAATGAGAGATAAGAAGACGAATATGCATAATATATCACATGGGAAATAAGATAGGATTTACAAGCGGAAAAGACCCTGGTGTAGAAGGTTTCTTAGACGTAATTAGTCTTGTAGGTTGTCTGAGTGGAAATACGAGTCTTGGAGTGATATGCAGGTTACTCAGAATTAATTAGTATTGAGACTGGTTATCTGAAAGTAAATATGAGCCTTGGCATGGTACGCAAGTTATTTAGATGTAATAAGTCCCATGGGTTGTCCGAATGTATAAATATCCATGGCATGGTACACAGGTTACTCGGATGTAATATTCCCCGAAGGCATTCTACATGAAAAAAGATCCTGTACTCAGGTTGTTTAGATGTAATAAGTCCTTGAGGCTGACATGGAATGTAAAATTCCTAGTGTAGCAGGTTTTTCGATCGTAATCAGTCCTTACATTTACATCTATATATGAGTGTTCCCAAGTTGGAGATGATAAGGTCACGAAGCACGTGAGGTGCACATAGGTGGTTCTCCTTTACTGGTACAATGTAGGTTAACCGTGGAGATACATAATGCACTGAGTGTGCTCCTAGGAAATTCATTCATAGTAGATGTTAAAGGTTGTCTTAATGACATGAAATATCTTGGCATGCTAGTATGGTGATAGAATGCAGGTGTTCTACATCTTGGATGTGATCTGTGTGCTCCATATTTTTTCTTTTATTTTGTGCATGAAAAAAGAGATTATCTCGATACAACGAGATAAATGTAGGAGATGTAGGTTATTGTCGTGGAAATGTAAAGAAGGATCAAGATTGTTCCTATGCGATGGCTTGCTCAAAGATGTGATGAATACCTAGATTTGGACTAGGCATACACCCAAAATGAAAAAGGGTTGGTTCCATAGAAACTTCCAATGATTGATAATACCTTTTGATGATCAATAAGAAGATGATGATGACTCTGTGATGATGACTAGGCCATATTTGTTGATTATTGTGGAAGAGAGAGAATACCTTCCTAGTTAAGAGGGAGTGTCACATGTATTTGTAAATTCAGAAGATATTCTTATATATATTATCATTGTATGTTTTTGTACCCCCGTCGAAGATGTGTTTTCCTCCTTGCGAGATGTATTTATTTTTTATATACCTCGAGGTACAACTTCCATTGTAAGTCAAGGCAATAGAACCCAATGAAACATCATGTAATGTATTTTTGGAGTCTCTCTAGGAGAAGTCAGACCTGTTAGGGTAATAGGTCGATCCCAATCATTTAATAGGTCAATGAATTTATTAGTATAAATATGGAGGTGCCATCCCTTATTTATACACACCTCACACTCACTCAAGTTCACATGAGAGAGAGAGAAATAAGGAGGAGAGATAAATAGCTATTGGAGGCTTCTTATTATTGGGTTTGATCATCTTACGACATAGTATTTCTAACTGTACTATTCAGAGGAATTTTATGGGGTTTTCTCCTTTATGGTTTCCTCGATGAAAATCTATGTGTCCTATGTATCTGTTTTATCTTATGCATATTGATGTACTTGCTATTATTTCGACTAAATATCCCAACTAATCTAATAATATCTAAGAAAAACTAACATTGTCCACATTACATTTAATGATCTTTAATTCTACTCTAATGGTACATACGAGACCCCCATTACCCCTTAGGGAGGGTTAAAACACTTGTTATAAACCAAAATATGAAATTTAGGTCTTATATAAATGATACCAACATTAAAATAGAGAAACACAATATATATTCAATAAGCTCAAAAATTTATTATTATGGAAATGCTATTCTTTTGTGGGATAAATCAAGCATGTTCACTTTCCTCTTCGAGAGGGATTCCCCCTAATGATCTAAGCTCAACAAACAATATTCATCTCCACCTTCCAAAAGTTGGACTCTATCATTATTTATAGAATCACCATATAATACTAACCTCCTAACCACCTAGTGAAACATCTTTAATGAGGTCCCATTACATTTATTTACTTATTTAGTGGGAATTATTTAATAATAAAAGTATAGTGGATCTATTCCACTTTACATTGAATGGACTCCACTTTTACTCTAATCGTCCCTTTGAGCCCCCCATCACCCCCTAAGGAGGGTCATAACATTGGATCAATCATTTGGATATGTATGATTTGACAACAAGGTTTCCTATATTGGTGTATATAAGAGTAAATATATTTCTAAAATGAGGTTACCAGGCTATCCTACACAATTGGCTGTGGGAGGATCCTTTTTCCTTGTTTAAAGTCTCTTGATACAAAATCTATTGATGTTTTTGTTGTAGATGAACACATCATCAATTTCTTAAAGAGGAAGTTTTACACATTAGTTCCTTAGTTATCTTAAGAAATTAGATTTGGATTGAGTGAGCGTTTTCATCTATTCAAGCCTATCCATGTAAGGTGATTTTTAATTTTGGGTGGATGATAAAGAAGACTGGTGATTTTATTCTTGCTTTCTAGATTTACAATTCTCAGGTTTATTTTATTATAATTGTTAAAAAAATACTAGAGGTAAAGGATTTTCTAATTCCTTTCCTAAGTAAATATCAAGTTCATTCAATTCCAAATAACTTAGTGAGTATGTTGGACAAGTTTTCATTTCAATATTGTAGAGTAGTTTAACTAGTCTATTATTTGGGTTTGGTACTGATTGCGCCGTGGTTTCTTGGGTTCTTGTTGCATAGTGTTTTGTTGGGGAGTAGGTAGAAAGTATTTTTGTTTCTATGAGGAATGAAATACTATTGAGATTTAGGACAATAAGGCTATTGTAAACACTAAAATGGGATAGATTCATCTTGAGGTAGATATTTCCACTATTATGGGAGTGGTTTTACTTTAGGCTATTTTGTTAGTATAAGGGATACTAAGTTATAGGAGAAGCGTACAATTCATAATTATAATGATGATTTGCATAAGGAATACCTTTTTGAAATTTTCTTGGTTAAAGTTTCCTACTCTAATTGATGAAACATTGATTCTTAATGTTCTCTTCAAATCCTTGATACACAACCTTTAAATCAAGTATAGATGGACATTGGATTGTCTCATGGTTGTTATTATAAATTCCACATAAATCCATATTTATTAATAGGAATTCATTCCTAAAATGTCTCTTTGTACATTTAAGGAAAAAAATCTAAATATTTATCATTTTACTCTTGTTTCCACCCGATTCACATAGTATCTAGTTTCATAGCAAGTGAATGTAGAATACAAGTTTCAAATATTTAGTTGTATTTATAAATTTAGAATTTGTTATCCCATCTATTTCTACTTTTGATGACTATAAACAATCACTATGTATCCTCATTTTTTTCTTGTTGATAACTCTTAAATAGTTTTAAAAAAATATTTTATCTCATCATAATAAAATTCAAGGATGTCACAATTAGCACTTAATTTAAACACACTCATCCACTTTATAATTCCTCTAACGAGTACCAATTCAAGGGGATGCATATCCAACCTAAAATTTCAATATATCTTATGGACGACTTAAAATATTTCTACATAATATTAAAAAGGTTATTTTCTCCCTAGTTCAATGTTACACCTAAATCTCGTCACCCTCATGTTATGAGATAGGTATTCCCTTGTCTGCTGCAATCCCTCAAAGTTTTCCCTAAAGAAAGGAAGGAATAAAATATCCCCTTGCAATTTTTCCATGTTTTTAGCTAGTAACGCTCCTCTTCCATTGACAAGAAGTGTTACCCAAGTCAGCAACTCTCCTGATACATGAGTAAGAAGTGGTGCCACCACCTCTAGCCTTGCTGCAAGAAGCGTTACCCCCTTAACACCACCTGTTTGCTTCATTGGAGGAGCAGTGCTCTAGTTTTCAAGGCAAAAAGAGAATCTTCGAGAGGATTCTCGAAGATTGCCTTTGTGGAACCTCATCCCTATGGTTTAGGAACCACCTGGAACTCGAGATCCTCCCTTTTTTGATCTAATATCCACCTCACCCATGAGATCCTCGACCATAGCTATCCTCCCATGCCTTTAAATACTGGCTCATTCCCCATGGGAGAGAGGAGGAAGAATTGTGTTGCATACCCAAACTCTGTCAAAATAATTCTTCAGCTATTGGAGGAAAGGTGAAGTTAGAGGCACAGATCCATTGGAAGGAAATATCAACACCAAGGCATGAAGGTTGTAGTTTCTCCAATCATTTATAATAAAAAAACGTCTTTTCTTTCCCATATTTACTGTTTCATTTGTATGTATTGATTGATTCGTTGGCCACAAGCATAGATCTAGTTGATTATATTATATGCTATCATGTTTCTCTTGTTGTTTTCCATCTTTTACAGTTCTTCTGCGAGGATAGCGAGGACAACCTTTTAGAGAAGTATCATGGAATTTCATTCATGTGATTAACCGGATCTAGGGGAAGTTTAACATTTGGTGTTTGTGTTTTGTTCTAAACCTAGACCATTCAGATCGAGGGAACCAACTCTTGTCCACAAGAGGTGCGTATTTCCGGCTAACAAAAGTGGTGACTCCGCTAGGGATCTACTTTGAATTCTGAATCTTTGGTAAATTGAAACCTCCACCTTCATTTTCAATTTCTAGATCTACTTTTACAATTGATAGATCTATAGATCTGCTTTGAATTTGATTGATTTTCCTCTATATGTCTTTGGATATTTATATTTTTTGTTCACTGGGTTTTTTGGTGATTGTTTGGGTTCATTCTTGGGATTGTAGCTTACGTTTATGTTGCTTTTTTATTTTTCAAATCACCATCTCGGGCACTGCTCTTGGGCTCTGTTACAAGTGTGGTTCTGGATCAGTTGTCACCACCCTTTCCCTGTTAACATAAAGCGGTGCCACTGCTCTTTCTCTGTGTTAACGAGGAAGTGCTGGACTGTGGTAATGCTCTGGTGTGAAACTGCAGAAGCAGTGCCACTGCTCTATTTCTGTGTACAAGAAGCGGTGCTTGGGCTGGTAACACCTTGTTCAACACCTGTAGATGTGGTGCTAGGTATTCTTCTTAGCCCTATTTGTTGTTTGATTATTAAATGTTTTTTTTGGTATTTGAGATGCATGCTTTAGAAAGTTATAGTTGTTGTTTGAACTTTGCAATTTATTTTTGAATAGAAAACCCAATCAAAAACAAAAAATTCAATCTGGAACCCCTAGGGAGCATGTATGAATCCATATATTCTCAATAATTCTAATTGATGTTGGTCTTTTAAAGATTTATAGTTGGCCTTGGATAGAAGTTGGTTTTATTAGATCTATGATCTATCTTCTTTAACATAACAAGAAATTATTCTTTCAGTTTTCTTATTTTATTATACATGATTTTTGTATGGTTTTTCCTTTTTTCAAAAATTGTGACAGAATCCATATAAAAGTTATTCTAGAATGTTTCTTTTAGTTCATTCTTGTTTTAGTTGAAGAAATATGAACGGTTTTTCTATAAAAGGTGTAATTACTTTTCTTGCTTCTCATTAGAGATCTCACTTCTTTTTCAGTTCAAAAATAGAAGATTTTATTTGTTTAAGTTAGGAAAGGATCGTATAAGCTAGTCTGTTTTATTTGTGTATGGGATTTATTTTGTGTTTAAAATAAATTTAACCTCTCTCTCCCTTCCATAAGTAGGGCATACCTTTAAAGTGAAAGTGAAATTTTGCACAATCATACTGAATGGTTTTACTTTTTATGTTCTTACCTCATGCATCCACCTAACTATTCAAGATAAAATCAAGCGTTAGACTCGAGTTAAAATTTTGTAGCAAGGTGTGATAGGTTAGAGACATGTTTTGAGGTCTTTAAACGTAGGAGCTATCATTTATTACCTGCACTGCATCCCAAGGATCATGTGGTTCTTCCACGTATCTCTGGTATATCGAATGTCCTTACACATACCCTTGATGTATATCAAAAGGTACTTCAGGTACTCAGTTGTATATTGGAAGGCCCCTTTCGAACAACTGTGCATTAGAAAACACTACTATGGAGTGGAGCTCCCATGTACCTTGTGTATATCAAGATACACTTTTAGGAATCCTGAGACCATCCGAGTAAACCCATTTGGTCCTCCTATCCCATGAGGTTCCAGACCTTTGATCCACTCCTCTCACATATTTTTCTTGCTGCTTTAGTTTGGATAGCACTTGTTGTCTTTAAAGTTAGGATTTTTTAGAAGAGAGAGATAGTTTTGTTACATAGTTATGGATTCGCCTTCCAGGACTACCAACCAAGAGAGTCCTTTACGAAGCACATATTTTATTTCCCTCCATATGGGGATGTTGGTCCTCCTCTCATGGCTATGTTAATCCTTCCTAGATTGACTATTGGATTACCTATTTGGTTATTCTCCAAGTCAGTTGTCCCATGTACACTAGTTGCTTTTGATCCTAATCCTTCATCGCAGGAACATCAACATCATGTCGATTCTTCGCCTTCTTCTCCACATGAGTCTTCTCTCCTTTCTCCCTCTTCGCCTGTTGAAAGTTGTAGTACTAGTAGTTAGGTGGATAAGAAAAAGAAGAAAAGGAAGATTAATAAGAAGAAAAACAAACAAAAAACCAAGTCTCAACCAATTACTCCTCCTAGTGCAGAGAGTGTTGATTTGCACACCCAAATACCGTGTAAACCCAAATTCCCTTCCAGACTTTGCAAGGGTGATCACCTTCTGAAAAATTGTCATGGTTTAGCCCTGGTTTTAGAAAAATGGTCTAAGGTTTCCCAAAAACCAATGTCATCAGCCTCTAGTCATCATACTGATGATCCCCCCTCAACCAGGGACTCTGTGGTTAAGAGTCGGAAGGGTAAAGCTAGAAATCCTTGCTTGCTATGTAAGGACATGCACTTTACTTACCTTTGTCCTCTCATGAATGAAGCTTCTAAGTGGTTGAAATATATTAATGTTCCTCAGCAACGGCTTCCTACCAGTTATCGTAAGTTGTCACTTGACATCCCATTGGTTGATAAATTGGTTGATCTAGTTCTAACCTTGGTCGATCCCAATATTTCATTGAAGAGTGAATTTGAAGTGGTCGATCCAGTTCCATCCTCGGTTGATCCCACTCTTCCTTTGAAGAGTGAATTCCAAGTGGTCAATTCAGATTCATTTATGGTTGATCCCACTCTTCCTTTGGAGAGTGAAGTTAGAGTGGTCGAGTTGATGTCATATCCACCTGATCCCACTCTTTCATCAGAGAGTGCTAATATTGAAGTAGCCACTTTGACCAATTCTTTGTCTTGTTATTCTCTTCGGGTAGAGAGTGAACTGAAACCTGCTGAAATCTTTATGATTCATTCCAATTGTTCTTGACAAGAGGACATTTTTTCTGTTTCGACAGCATCCTATCCAAATAGTGAGGTTATTTCCTTTGACTGGAGTAACCTAACAGAATCTCGTCTTCATTCGAGTGTTCTTTTCCAGATAGTTGTGCAAGTTATCACTTGGTGTATGCTTCACACTGTTGTTGACAAAGGGGCTTCTGTTAGCATTCTATCCTCAACTGCTTAGTAAGGTTTAGGTTCTCCTTATCTTGTGCCAGCCACCAATCAGATACTGGCTTTTAATCGCAGGCCTAATTCACCTTTAGGTATCCTTCCTTATTTACCTATCAATTTAGGAGGGGGAACTATCTGTATTGATGTTATGGTGGTCCAAGGTCCTTTAGATTTCAATCTTCTCCTTGGATGTGATTATGTTTACACCATGAAGGATGTAGTTTCCACACTCTTTAGAGTTATGCATTTTCCCCATGATGGTAAGATTGTGACCATTGATCATCTTTCCTTTGTTACACCTGACCATCGCATCACTCCTAGTAATCAGATTGCCCTGAATGTGCCTCATGTTCTTATGATTCCTTCCCTTTCTTCTAGTTAGCTTCTTCCCATCATAGGTAAAATGGCGGGCATGGCTCTAGTCTATGGACATCATACTGGAGTTAAGCTTCTAGCTTTTATATAATGGGGGAAATATACCTACCTCTGGATATCATGTTGGGTAAGAGAAGGTTGGTGAGCATAGTTCCTATTCTGTGTCAAGCTCGTTAAAAAATGAAACAGATATCTGCGAGCATATTTATTTTTCTGTGTCAAGCTCATTAAAAAATGAAACATGTTGGTGAGCATAGTTCATATTCTGTGTCAAGCTCATTAAAAAATGAAACAAAAATATGTGAGCATAGTTCCTTTTATCTATGTAAATCTTGTTAAAAATGAAACATTCCTGAGAGCATAGTTCTTTTTCTATGTCAAGCTCATTAAAAAATGAAACAGGTTTGTGAGCATAGTTCTTTTTCTTTGTAAATCTCGTTAAAAAATGAAACAGATTCCTGTGAGCATAGTTCATTTTTTATTTCAAGCTTGTTAAAAAATGAAGTAGGTTTCCTTTAAGTAAAGTTTACCTTCTGGTTTCAAGCTTGCATAAAAATGAAACTATGTTTCAGGCATAGCTATTTTCTGTTTCAAGCTTGTGTAAAAATGAAACAGGTCATTTTGAGCATAGTTCTTATTCTGTGTTAAGCTCATTAAAAAATGAAGCAGATACACTGAGCATTCTTTCGATTGATCTTTGAGCTCGTTAAAAATAGTAAGATGGTGTTGAGATTACTTTTGATTTTTTGCGCTCTAGTTAAAACATGAAAAGTGGTTTGAGCTTAGTTTATTACATTTTCCTACTCTAGATTCAAACATGAAAAAGGTTAATGGAGTTTTCGTTAAGATATTTTATGACTCTTTAAAATGTGAAAAGATTGCTGAGTGAAATTTTCTTCTTCATGCTCGTAAAAGGACTTGAAGAGTTGTCTTCTTGGTGATAGTTTACCCCTTTTTCGGAACAAGGGGAACTACTTACGAAAAATGTACACTCCATCCAATCATGACTGGAAGAGTTTATAATTTTTCGGGTCCTAGGGACTAAATCATATGAAAACAGACCCTTTTGGATTCTTCTTCCGTCTTCGTTCAGACTCTATAAACATGAACAATACCGAGTTAAATTTCATTGGAATCGTTAAACTAAACATTGAGAGACCCTCTTTTGGGAATGAACCCCTGCTTTCTCAGGTTCATAAAAAATATGAATTTGGACTTGTCCAAAGGATGAACTATATCAAGTGTTTGTTACCCTCTTTGAACTTGTAAAAACAAAAAGAGGCACTCATTAATCATTATGGGGAAATTAATGGAAATGGAAAACATTTTGCAATAATGGAAGTTATTAGTCACCTTTGAACATGGAACTTGTTTGCATTCATTCAGTCAATCGAGTATTCAACTTGTCTCTGAGTTGATCCACTTTCATGAGTCATGTCACTCCTTTGAGTATTTCAAATAATGCATCGTCCATTGTCACATTGTGTTCCACCTTACCAAGTCAATGTTGCCAAGTCTTCGGTTGTGCCACCTTATGTTCAAAAGGGAAATTGTCTTGAGAGTTTACACCTACAGTCAAACAATTTTTTGTGTCAGTTACTTTTGAATCAGTCCTATGGTTACATCATACTCAAAATTCTAGAACTTTGTTCCTAGTTTCATGTCGTCAATGTGGGATTCATCATGGCCCTCCTTCGATGAGACTATTCCTGTCGACATCAGCTCATAATCCAGGAATTAGTCTTACAACAAGTTTAGTACCTTGAGGTCTATATGCATCAATGAAATATTTTCTTGCTCTTGACATAGGTTCACATCATTGACCTTTGATCAAAATATTTGACTGAGTGTTCGACATCAAATCATATATTCACAGCTAGGAGATTGTACTAGGGTACCTTGGGAATCATTGACATTAATGGTGATTTCCCTAGCACTTGTTAACGGTTCTCATAATTGATCGGTAATCAAGTGGTTTCTACCATGTTTGACATCAAATCATTGTAATCACATGGATATAATCGTACTTTATGGAAGATGAGACGAAGACCCTGGGTATCTGTTTAAGCACTCATTGCTTTCCCTAGGTTGCGATGGAGTATTTTGTATGAGTCTTAGCATGGATCCACATTGTATGTTCATGGCTATGCTCATATTTGTGTCTGAATGACATATATCTACATTGTATGTTTAGTAGCTATATATTTCCAAATTTGAGTCTTCTTTTCATGGATCTACGTTGTATTTCAGTAGCCATGCATTTTTATTATCTCACATGGATCTATGTTTTATTGGTCGGCAACCATGTTGCGAGTCATTTGGGACATGTATCAAAATTTGCTGCAGAAATTTTGTGATGTTTGAGAAGTTCCGACCATTTGACCTTTTCCTCGGGACTACACCTTCTTCTATCAAAGTATTATTCCCATCGTTTCTCTCTAGACATCATACTTTGGGGGGGAAGTTTGTTACACCTAAATCTCATCACCCTCATGTTATGAGATAGGTATTCCCTTGTCTGCTCCAATCCATCAAAGTTTTCCCTAGAGAAATGAAGGAATAAATTATCCCCTTGCATTTTTTCCTTGTCTTGAGCTGGTAACGATCCTCTTCCATTGACAAGAAGCATTACCCATGTCAGCAACACTCCTGATACATGAGAAAGAAGTGGTACCACCACATCTAGCTTTACTGCAATAAGCATTTCCCCCTTAACACCGCCTGTTTGCTTCATTGGAGGAGTGGTGCTCGAGTTTTCAAGGCAAAAAGAGAAGCTTCGACAGGATTCTTGAAGCTTTCCTTCGTGGAGCCTCATCCCTATGGTTTAGGAACCACCTGGAGCTTGAGATCCTCCCTTTTTGGATCTAATCTCCACCTCACCCATGAGATCATCAACCATACCTATCCTCCCATTCCTTTGAATACTGGCTGATCCCCCATGGGAGAGAGGAGGAATAATTGTGTTGCATACCCAAACTCTGTCAAAATAATTCTTGATCTATTGGAGGCAAGGTGAAGTTAGAGGCAAGGATCCATTGGAAGGAAATATCAACACCAAGGCTTGAAGGTTGTAGTCTCTCTAATAATTTATAATAAAAAATTTCTTTTCTTTCCCATATTTATTGTTTCATTTGTATGTATTTCTTGATTCCTTGGTCACAACAATAGATCTAGTTGATTATATTGTATGCTATCATGTTTCTCTTGTTGTTTTCCATATTTTACAAGTTCTTCCAAAGGATAGTGAGGACAACCTTTGAGAGAAGTATCATGGCATTTCATTCATGTGATTAAATAAATCTATGGGAAGGTTAACATTTAGTGTTTGCATTTTGTTCTAGACCTGAACCATTCAGATTTGGGGAACCAGCTCTTGTCCATAGAAGGTGCGTATTTCCGGCTAATAGTCATTATGAATATTGCATCCCTAGTGTCTTGAGCCTTGCAGTAATATTTATATTTCTCGATGAAAGTTTGTTTCATTTGTTGCAAAACAATAATGATGCTCCTATAAAGGCTCATAAACAAGTGTGATGCTACTTCCTAGAGAATAGATGGAAAGAGCCTCAAATTTTGAGATTTGTTTTAGAGGAATAAGTCCTACATAGAGATTCAAATTCAAAAAAAAAATGTGTTGGGATGCTTTTTTTTCATCCCATGAAATAGGTGAAGAACAAACTACTTCATTTATTGAATGGTAAATTGAGAAAATGTGATTTCTCTTCTCCTTCCTCTACAATGAGTTTTAGATAGAGGGTTCCATTTATGGGCTTAGTTATTGTTTAGGAAAAAATAAAATTTGTGGCTATCCATGCAAAAAGTAATCCTTCTTGTTTTCCTTCAAATAATCTTCAAATTTCCTTTGTTATACTTTAGAGATTTGAAATAAAGGTTGATCCCAATGACTACTATGTTTTTATTACACAATGACATAAATATATGTTTTATAGAAAATATCCTAGTTTATTTATAAAATCATATATGAATTCTATTTCAAAGTCTAAAGAAAATAGAGACAATAGAGACACTATAGGAAAAAGAAAACTACCCAAAAAAAAGTCAACTTTCAACCTAGTAATGCTTCTAAAACATATAATTTATCTCAAATATTATAAAAGGGACTACCTACACAATCAAAATAATAGTGTTGAACTTCATAACTCACTTTAATTATCAATCCAATAACATACACAATTTAAAGGTATCGTGCATTATTTATGCAAACTACAAATATTATTCTAGTATTAAGTAAAGTGTAAAAGAGTCTTAAGCCATCTAATTTATGATGAAATATATAACTACCTATGGAGCAACAAAATTAAATAAAAATAAATTCATTCATGTGCAAATACAATAATCATCCTATTTACCATTTGTTTATGAAATTGAATGAAACGATGCATTGTATAAATCAACAATCCATTCAATAAGAAAATTGTGAAAACAACAAACTCAACCCACTAATTTATCATTCATAGATTAAAATTGGATAATATGGCAATACTCTATTAGCATATAAATGATCTCACATAACTAGGCTATGAAATAATAAAATCATACCACACTATGCAAGAAAACATGATTCATTACTATCCTTCCCTTGATTAGGACCTCACCCAAGAAATTCCCACAAACCTTTACATGAGATTTAAATCACAACTAATAATATCACATAACTAGGCTATGAAATAATAAAATCATACCACACTATGCAAGAACACATGATTCATTACTATCCTTCCCTTGATTAGACCCTTACCCAAGAAATTCCGACAAACCTTTACATGAGATTTAAATCAAAACTAATAATAAACTTTGTGTTGTACAGTAATAAATAAGCTACATAATTATTTACAACTTGAGCTCCTCTATTTAATATATTATTGGAAGTTAAGAATAAGTTTGAACTAGGATAACCAATAATGAAAAAGAGTTAAACTTTGTGTTGGAAAATAATCAATAAGCTACATAATTATTTACATCTTGAGCTCCTCTGTTTAATATATTATTGGAAGTTTAGAATAAGTTTGAACTAGGATAACCAATAAGGAAAAATAGTTAAACTTTGTGTTGGTCAATAATAAATAAGCTACATAATTATTTACATCTTGAGATCCTCTGTTTAATATATTATTGGAAGTTAAAAATAAGTTTGAACTAGGATAACCAATAAGTTAAAAGAGTGAACTCATGAGTTTTAGTTATATATGTATTATAAATGCCTTGAATTCTCTAGAAGGGGGGATATAACAACTTCAACACTAGTTCTATGATTAATAAATTTGTATACTTAAGTAAATATACCTTTATTCGAAGTTTGGATTTGCAATCATGGACTTTTAATTGATTAATGGGTTGTTTCATGAGACTTTATAAGCTATTATGTCACGAATTTAGATTGTGATAGCTAAATTTTTGGAATTTCTCCTTGTGTTTCCAGGTCAAAGGACTCTATAACTTGACATTGGTGAAGTGTCTACATGAAGGAATGAACCTTTCCTTTGTGATGGATGCATATAATTATTCTTATTAACCAATGTATCAAACATTATACAATATACTTTAGATCTTCAATAACACAATTAGTACAAGAATATCATACCACAATGTTGGGGCTCCGACCTTAAAGGTCCTTAGTTTTGGCAACTTCGCGGTTTTGGTGCGAAGCTTGTAAGTAGAGTTGTGACCCAAAATAGTCTTAGGGGTGTCGGGGTTGAGTCGAAGCCCCTCTTTTTGTAATTAACCCATGGTTTGAACTCATGGTTTTTAAGCCCATGGTTTAAACACATGGTATTGTAATAGTGCACTTGTATAAATAGGCACTTATGTAAAGGAGTCAGGTTAGGCCTTTTGAGACTTTGATGTATGATGAATTGATGAGAAGGAAGAAAATATTGTTTTAGGGTTTAAGGATAAGTCCCAGCTGAGTGCGTGGACGACCTCTGCAACTGAGTGCGCAGAGGGTTTGTAAGAAAGGTGCTGCAACTGAGTGCGCAACTTAGGGTTGCTGAGAAGATCTGCAGCTGAGTGCGCATATCAGAACTGTGTGTTTGTAAAGAGTTGAATATAAGCACAGTTCTGTGGACGTAGCCCCTACACTGGGTGTGAACCATGTATATCTTGTGTTGTGGTGGTTCTTGATGTTTTGTTTCTATTTTATGCATTTGATAAGTAGATAAGTGATAAGATAAGATAACTATTAGATAGTAACTTCGCTGTGAATTCCTAGTTAAGGGTTAAGCAAGCAACTGTATGTTTATCTAACTGTGAAGCTAATTAAGTAACTGTTAAAGATCTATACTGCATATTTATTCTTTGTTAAGGCTAAAGGTACAGTAATATCCCTCTTCTGCTTGCAGAAACTTGATTCTGCGGCACCCCATAGTTGTTTCGGGTGAGACTGCAAACTGTTCGTAGGTTGTTGCCGAAAGGGCCAACACTATGGGTCATTTGTTGGTGCAAAGATAAAAGGTATAAAACCCGGGTCTCCCCAAAGCCCAACAAATTGGTTCCGTTGCTGGTTGAACATTATATGCTCAAGAGGGATTTACATCGTACCTAGAGGGATATGTTTTGGAGGCCCTCAGTAAAATAAATCGGTGATTGGATCGAAGAGACCTATCTAAAATTTGCTGAATAAGAAAATAAGGATCCTCGTCGTAGCTCAGATGACTTCTTGCAAAGGTACGTTTTTGCTGATATTTATGAAATTTTCTTTGGTAGTATCCACATAGAATTGCACCAGTGGTTATCCAGGTTGACAGAAAGAAAGACAAACTTCAAAGAAGATCAGTCTCCTACCTGGACCCCCGAAAGAATTAATATATTGAAAATGGTGAACAACGCGGTATCAAGAGTTGTTGATTTCTGGACAACGCGAATCCTTGAAGCATTTGTGACGGAGTTCGCCATCGACACACACACTTCTTTCAGCGAAGCTGAACGGCAATTTTTCAAAGGACCAAGGGGTAAGTACTTGAATTCATTCAGTTTGAGAATTAAAATGCTTTTGGATGAAAAAGGCATACTGCTTATTGAATCAGATTGCTAGATTTGTTGTTACTAACCTATGTTTGGAAGTGAAAGTGACTTCGATGAGCAAAGTGGTTTGCTTCGAAGCGGCAAAAGATACGAGAGAAATCTTAGATCCTATACCCTAGGCTAGAATATCGATTATACCCCGCTAAGTCCAGACAACTCTGACTCTGAAGAAACCCCTTCTGTTAGAAACCCTCCTATAACTCCACAGAGAAGACCTGTTACCCCTGATAACCCATCGCAGTCTGAAAGTAAACCTAACCCTAGTAGTCCTGTCGTAGGTCAGTCTACTTCAGTAGGTTCCCCTCCCCCTGTTGTCAACCCCCATCCTCCCCCCCCTTGATCCACTATGGCCAATGTGAATGATGATATCAAACTCCCAGTCTTTAAAGGAACCAAATCAGAGGATCCAGAGCAGTTTTGGTTCTTATGCGAAGCTGTGTGGACTGCTAAGAGTATTACAGATGAAAATACAAGACGAACACAGATAAAAACCTCTTTCAGAGACCGATCTTTGACCTGGTTTATAAAGTTTTCTAGTACTCAGAACTATATCTTGGCCAATATTAAAAAATCCATGATAAAGGAATTCAAGAAACCTAAATTAGAGTCGCAGTGTATAACTGAACTAAAGGAAATTCATCAGAGGAGAGGTGAGTCAGTGTGGGACTTTGATCAGAGGTTCAAGGTTCTGTTGGATCAAGTCAGTTTCACTATTGGACCAGAACAACATAAAGAGTGGTTCATTGCAGCCTTATTACCTCATATCAGGACCCCATATTAGGACCTCATATCAGCAAGAGGCATTGGAAATTTCCATGAAGCTTGAAACTGCCCCTGTCGGAGATAATTCTTGCATAGCCCAGATATAGGTGCAGCTGGTAGAAATGGCCTTGGAGCTGTGCGACATAAAAAAAGGGAAAGCCATTCGCAAAGAGGTTTGGTGTACCCGATGTAAGACAGAAGGTCATGACAAAGAACAGTGCCCTGCACTAAGAAACTACCTGAGTACTGGTGCACCAAACCCATTTAACCTGGCTGTCCTATATTTTGAGATCTGTAGAACAGTTGGACAGAATCGACCTGAAGATTGCTATCTGCTGCAAAGATATGTTCAAGTACCTAAGAATCCCTACTGTAAGTTTTGTAAGTCAGTGGGACACAATGAAGATGAATGTCGCAGCTTTGACCTCATGAGAGAGCGAACCTATGATGGTTATAGGGTACAAAACGATGCACAAGGCAATAATGGATATGGCTACTGTGGTGGTAGCCTAGGTCGAGGTAATTTCAGAGGTTGTGGTGGTATTCCTGGAAGAGGCCAAGTTATTTGCTACAACTGTAACCAGGCAGGCCATCTAGCTAGAGACTGTTAGAACCCAACTACGACATGTTGATATTGCAGAGCAGTCGATCATGTGATTAAGCAATGCCCACAGTTGATAGCCAAGATACAAGAAAGGAATAGTGCTCCTAGTCAGAATATTCAGATGATTGTTGTAGAGAAAAGATCTGTCCCAGCTATTATTGTTATTACAAGGAGTGGAGCTACGATGCAAGTGCAGAATATAGAGAAACAGTCTATCGAGACTTGGGTCCACAAGACCCCAGAGAAGATTCCAGCCTTTGATGTTGGCAGAGAAAAAGAAAGATTTATGGAAGCTAAAAGAGACTTTGCTGATCCAGGAACCTCAGTAGCAACTACGCAACAACATCAACAGCAGTCGCACTCCCAATAAGCTTCGCTGGATCAAGTAAGTACATTAACATCATTCTTACAAAGTTGTATGAAGCTGTTAAGAAACAAGAATGATTTGAATGAGTTACATAAATTTCTTCAGTCTTGCGAATCCCAATGAAGCTCTGATAAAGGGAAAAATGTTAATAGAGTTAGAACGACTGGAAGAGAAATGAGGTTGCATGCTCAGATAGGAGAGTATGATATGACTGATATCATTTTAGAATTGGGATCAGAAGTGAATGTCCTAACTTAAGCAGACATGGGAACAAATGGGAAAACCTAAGCTCGAGTGGTCCCCTATATAGTTGAGATTAGCTAATCAACAGAAGATTGTGCCCTTGGGAATATTCCCGAGTGTACCAGTAGATATTGATGGATTCAGCACCCTATTAGATTTTGAAGTCATTGAGATAATTGATGATAGTAACCCCTATCCAGCCTTGCTAGGAATTGAATGGGCAATAGACAATGATGCAGTAATCAACCTTAAGAAGAGATAGATGAATTTTGAAGGAAAAGGCCTGAGAGTCATAGTACCATTGGACCCTTCTCAAGGAGAAAGGTATACAGATCCAGTCAGAGATGAAGATCAGGATATTTTAGATCATATTTACAACATCACAGCCAAAGAAGAAGACTATGTTAACCCTACTACTGAAGGTATAATTCATTGGCAGTGTGACAGTTCTTGCACGACTGATTCAGATGACAGCCTAGAGAACTGGCAGAACAGACTGTATGAGCTACATGGACATCGATGTGTAATAATTACCAAGTATCTCAGATGGCTTAGCTCACATAAAAGAGCCTTACCTAGTTTTGATGGCTTGACAGACCCAGCATATTTTACTGTGCAATTTTCAGAGCAGGTACCAGATTCACAGAAAATGGAAACTCTAGATTTAGTATTCAGAGCCACAGCTACCAGATGGTGGAATGGTCATAAGAAGTTTATTCATAGTTGGGAAGCTTGTCAAAATTTTCTTTGCCTAAGATTCACAGATCAACCTCAGGAGGTGCGCAGCAGATTTGATGGTAAGACTAGCCCTCAGGAACACTTGGAGCAATGTTATGAAGCATGGAAGCATGTACCTTCTGAAGAATGGGTACATAGGTTTGTACACACCCTAGAACCTGTCGCGAAGAATTGGTATGCAGAGGTGGAGCTTTGCCATGGTATTGTAAGTTGGGTTAGTCTTATTGATAGTTTTGTGCTTACATTTTCTATTAATGAGGTTTGCCCTACTTTAGACGCAGTTGTTAGGATGATCAATACTAAGGTGTTTGATGATAAAGACATAGCCGAGTACCAACCTGATTCGAAGGAACAAGAAGCTAATGCAGTAGAATGTTATAACCTCGCCATTGATGAAGATGATGACCCGTGCAACATTAATATTCCTGAGACAGAAGGACACTGCGAAGAAATACTATCGGGGGTCGAAGCTCGAAGCTCTGTCAAAACTAGTGCTATGATGTGTCGAAGGTATGTACTGTGTCAAATGTCCTTATTTTTGGTGCAGCCAAAGTTACTGGCTGTGCCAGAGAGGAAAGGTGTGTCGAACCTCAAAATGTGACCGTTGAAAAAAATCACAATTGGCGGTGCCGGTACGTTAACTGCATTAACTGCATGTAATGATGAGATTTGAAGGAATCTAGTGTCGTTTGGACAAGATATACATCTGATCTATTAGATTTGGTGTCTTCAATGCATAGTTATGACACATTTGGTCGATGGATTCTATAAGAAGACACCCAGGACTGCAAAATTTGCATTACGCATTTTCTTGAATTTTACAGTTCAGTCCATGTCATCTGATCATGAAGTCCAGGAATTGTTGAGCGAATTCAGAGAGAGGGGTCTACAGAACCTTATGAGAAATCCACCTACATATGCACCTTGCAAAGAGACTACCACAATGCCAAGTCAGCCAATGCAGACATGATCAACCAGGAAGAAGTTTAGGGCAGAAGTTTGTTCTAAGCGAAACGAAGAAAGGAACTAGCCATCAGGAAAGACACCAGAGGATCTCGTGATGAATCCTCCTGGAGAATTCGAAGACCTTGGTGACGATGAGAATGTTTCCCGACAGCGTCCACCATATCTTCCGCCTGTGCGACCAGGAATTAAACCACCTCGATGGAAAACCAAGTTCACGTTACGCACCCTGTCGCTGCCACAGGGTGTGCAGCTGGTTGGAACAATGGTAGGGAAAATAAAGCGGCTAAAGTATGCAGACCACGACATGAATGATTGTGGGAAATTTCCATAGTTCACAGCTGGGAAATACTTGCACTCTGTCTATTATCCAGAGACTGGAGTGACACTGCTAGAAGTGAAACAGTGGGCTGCTAGCTTGGAAAAAGCAGGCTTGCTGAAAATGCTAAATGTCCCCCACTTTGGTCGCAACACACTAGTTACCATAGTGGTCAAGCAGCTATTGGCCTTGGTGCATGATGGGCACCTATGGATAGGAGACCATTGAATCCCTATTAATGGAGAACTAATCCATAAGATTACAGGCTTGCCGAAGGAGGGGCCTGATCCTGGCATCGAGTTTGTAGGAAAGCATGAAGACATGAAGCTGGCACAAAACATGAAGGAATGCTTTGGGCTAATGAAAGGAAAATGAGGGTATCAAACCTCGACAATCCAGCACCAGAACATTCACTTCACCGCAGAAATGTTAGCATGCAAGCTAATGCAAAAGTGTAGACCAAATGAAGTATCTACACCAATTGTCAGTATTGCTGCGAACTGTGCCGAAGGCTACAGTTACAATTGGGAAGCTTACATTGCCAAGGAGTTCCTCGAAGACATCCGCGACGCATAGGAGAAAGGTAGACCCTTTCACTACTCATGGTTGTTAGTGCTTATTGCACTGGTAGGATGGAAAGAACCTACCAAGGCACAGTTTGTTGATGTGCCTCCACACATGCCTAGCGTAGCAAGATACGCATCTCTGTGGGTGTCACAGGATAAAACCTTCCAGCAGATGACAAACTATGTGTTCACCTTTTATTCGATGAATATCTCCTATGAGATCCTGAAGACACCGTAGCTCAATAATGAGTTATTTTCTCAGTATGCAGGAGTGGCCAACTTCAAGGCTGACATGCACAATGTCTTCATCCAGGCTCACGCAGATAGAAAACATGCATGTTGGAAATTTCCATACATGGTGACCCAGGAGGACATCGCCACAGTAGTCCAGCAGTGGGCGACTGAGTGGATGAAGGATGCAGGGACAAAGCCTAGCATACCAGTTCCCCCAGTGACAGATGTGGGTGCAGGTCCTAGTCAGACGCATCACCAAGACCCACCAGAAGAAAGCAAAGAACAAAGTGAGTCGCAACAGAATGGAGATGACTAGGGTAGCGATGATGGAGGTGATGATGAAGAATAAGAATCAGTTAAGACAATCTCCGACCCCAATCGCCCGGATAAGCGCAAGTCGCCAGAGGCAAAGGAAGTGACTAAACCTCAGGCCAGAAAGAAAACGAAGGCATCAAAAGGGAAGAATATTAACGAAGAACCCACTCTGACGGTTGAAGAGCTTGACCAAGCCCTGATAAAGTCCACAGAAGTCTTAACCATCAAATGGAAAGAGTTTGCAGCTACGCATCTTGATGCACTCACTGGCATAGCACAGAGAATTATAGAAATAAAGGACTTAGCAGAAAGATCAGTGACTGGCGCTGCAGCAAGTAGTGCCCTAGTAAGAACGCAGCCAAACATAAGACAATGGCCAGCTAGAGATAATAGAGGATAGGTTCCAAGTGCAGCCATCATCATAATTGATGCAGCATCTCGCTCACAGATGAGCATGACAGTTGGAATAGATTACACCAAGTTGTCTATGCCAGAGCTGCACCTTTGTCAATTGGCGATCATAAGGGAGATTCAAGCATGAGACAACTACTCCCAAATGCAGTTAGAAAATTCCATGAACCAAAGTGAGAGATTCGCAGCGCAGTTGGAGGAAGCAGAACAGAAGATGAAGGAAGTAGAAAGCAAGCAAGATGAACTGGCGTGGGTAGTGGATGAGGCATGTCGGAATCTCCCTAACTTCGACATGTAGGCTGAAGAAGAACTAGAGCAGAAGATAGTCAAGTTGAAAGACTATGCACAGCAGTCACAGATCCATATAGAGAAGATGAAAGCAGAGCATGAGCATCAGATTGCGGAGCTTCAACTTCGCATCACTCCGGAGAGTCCACCAGAGGTCAAGGAACAGCGCCACATAGATATTTAGGCCTCAGTAACAAAGATCTCAGATCTTACAAGTAGCGTAGAAAAACTACTAGAGGAAAGCGTCGAGGCCTGGACAAACCTGCAGGACCATCCAGAAGTAGAAAAGTTGCAAGAAACCATCAAGCAGCGACAGACAGAGCTGGACGCAGTGAAAGTGGAAATTAAGACTCCGCCTCCTATGCAGAAGATGATCAAGGTAAAGCAAAGCAATGAACTCCAGCAGGAAATTGAGTCATACAGAATGAAAGCAACACTGTTGGAAAATTCTGTGCAGCCCCTTATCAACGAAGCCTTGTAGTTGAGCACTGCTGCAGACAGCCAGCTCAAAGTTCTGAAGGAGTATGATGCATTTGCACGGAAAAAGCCAGCGAAGCATCAGCAGCAGCATTGCAGGAGTTGGTGGAGAAGGAGAAAGAAACCGATGACATCATGCGTAGCCTCAACAAGCAATTCACTATCTTTGCCAACAAGATCCTCCCACTAGAGAAGCAGCAGAGTGTCCCGGGACGGGCCACTGGTGAGTTTTAGGGGCCTGTTGGGGCTCCGACCCTAAAGGTCCTTAGTTTTGGCAACTCCACGGTTTTGGTGCGAAGCTTATAAGTGGAGTTGCGACCCAAAATATTCTTAGGGGTGTCGGGTTTGAGTCGAATCCCCTCTTTTTGTAATTAACCCATGGTTTGAACTCATGATTTTTAAGCCCATGGTTTAAACACATGGTATTGTAATAGTGAACTTGTATAAATAGGCACTTATGTAAAGGAGTCAAGTTAGGCCTTTTGAGACTTTGATGTATGATGAATTGATGCGAAGGAAGAAAGACCTATTTTAGGGTTTAAGGATAAGTCCCAGCTGAGTGCGTGGACGACCTCTGCAACTGAGTGCGCAGAGGGTTTGTAAGAAAGGTGCTGTAGCTGAGTGCGCAACTTAGGGTTATTGAGAAGATCTGCAGCTAAGTGTGCAGATCAGAACTGTTTGTTTATAAAGAGTTGAACATAAGCACAGTTCTGTGGACATAGCCCCTACACTGGGGGTGAACCACGTATATCTTGTGTTGTGGTGGTTCTTGATGTTTTGTTTCTATTTTATGCATTTGATAACTAGATAAGTGATAAGATAAGATAATTTTTAGATAGTAACTTCACTGTGAATTCCCAGTTAAGGGTTAAGCAAGCAACTGTATGTTTATCTAACTACGAAGCTAATTAAGTAACTGTTAAAGATCTATATTGCATATTTATTCTTTGTTAAGTCTAAAGGTACAGTAATATCCCTCTTCTTCTTTCAGAAACCTGATTCTGTAGCACCCCATAGCTATTTCGAGTGAGACTACAACCTGTTCGCAGGTTGTTGCCAAAAGGGCCAACACTGTGGGTTTTTTGTTGGTGCAAAGATAAAAGGTATAAAACCTAGGTCTGCCCAAATCCCGACACACAATATCCACACAATATCATGATCAATATAATGAACTCAAACATTCAAGAAACATCATGTATTTATTACATTTCCTTATAACTATGTCACATGTCAGTGATTCAAAGAATGAATGACAAAAAATTCTTCAACTTCCCATTAAGTGATAGTTTGGGAATTCCTGTGCATACTTAGGAGCTGATAGGTAGTTATCATAGTCAAAATTGGTAGAGAAGGGTGAACCATATAAGATAATTACGGGGCTCAACAAACCCGCCACTTGGTAAAATATTGATTATTATGAAGTAAAGGTCAATTTTAAAATGATTTTCTATTGATAGGTGGATAGAAATTACAATTTTTGGTTCACACTAGTTCAAGTACATAGGTTGATGATACAATGCATTCATAATCAAATGGACAATATAAAATATCAATACAATTCCCATGTATGATAGGTGATGTAGGTTTCTTCTCTTACGTCATACACTATTCTCTTCCTTATGAATGTGGTGTCACAACTAGCATTATACCTCTAAAAGAAAATTTAGCCAAATCCTTTCCCATCTCAACTTATTTCATTGTGTGGCCTTTTCTCCAAGAGCACTCTTCGATTCTCTACATTGGGTACTATACTTGTGTCATAATTTGTATTAAAGGAAAATTTCTATTTTTTAATTCCCATGCTAATTGTTATTACCTTGTTACCTTTTTCTGCCAAGTTAGTTTTTGAAAACCCTTTCGGCCTTGATCCTATCTTTTTGTTATAAATTTGATAATATTTTTACATAAATCCTTTTGGTGCTAAATATTGTTATTATTATTAAAATAAATTGTTATAAATTGCTTAACCTTTTCCCATATATTATTTTAGATATTGATATTATTATTGTTATTACAAAAGCCTCGTTATTTTTTCAAAATTATTTGGACCTTTATCCCACCTTCTTGTTATAACTTATCTAAATATGGAAAAATGTTAAGGTCATACCCTAAACCCCTTACATTTGGCTACATAGGGTTTATTCAATTAATGCTAATGCCCATCTACTTTGAATAAGTCTAACTAATTAGTAGTGGATAATTAATTAATGTCAAAATGGTCTTTATGTTAATTAAGGTCCACTAAGTAGTTGGTACCCACTCATTATAGGATCACAAGTAGTTAGGGTTTTCACTATGGGAAGGCAATTGAAAGAGATAGTAGGTTATGGTTTGTTTTGTTGAGTATTATCGTATTGAAGAGGCAAATGAACATTGATTTTTGTTGAGTTATAATTACATAAGGATTCATTCTATAACATATATTTTATATTGTCTCATGTTTGGTTATTTTGACTATAATTTCTAGTTTCTTATATTATAAATATCTATATATTATTCTTCTTCTAAGTTTAAGGGTGAAGAACACTATAATTGATATCAAAGAACTTTCATGAACCTGCATGAATCTATATTTTTTTGTATATTTTCTTTTCTTTTACGTTAGAGATATATTCTAGAATCTTTAAATAACCCAAAGATATATTTTATGGGTAAAACTTTGGTCAGGGAAGACTACATGTAGGAAATACAAAAGGTTTTACATAAATAAACACCATTGTAACCCCTTTGAGTAGTATTGCATCAGATAGAACCTATATACATAATTCCACTTCCACATACCCTTGGGTAAATTGGAAGTCTCCAATCCACTGTATTGTGCTATAGTGACATCAAGTGATCCACTCAACCGTTGGAATTGTTTGTTGAATTTGATAGGTTCAACATCAACTTCGACAAGTCCAAACCTTGACATGTTTAGCATCTCAACATGCATTGTCGACACCGATGATCGACATGACTATGGCAGATTCTATTTCTATATTCCAGTCGTCTGTATCGATTGAACTTCCAAATTGTTCCAACTTCTTTGTAACTAAACGTAATGGGAAGACAACCTAAGTGTTCTCAACACTCTATATAAACATGTATACTATTGTAATATATAAGTAGAGTAATGTACATCATACAATAGTAATGAAATAACATATATTGGTTCGAACTCTTGCATTTTTTCTGTGTGTAGTGTATTTCCTTCTTTTCTCATTCTTTATATGCTTCTCCCATAATAGTACTCGATTCATTCAATCAAACTGTTGTCCCCGTCATGCGCCTGGGCACCTGGATGATTGGTAGAAGAGCATATTCAGATCTTTTTCATGCATAAGTTGAGTGTAGATGCTTCTATCGAGGTTAACTGAAGTATTCCTTTTCAAACATGCTCAGAAACCCAACAGTACAAGTAGACACTACGTTTGACTTGAGAGTATTTATCTACTCACACCACTAGATCAAAGATAACTAAGGAAATAGATAATAGACATGCAACTGAAGAGACATAGAAACTCATAGAGAAATAACTGGCTCGACAGTGAAGAAAAATATTTTCCCAATTCAATGATATTCTCATGCAATTCACCTCAACCTCAAGAGGATTCCTCGATGAGATCTGACTCTGATAAAATCATTCCATTCAAAGTGAAAACGAATTTGGACATACCAAATATTGAAGGAAAGATTGATGCGGAATATGTAGAAAATTGGGTACAACAATTGGAATCCTATTACTCTATGAATCAACTGTCATAAGATTAAGAGATCACCATTTCATGTTTAAAGATGTCGAAATTTGTGCACTGATGGTGGGAAAATCTATAGACAAAGATGGAGAAATAATGAGACCCCATATATACGTGGGAGAAATTTGTCAAATATGTCAGGAATAAGTTCTACCTATCCAAATACATTGAACAACAATTTAAGAAGTGCCAGCATATAATGCAATGGAAATACTAGTTTGTGCAGAGTTACACCAATGAGTTCTATCGATTCATGGTGAGACATGGAATTCAAGAAGAAGAGAAATTACTTGTTCTAAAGTAAATCAATGGATTGTACACATACACTCAACAAGATATGGAGTTTCTGATTATTAGTATGCTTGCATATGCATTCCACTATGTCAACAAGCTTGAAGCTAAACAAAAAGGAAAAACGCATTTCATGACCAAGCCGAAAGGTCATACATCGGATAAGAAGTCACCATCTAACTTCAAAAATTCAAGATACCCTTCTCAACTGAATTCTCCAAAGCAAGATCATAGAAAAAAGAACCCATAGAAAGACAAAAGGGAATGCAGAAAAAAAACCCTACCGAGAAATGGTTTGATTTCCACAGTTCATCATGGCATGATAGGTCTGAATACAAGGCTTGAAAGACATTTTTGGAAAAATTGTCTACATCTGACTTGTTGGACAAAAATATGGTAGAATCTTAGCTAGAAGCATTGACCCTTTTTACATTGACATCGACCACTCCAACAGCTGTGACTATCATCGATAAGGAGGAACAAGAGTACCTGTTCCATACACATATTGTTAAATTTGTGAACCATTGATCTACAGGAAAATGAGACAAATTGAGAAGGGAAATTATACAGTGGAATAATCAAAGAAAATGTACATTGAACAGTAAATTCATGCCACAAATTTAAGATAAAATGGACAAGAATTGATCAATTTATGACAACATTAATATTCATTCATTAATCGGTAATATAATGGTGTTATAATACATAGGATTCGAATTCCATGGATAGGATTCGAATATACAAACTCAGGCTGACTATCTAGCTAACTCAGTGTGTCTAAATCATTGATGGAGGCTCACTAGTCTAACTCCAGATGTCTAAATCAGTTTACAATCAGTTAACTGATGAAGTAGGTGGGAAAAGGCTCCACTCTCCCTTCATGTATGCATAACTAGCACTAGGCTACTAAAAGTGATCTAAATGATTGTAATTGGAGGTTGAATCAACATAACTTCTTACGTACCACAACCAACTAATGGAGGATGTTGACGGCACTTAGAGTGGGCTACTATAATGTATGGATTGGCATCGGTGGCACCAATGGAACCAATTTCACTAGTGGCCCCAATGACACCAGTGGCACTAATATTCATAGTGGGACCAAAAATCTAGTAACGTGATAAATGATCTACTAAGATAGGAAATAATAACAAATAGACTATATTGGACAAAGGAGGATTATTAATCCTAACACCCACCCTTAATCCTAACTTTGGACAACTTGGGACCTGGAAACTAGGCTAAAAGTCACCCATACAATCTAAATGAAAAAATAAACTGCATAATAAAGTAAGGAAAATGGGGAAAACATCATGGGAACCCCCCGTCGAAATAAGCAGGAGTCAGAAAACAAGCTATACTTAAGATAATTTTTTTCCCTTTGGGTAAAAAATTGCAAAACTTTTGTTGCAATAGGAAACACTGTGCAACAACAAGGTAGTATCTTGGTTCTTCTGTGCATTCTTCCAATATGATGAATGTTTCTTATGTTTCTTCTTTCTAGAGGAGGAATGGAATGATCAATTTTGTTCTTCAGTGGGACAAAGTATTGATCATTCGCTATCATCAAGTAGCATTTTCCTAGAAGTTTCTTACACCACTCCATAGATAGTTTGTGTGAGAGTGTGCAACATGCTCATTCTGCTACTGGGGCTGTGTTCTTCTTCTATCATATGTATTTCTAGCACCATTCCCAACTACTTCAATGACATTTTGATCCCATTTAGGATTAGGCCACTGATTTGGAATGGGAGATGGATTTGGATATGGATTATCATGAGGTATAGACTCAATATCAATATCATGCTAATCTTGTTCCTCATCATCTGAATCTAAAAAATGAGACAAAATATCATCATCAAATGGAAATAGAAGAGTGTTTATACCTCCTTGTGCTTTAAATTGTGGTGGATCAAGCAACTGATCTTCTTAAAACTGAACATTGTGCTCTATAAAGCACTTCCTAGTTATAGGTTCCATAAATTTATATGATTTTTCATCCTCAACATATCCAAGCAGTATGCATTCATTACTCTCGGCTTGGAAGAGCTTTCTCTTGTCCATAGGAATTCTAGCCCAATATTTTGAACCAAAAACTCTCAAGTGTGAGACATCAGGATTACGCCCCAATAGTGCTTCGAAAAGAGTGACCTCAATCACTGATTTGTGAGGCACTATATTCTAAATCTATGAAGCAAATTTTACAGCTTCAGGCCAAAGAGAAGGAGGAACATTCATTTCTTGGAGAAGACAAGTTGACATCTCCTTCAATGATCTATTTTTCCTCTCAGCCACACCATTATATTGTGGTGTGTATGGGACTGAGTGTTCCATTCGAATCCCATCTAATTAGCAGAATTGCTGAAAATATCCTTTACTGTATTCACCTCCGTTATCTAATCTATTGTACTTGAAATTAGTTCTGAAGCTATTTTCAACCACAACTTTAAATACTTTGAAAGTTTTGAATACCTCTAATTTATGCTTCATAAAATAAAACCAACAAAACCTTGAACAATCATCAATAAAAGTAAGAAAATACCTGGATCCATTGATTGATGTTGTAGGAATTGGTCCTGAGACATCACTGTGTATCAAATCAAGTGTAGAGGAAGCTCTAGTTTCTTTCTTGACTTCATATCTCTTCTATGGATGCTTACCTACCAAGAAACTAGGAAATACTCCATCTAATGTTTGTATGAGTACAAATCCCTCAAAAATTTTGTCGTTGTGAAGTTGCTGGAGATATTTGAAATTAAGATTCCCAAATCTCTCATGCCACAACTTGCTTGTATTATTGGTATGAGTCAGTAGAGATGTTGGATATGAAGCGGGAAGGAAATGGGAGAAATCACATGCCTTAGAGGCATGATTAGAAAACCCTTTCTCTATGATATTTCCAGTAGATGATTCAGTGATTTCTACTATGTCATACTCGAATGTAACTCTCTTTGGAGAGACTGCATGAGTCATCTGATAAACATACAAAACATTTGCTGCAAGAGAGGGCACATAAAGTACATTCTTGAACTCACCATGCTAGATTTTAATAGAACCTCTCTCAATATATGGGATTTGAGAGTCATATCCCATGAGAATTCTAGGTCCTCCTAAGAGATTGAGAGTTGTGAAGGATTTCCTAGAGGAAACCATGTGGTTGGATGCCCCAGAATCTATTAAGTAATTCTTCGACTGAGTGAAGCCTGTATTCAAGGCATGGCACCTCTCATGATATTCTTTCGGTTTTCCAGCAATAGACTTCTCTTCTCCTTATGGAAAGGAAATATTGTTCTGTTCATTGAGTGTTGGAAACTGGTTGATGGTATTTTTCATGCATTAGCTCTCTTGATGAAACTTCTCATACAGTAGGGACATCTAGTCTTCTCAAATTTATTCTTTTTCTTGGAACCTAAGGTTCCATCGGAAGATATTTCATTCTCCTATGGCTTCGAATCAGTGTTTTTTGTCTCCTTCCCTTTGTTCTTCCCTCTTTATTGCACATTGTTTGATTCTATCACTAAGAGTGCTTGATTATTGGAGGTCTGAATCACTCCCATTTGAACCAATTTATCTTTCTCTTGTATTAAGGACTCAAGAAAAGAATCTAGAGAAGGCATATTCCAATTAGGGATGGAAGTTCTTTCGAAATGGAATGTAGAGACATATATTGAGTAATTTGATCCAATATTTCTCAACGCTGATAGCAAAAGATGCTCACATTTCCTTTTTAATACACATTGTTTGCATTGTAGTAATAGTGACTAGTATTTTGTAAAGAATTGTTGAATAGATTTGAAACTGCTGGGATGTAGAGCAATGAGTTCATTCCCCAAAATATTCCTTCGAAGCTCATCTTGTTTTCCAAAAAAATATTCAAGCTTATCCCAATCTTCCTTCAAAGTCCTTAGTCCCTCAAGGTGGAACAAAATATCCCAAGAGATATGAGCGCACATGAATTCGAAGGCCTCATCAAGTAGATTGAAAAATTTGTTCTTCTCAAGATATCATTGGGGATCGATTTCTCTCCCCATTTTCATCCTAAATAGACCAATATTGTGCATGGGTGCCGACATATCTGCCCTCCAATCAATGTAGTTGAAGGGTGTAAGGATTTAGGGTACGAGAGCTGAAGAATCCATCTTTCCTATTTTGATCAGTCAATTCCTCAAGAATCTACGTAGGTACCTTCAAATAACAATGCAAAACCAATTCAATTCACAATCATATGTCAGTTCAAGCCTTTCCACCTTGACATTTACACTTTATCAAAGTCTGTCACACATAGATACACTTCTCTAGATATAATCTAGAGGGAGCAATGCTATGATTCCAGTATTTATGTGGAAACTCTATTGCTTCTAGTGTACAATGGAGATCATACAAGACTTTTTGTTATCCTAAACAAGGATCTGATACCATGTTAAATTTGTGAACCATTGATCTACAGGAAAATGAGATAAATTGAGAACGGAAATTATGTAGTGGAATAATCAAAGAAAATCTACAATGAACAGTAAATCCATGCCACAAATTTCAGATAAATTGAACAAGAATTGATCAGTTTATCACAACATTAATATTCATTCATTAATCAGTAATACAAGGGTGTTACAATACAAAGGATTCAAATTCCATGGATAGGATCTGAATCTACGAAATCATACTGACTATCTAGCTAACTTAGTGTGTTTAAATCACTATTGGAGGATCACTAGTCTAACTCCAGATGTCTAAATAAGTCTACAATCAATTAACTGATGAGGTAGGTGGGAAAAAGCACCACCCTCCCTTCATGCATGCATAAATTGCGCTAGGATAACTCAAAGTGATGTAACTGATTGTAACTGGAGGTTGACTCCGCATAAATTCTTACCTATTACAACCAACTGATGGAGGCTTCTAGTGGCACTCAGAGTGGGGTCCTATAATGTAGGGATTGGAAATGGTGGCACTAATGGAACCAATGGAACTGGTGGCACCAATGGAACCAGTGGTACCAATATTTATGGTGGCACCAAAAATCCAGTAAGGTGATATGATATACTGAGCTAGAAAATAATAACAAATAGACTATATAGGACAAAGGAGGATTATTTATCCTAACAAAGATATGGGTTCAAAACAATCCATTGCATCTGATTGTGGATAATTGTAGCAAGAAGAACTTTGTTTTTGAATATTTCATGAAGAAACTAGGTCTTATAACCACTCCACATCCTTAGGCTTACAATATTGTTTGGATGAAGGATGGAAAAGTACTAAGAACCACCCACCAATACAGACTCGCCTACTTTATCAATCCTTTTGAAGATGAAGTACTATGTGATGTGGCACTACTTTCCATAGCCGACACCTTGTTTTGGAAACCATACTTATGGGATCGACATGGAATTTATTAGTCACGACATTAGAAGGTAATTGTCAAAGTACAGAACCAATGGTATGGCATACCAAAATGATGACCTACACCAAAGTTTGCAATGTAATATGCCAAAAAAACACAGAAGCTCATCAATCATGCTTAGATATTTGTATTGATCATGATTAAGCCTCGAGAATCCAGGAAGAATTAATTTTAAATATTTGAATCACTGACCAACGTAGCTCCCAACAAAAATAGTAGATCAACAACATTCTTGAGGAATACCATAACGTATTTCAAGAGCCAAATGAGGTACCTCTATGTTTCCAGGTAAAGCACTCCATTGAACTTGTTCTTGGTTCTTCGTTACATAACACATATTTTTATAGAATATCCATTATTGATAATAAATATATTTGCAAAAAGATTCAAGATTTGATAAAAAAAGGTCACATCTGACCCAACTTTTCTCCTTTTGTAAGTTTAGTCGTCATCATTCCAAAGAAATATGGGACTTGGTGCATGTGCATCAACTATGGGGGTATCAACAAAATTTCACTAAAGAACATATACCCTCTTCAAAGGATAGATGAACTCGTCGACTATCTAAAAGGTTCCATGTTCTTTACCAAGCTTGAACTCAAGTCAGGATACCATCAAATTCAAATTGAACCCACCAATGTATAGAAAATTTCTTTCAAAACCAAGGAAGGATTGTTTTAATGGTTAGTCATGCCTTTTGTCTTAACTAATGCACCCATGACCTGCATATGATATATGGATGAAATTATTTGACCTTTCATTAGAAAGTGTGTCATTGTCTACCTAAATGATATCTTGATTTTCAGTTGTTCATGGGAAGAACATGTCTGATATTTTCGACAAGTCCTCGCCATTGTTCAAAAACATCGACTCTATCTGAATATGGACAAATGATCATTTGTGATGAGAAACATTAAAAATTTGGCGTATGTAACTAACTCTGTAGGAATTCATGTCAATCCAAAGAAGGTACAAATCCTCAAATATTGGACTATTCCTTAAAACATTCATGAACTAAGAAGTTTTCTTGGTTTGGTGATTTTTTATCATCGATTCATACTCAAATTTAGTCACATAGCCCGACCTTTGAGTCAGTTAACTAATGGAAATGGGAAAAATGTCTTCAAATGGACATTAACACAACAACAAGATTTTGAGAAGCTCAACAAAAGATTTGTACTGCACCAGTACTTGTGTTACCCGATTTGCATCATCCTTCTGATATTGAGACTATGCTAAGTGCAGTGATCACTTAGTCTAGTCACTCGGTTGCTTTTCATTCTGAAACTTTCAACGACACCATTAGAAGGTATTCGATGTATGAAAAGGAACTATATTCCATTGTGAAATACCTTAATCAATGGAGACATTATATCTTTGGCAAGGAAACGATCATCCTTACTAACCACAAGCTTTTATAGTTCACCTCGTCCTATTCAAAGTTACAAACAACTCGACAACTCAAGTGGATTAATTACCTCCAACAATTTCAGTTGGTAATTAAGTATCAGAAAGGTTAATATAATGGCGCAATCGACCATCCATTACTCTACTTTTTACAGTGATGAGTATGCAAGGTTATGACACTACTACTTGGTGTCATTTGTAATTGGTATACTGTGACTTTTCTGTAATTTATTGACAAATTCAAACCAACCCACTGTCCAATACCAACCACTTCCTGAAAGATACCTTTCTATACAAGCTAGGACACCTTTGTGTACCGACATATAAGCACTGAAAGAAGCTTATTTGGGACGTGCATTATAGAAAAATGACATGACACATTGGAGTAGCAAATACCCTTGCCATCCTCCAAAAAATATTTTTATTGGAATTCACTTAAATATGATGTCAACAGGTTCATTCTATCATGTTTGGTTTGTGCCATTGCTAAACCACCAAATCTATGACAAGGACTATACATGCCTTTGCTGGTCCATAGTTGACCATGGGAATCTATTCCTACGGACTACTTGATGGGATATCCTACTAAAAAACATCATGATGATGTGATCTTATTAGTAGTTGACAGAGTTTTCAAGATGGCTATTCTCATTCCATGCAATAAGACTATGACAACACAATCGATTGCTCAACTCTTCTTTGAACATGTTTGGAAACATTATCTCCTTCTGAGGACCATCAATTCTGATAGTGATTCCAAATTTATCAGCATATTTTGGAATTCTCTCCAAAAACGGCTCGACATGATACTCTCTTTGTCGACATATTTCCATCCCAAGACAAACAAACAGATAGAAGTTGTGAATCACTTGGTAGTACAACTTCTCCGCATGTACAACCACAAGTATCATCGAACAAGGGGTGAAAGTATCCCATACATACAACACATTTATAGTCTTTTTAAGAACAAATCTATGGGAAAGAGTCCATTCAAGGTTTGTTATGTATTTCAACCCTCAATGCCCATCGACTTGATCAGTTCATTGACACGGTCTATTGACACCGAATCTGACTGATGGTAAGTTGAAAAATAATTGAAGTTTTGAGACCAAATCTACAAGATACAGAAACAAGAAAAATAAATGTTGCAATGAGCTAATGCAAAATATAAGGTCTGAAACAATAATAATCGTATTCCTCATTCATTTCAAATTAGGGATGAGGTCTGGTTGCATCTCAAGAAGGAACATTTCACTAGTCCATTCATAAAGCTGAAGCCTTTGCGATATGGTCTGTATAATATCGTTAAGAATATTAGATAAAAAGAAAGACATTCCTTCATGCTTGGGTCTATATCCAGTATTTAATGTGGATCTACTTCGACAATACCATGCATCATTGTTGTAACAGAAGAAATTACAGATACTAGAACAAAAAGATATCCATCTATATGTTCAAGAGCCTCTTTGTTGTGACACCATCATAGGAAAACACATATTCCATACAAGGATAAATGCAATTCCCTTGTTCCAGGTGGCTAAATCCAGACAACTCCCAATAGAAGGAAAGTGGTACTCTACCACTGAACTCACCAACAAGTTTCCTCCCCTGTATGGGAAAACCATGAGGATGATTGTTTCTTAAGGAAGGATGAATGATCCACTCAGCAATTGGAATTGTTTGTCTAATTTGAAAGGTTCATCATCTTGACATGCATCGTCGACACCGATGATCGACATGACTACGAAAGTTTGTCTCTCTTTCTTCCAGTTGTATGTAATCATTGAAATTTTTGAATTGCTCCAACTTATTTGTAACTAAATGTAATGGGAAAAGAACCTAAGAATTATCATCACTCTATATTAACATGTATAGTATTCTAATATATAAGAAGAGTAATGTAAATCATACAACAATAATGAAATAACAGAGATTGGTTTGAACTCTTGCATTTTTTTTGTGTGTATATATTTCTATGTGTGTAGTGTATTTCCTTCTTTACTCATTCTTTATATGCTTCCACCATAAAAATAAGTGATTCATTCAATTGAACTATTGTCCCCACTATGAGCCTTGGCAACCAAAACAACAAGAACATCACTAAAAATATTACTCTCTAGTACCTAGGTATCCATCAAGTATAGATAAGGGAATGATTAAGCCTCCTTAATTGGTGCTCCGAGAGATTGAGACGGGCACCACTATTGCACCTACAAGTGTATTTAAGTGAGATATATCATCTGGAACTCCCTTGTCCTCAGGACCATATAAACCTTGTTCTCTATGACTAATGAATGAAATTCCTACATATTTGCATCCAGAAGGAATTTGGTAATTCAACTAGTGTAGGAATATTTAGTAGGGAGTAATAATCCCACCCACATATAAGAAAAAGGTCAAAGAACTACCAACACTATAATGGGACACCTATCTCAAAGTCATCCTTGTGTCATGTTCATCATATTTATATGCCTTCACAACCACTTTTCTACTTTGACCCAAAAAATATATCATTTGGATCTACCTATCACAAGGATACTCTTGAGATAAGTTGGTGTTGACACTTCTAGATCATGCATGGTCCCATGGTCCACAATCATCATCATACATACATGGAGCACTAAAACATGTAATGGGATTGACACCTCAATTCTTGACTTGTATAAGTCTATCAACAACATCGATGACAATATGGATAACCAATATAAGGTGTTGCAAGCATTATGTCAATGTGCTGGTATAGACCCCCAGAAAGTGAATCCAACCAAAGAGGAATTTGAAAATGAAGTGCAAGACACTTACATTCTTTTTCCAAATACTCCACCTCCACAATTTCAAAATAAACATTCATTCCACCATTTTCCAAAGATACACTTCACAAGTTTGATGGAATAGATCCCTCATTTTGGGTTATCTCAATGGAACACTATTTTGCAATTCATGGCATCAATGAGGATATGAAAAAAATTAAAAGTGGGGATATTATATTTACAATCAAAATGTTGGAAATGGTGGCAATGATATAACAAATCTTATAATGGCTACATTCCTTGGTTCCAATTTGTGAAGATCCTTCATGATCATTTTGAACGTGACACTCATGACTTGGGTAGGATGAAAAAAATATGCCAAACAAACATAGTTATGGACTATATTACATCCTTTGAAAATTCAGAAATCAACACATATGGCCTCTCTAATTCATTTTTTATAGATTCTTTAATTAATGGCCTCAAAGAGGATTTTAGAGGACATGTCATAATACAACACCCAAAAACATGGTTGGAAGCTTTTGATAGAGATAGACAATTTGAGATGTTTATCAACACTCAAACAAAAATACCTTCAATCCCTACTCGCACTATGGAACTATTATCAACACTCCAACCCTCTACTATTACAAATACAAAAGTTGTCCTCAAAATCAATGACCATATATCAATGCCTCATTTTTTTTATAAATGTGATGAATGATAATTTAAATGGCATAAATGCAAGGAACATAAGTTATTACAAATAGATGTTTCCCCACAAGATCACCCAAAATATATAACATTTGAAGTAACTCAAGAACTAGAAGTGGAATATATTTCTCCACCTATGGAAGATGACCCCACTTTCCAAGCTATATGTGAGGAACCCCAAATTCCCCTCCAGGCATTTATAATGTTTCTCAACACCCCAAACATTAAAGTTGATCAGATAGATCAAGAACTGAAAAGCAATTGCATTAATTTAAAGTGATAATACCAAGAATTTTATTCATAGAAGAGTGGAAAGAGAAACCCATTACTATGTCTTGGGATATTTAGAGAAATGGGTCTAGAAGCTACTGAAATAGTAATACCGTTAACAAGATATAGAAGAGTAATAACACAAGTAATGATCCAAAAATGTAATATTTATTAACAATGAATGCTCAAATACACTATATGAATTAATTCCTTATGAATGAGGCACATTCTTTCATATATAGGAAACCTATCTTATGATTAATGTGACATGCAAAATATTAATGCATGCATAACCAAGTGAGGCTTATTTTAGAGTTAGGCCAAGTAGTCTAGCATGAGGGAGTTAACTATGTCATGAGGGAAACAACTAACTGAGTAATTACCCCTAATAGCCACTAGAAAATTCCGTTCTCATGAAAAGGAGATGTAAACCATGAAAATATGGTAATTTCTTAAAAATAGGAAGGAAGTGCACACGTTTCCCTAGAAACTGAGAGTAGGGTTTCAAGGATACGACAAAGACCTTGAAAATAGGATGCAAATTCCTAAAATCAAGGGATAAAGTAGGAAGTGCGCTTTTATTGAGTAAAAATAAGAATTACCCCTTAGAGAACTCTCATGCCTCATTAAGTAAACATTTTCCTTAACCCACCCACCCCAAGCCTAAATTATGTGAGTATGATGTACAAATAATTAGGTCTTGGAAATTTGTAGACATGTTATGTACTACAGTACATAAAGATAAAGATAATAGATAATATGCCGTAAAAGTGGGAAAAGATAAAGATAATAGATAATATGCCGTAAAAGTGGGAAAAGAGGAAAAACCTAGTGAGACGCCCCCACCCCCTTTCCCTTGTTAAGTGAACTTTAGCAATCGTCTTCCACTTTATCCATGAAAGTATCCTACTAGGAGAAAGGAGATATGGCTACCAAAGTATTTTCTTCATCAAATATAGACACTCCTCCTTCATGGTAGTAGTAAAATATGGATTTACTACTATTTTTGAAAAATACTATGAATATCCTATGCTAAACATGTAAATGTAGATGGAGATCAAAGGATCTAGGGTAGTGAGTGACTTAAAAGCATTATGATAATGTGTGTGGTTCTACCATCTATGCTAAACATGTAAATGTAGATGGACATCAAGGAATCTAGGGTAGTGAGTGACTTAAAAGCATTATGAGAATGTGTGTGGTTCCACCATGTATCTATTGGATAGCCAACTAGATCACCTATTGCATGAAGAGTATGTTTTTCCATTAAATTTCAACAACTTCTACATGAAAATATGAAATATTATTCAATTTAATTGAAGACAAATCAATGAGATATTCTTCAATGAGAACTTGATTTATAGCAATATCTCCCTTGGGTAAATGGTTTATTTGAACTAGTGCATCATCTCCCATTAAAATGGAAAAGCATGATTTGAATTTTGTGAATAAGTATAGGATAGTTCTCAAGCTCAAATTGTTTATCTCACTCTCTAGTTGATGTCCTATAATCTCATATGTTTTCCCAAAGACTCCTTCCAACTTGGTCCATATTTTATTGGTATATTTTTGAATATCAATGTGATATAGGAGGTTGAGAGAAATTGAGAGACATATCAATCCAAAAGCTTCATACATATGATTAAACCATCTTATCTTTTCTACTATGGAATTTGTCTTAGTCTTTACTCCCATTTTGATATTGCAAAGGCCTTTGTTGTGCAATAGAATCACAATCTTAATATTCCTTTCAAAGTAGTTTAATGGAGTAAGAATTAATTACGGTGAATAATCCATCCTAAATATGAAATATAAGCTCTATCTCCAATTTTCAAACCTTTATATTACTCCCTTACATTCCCCATATCTCGGATACCTGTGATATTTTGGAAAAATGGATCTAGAAACTAAATCAAACAATAATACAATAACAAAGAGATATAAGACAAAGAATACAAGAAAATTCCAAACAAGTAAACTTTAGTAACAATGAATGATTAAATAGAGTACATGAATCAATGTTTGATAAACCAACATAGATCCAAATCCTAGGCTCTATCAAGTGCCGAGAGGGATGAAATCTCTCCAAGTGAAAACATCTTCTTAAGTATTGCACTCAATGATCTGTCATGTTTGGTGTGTCCTATATATAGCCATTGATTTGATTCAAACTAAAATACACATCTTTTTACTTAAGGTCGACATATATTATTATTATTATTATTATTATTATTATTATTTAATATTATTTATGGCTGACATATAATACAAGGCCAACATTTTATTTTTATGATAATTCAATTTTTTATTATTTTGTTAGGTAGGAACATTACAACATCTTCCCCATATTGTGTTATTTTTCTGACCGACATTTTTTTGGTGGACAATTTAATTTTTAATTTTTTATTGTTTTTTAAGGTAGGAACATTACAACATCTGCCCCATATTAGGTTGTTTTTGTGGCTGACATTTATTTTGGTGGATAATTAAAGTTTTTTTTTGTTAGTAACAAACGTTACATGATCAAAAAATGTTATAAGATCTCCCTCATCACAAATGTTACAAGATCTCCCTCATACTGGCTTGTAGAGCGCCTCACGGTACAATGAGGCATATTCATTCATATATATGAAACCTAGCTTAGGATTGATTAAATGTACAAGCTTAATGCATGCATAACCAAAGTAAGGCTTAACTTAGAGCTCATTTACCCTAAATAACCAAATATTCTAGCATGAGCAAGTTAACTATTTCATGAGGGATTTATTTATGTCATGATTGAGTTAACTAAGTTAGTAATTACCCATAATAGACACTAGAGCGTTATATTCCCATGAAAATGGGATCTAAACCATGGAAATAGTATAAATACTTAAAATAGGAAGGAACTGTGCATGTTTCCCCCCAAAAAAGGAGTAGGTTTTCAAGGAAATCAAGGGATAAGGAAGTAAGTACACTCCTATGGAGTAAAAATAGTAATTACTCTCTATCGTACCTCATTAAGTTAACTTTCCCTAAATAGGAACCATAGAATCAAGGAGATGAGATCAGGAACCATAGAATCAAGTATGAGATCCTTTTTCCCTCCTAACTATACTAGAAAGATTGAAATGTTGCAAATTAACTGTGCATGTACACCAACATTTATTCCCTATACCCAATTTCCAAATTATGATAAAAATGGCAGTATCATGAAATGTGGGGCCAATGTGAAAATGTGGAACTCCAAATGGGTGACTACCACCTCAAAACACAAAATTTTTCTATTGAAATGGGTGGTTGTGATATAATTTTAGGGGTAGGATGGATACAAAATTTGGATACTATCACCATGGATGGAAGGGAACAAGCCTAAGGTTCTCCTAAAATAATCACCTCACATTGTATGGAAAAGTTATTGAAAAAATTTCACTAAGGTATTATTGCACAATTCAATGTCATACAAGTCATTGACATACCCCTACAAGAGATTTACCCCAACTTGTAGATGTTTCTCTCTAAACACCAATAGGTTTTCAAAACACCAACGGGTTCACCACTGCCCCATGGGTTTCATGATCATTGTATTCCACTAATTCCAAATAGTCAACCCAACTAAGGAATTATTGTACAATTCAATGTCATACACGTCCTAGACACATCCCATAAAAAAATTTCTCAAACTTGTAGTTGGTTCTATCTAAATAACCATAGGTTTTCAAAACACCCAAGGGTTTACTATAGATTTATGGGGGCCATGACCCATATATTCCATCCTTATAGACATTTTTTTAACAAAATAATGAAATATTAAATATCATTGAATATTTACTGGAGGATGGAATCATTCATCTTAGTACAAATCCTTATTCCTCACTTATGGTAATGATATTCAAAAAGAAAGTCACTTGGCACATGTGTCCATATTTTAGAGCTCTCAATAAATTAAATATCAAGTATAAATTTCCTATCATGGTCATTGTCTATCTCTTGGATGGAATTCATTGATCCATTTTTCACTAAATTGTCCCTTCATTCAAAATACCATCAAATAAGAATGAAAGAAGAAGATATCCCTAATCCAAATTTCTACACTCATGAAGTTGATTATGAGTTTTTAGTGATTCCTTTTGGACTTTGCAATGATTTTGTTAATCCACATATATTTTGACACTAAATTTATAGTAGTATATAAGTGTTGTATTTATTGGTCAGTTAAGACCTTAATTGCAATTGTATGGTCAACTAGGAACTTAATTGTAATTGTACACTTTGTCACCTATATATATACAAAGGAGACAGAGTTTTAGGATCATGTCATCCTGTATTTTTACATTTTATACATTATATAAACATGTTTCCCCTCAATAATATTATTATTCATCTCTTTATTTATTTCTCAACGAATTAGGTTACACTTTCTTTCTATCTTTATGCTATTTTGGGAATTTCATGCATAACATTTTATATCAAAGCCAATTTCACTATAATGTTTTCTCAAGAATGTATCAGACTATAAAATTTATGAATCCTTAGAATATATATCTAAGTACATGTGATAACAATGTCAAGACTTAGTTAACTATAAGTTTAGAGTTATAATCTATGTAAGTTAGGGTTTTTTACTAGTCCAAAAAGTAGTCTCAAGCATGTGTTCTCATTAAAAATATTATATATAAATATTCATAGATCGAAATTAAGAGCCACCTCTTACATTATAAGAAATCTATACCATAATGTTTATAGTAAGAAGTTTGCAAGCAAAATAGGAAAAGTCGGACACATGTTGGTTTTTACAAGATCCCTCTCCTAAGAGGGACATAGTTTTTTGGTAAAGTTAACATAGTTCTCTATTGAAACATCAAAATTGGGTCAAACCTTTGTAATTGTAGAGATGGAATACGAGGATAATAAAAAAATGAAATTTCAGACTTGAAGGGGCTAGAATTCCTGTTAGCACTCAGAATTGTATCTAGGTTGTATAAGGTAAATCCCAAGGTAAAAACAAAACCACTTTAAGAAATGAATATGGATTCCTCCTTCCTAGAGAGGGATCTATCACTGATTTTTAACAGGGCCATATATAAAACTAAAATTAAATTTAGATTATGTTTGTGGTTGAAATGGGGAAATCATATATTGGTCTATGGATTCACAAATACCAAAGAATCACATAACAGTTTGCTGGTGAAATTCTACAAAGAAAAGGTAGCACTCAGTTACAGTCAAAAAGCGTTTGGTCTAGTGAGAAAGAAGAAACAATGACATTCCATCACTACAAATCATCAAGAGATGAATTCTGCATAAAATTTGGTAAGAAATATTGGTGAATACCTAAAATAATAGCCAAAGCATAATAATATGAATTTTGATCTATTACACACTCATTTCAGATATGAAGAATACATAATGGAAAGTTTAACAGGAAAGACATGCACAGGGGAAAGGAAATAACAGTTTGTAACTATGAAATACACAGGAATATTTGCGGCAACAAATTAGCATTCATCCATGCAATTTCATTAATAGTAGATCTCAAAATGCATAATAAAAATCCTCACAGGTTCCAACCCTATATTCCTCTATTGAGGGCATATTTATAGTCTCATAGGCTCTCGATACCAGCGTTGAAACATATCCAAATTTAGTTATATCGTGGGAAAAAAATCCTAACAAACGTTGATCTAGCAGATCCACCATGATCACAAAACAAATTAGGAAAACACGCTGGAATGTGCATGGTGGATCAACCAGGGAAATTTTGACATCTAGAAACCAGGCTCACTTGATGGAAAGTGATGGCTCATATCCCCTCCAATGGCCTGCAACAATTTTAATCTTCATTGCATTTTCAGCCTTACTACACTCTTCCTGGCCGTTGATGGTTTGTAGGAACCTTTCGAACCGTCGATCTTATGAATCATGAAAAGCAGTCTTTCACCTTTTCACGACCAAATTTCTGTCTTTTTTCGTTTCTGCCTTTTCGAGGTTTTTCTTTCTGCACCGTTGATCTATGCAAGATTTATTCTCCATCGTTGATCTGGGGTTTACAGATAGCAAAAAAAAGGATTCTAACCTTCCTCCACCAAAATCCCATGTCTTTCACTTTCCTCCTTTCCACTCTCTTCCTAGACGTTGATCTTTAGCGGAAGCTCTCCAGGCCGTCGATCTTGCAGATTGCGAGATGCAGAAATTCAACTTTTTGCAACCAAATTTTTGTAATTTTTGCTTCTGCCCCTTCTAGCCAGATCATTCTGGATGGTTGATATAAGATGTGAAAGTTTTATGGATAATCGAACTAGTAGAAAACAAAAAGCGAGATTCTAACTTTTCATAACCCAATGTTCTATATTTTTTCTTCCTCCTTTTGTGGAAAGTGGAAGGAGGATTTTCCAACTTTCACGATTGCAATTATGAATTTTTCACTTTCACCTTTATCAGAAAGTGGAAGGAATATTTTCCAACTTTCGCAACCATAATTTTTTCCTTTTCCACCTTTTTGCAGGTGGGAAGAAGATTGCGGAAAGCAGAGTTTCAATCTTTTCACACCCAAAACTATTGCATTTCCACTTTTCGATCTCCACTCTTCTATTCTTTTCTAAGTCCTTTATCTTTGGTGGAAGCACTCTGAGTCATCGGATCTCAGACTACAGAGCATGAAAGTCGGGTTTTATCACTTTTCATAGCAAAAAATTGCCTTTTTGTCCTTTTCGCTCCTGATTTTTTTCTTGGCAGAAACAATCTACGCCCTTTGTACGCCCTTTGATATTCTCTGTAGTACATCCAAGCTATCCATTTGCTGTCACCATTTAACCTGGATCAGATTTATTCATTCCTATTCATTAGCAAAGCTGAAAACTTGATTTTTTCAATTGTTTTGTATTTACAACTTAGAAATGATCCTTTAAAATACATGCAGAGTCTCATTTACATTTGATCAACGTGATATGATAAGAAAATTTCCAAACCTTATTCCTCCATTTACAGGTCAAGTCCCTTGACAACTTCTTAGTCCAAAAATAGTTCTAACAATTGGCTCCAACTAGGGATGTTATCCTCCCTGCAAGGTAGCAGAGAACCCCATAGACTAGGTGCCGAATCCATTAGGTTGTTCCCAACAATTCAAGCCTCAAAACATTTTTTTTTCTTTCTGTAAGTGAAAATAAAGAAAAATTTAAATAGGGATACCCCTCTAGATCTTAGGGCCTTCTCTTCAGGATTCAAATCCTTTGGCTCACCATTAATACTGTTTGAAAAGTAAAGAAATATATACAACTATGATACAAAAATTACCTCTTCCCTCAGGACAAGTAATGTTTGAGAAACCTTCCATTGAGTCGACCTACTTTCAGCTGAGACCCATCTTGATGTTGTAGAATGAATGCATTCTCACCTCTATATGCTGCAATGATATAAGGACCTACCCACATGTGATCAAACTTCCAATGTTTATCTTCCCTAGGAGCATCCCATTTCAAAACCAAATCCTCAACATGGAATTGTTCTTCCTTTACCTTTCTATCCAAAGTGTTCTCCATCCTTTCTTGATGTATTTGCACTTTACCATAGGATTTGTTCCTCAACTCATTCAATTCTATGATATGATTTATTCTTCTTTGCATATGATTTAGTTCATCCTGATGTTCTTGCAATAACTTCATGACTTGCACTCCCAAAGATGCCGGAGAAACCACCTCAGCTCCATATACTAATTGGAATGGTGACATTACAATTTCCCTTTTTGTGTTGATTCTGCCAGCCCATAAAGCATATTTTAGCTTTTTATGCCAAGCCCTTTTGTTATTTTCCAACAATTTTTTTATTATCCTCACCAGACTTTTGGTATAGGATTCTGACAGTACAGTACCTTGTGGATAGTAAGAAGTGGAATGATTAATAATTATATGATATTTGTGACAAAATCTTACCATCTTTTTAGACTTGAAAGAAGGTGCATTGTCTGTCACGATTCTTTTGGGACAACCAAATCTAGCGAAAATATTTTCTTCCATAAAATCCATAATCACTACATTTGTGGGCCTTCTTGTAGGTATTTCTTCGATCTACTTGGTGAAGTAGTCTGTAGTTGTGTCTGTCATGATTCTTTTGGGACAACCAAATCTAGCGAAAATATTTTCTTCCATAAAATCCATAATCACTACATTTGTGGGCCTTCTTGTAGGTATTTCTTCGATCTACTTGGTGAAGTAGTCTGTAGTTGTGTCTGTCATGATTCTTTTGGGACAACCAAATCTAGCGAAAATATTTTCTTCCATAAAATCCATAATCACTACATTTGTGGGCCTTCTTGTAGGTATTTCTTCGATCTACTTGGTGAAGTAGTCTGTAGTTGTGTCTGTCATGATTCTTTTGGGACAACCAAATCTAGCGAAAATATTTTCTTCCATAAAATCCATAATCACTACATTTGTGGGCCTTCTTGTAGGTATTTCTTCGATCTACTTGGTGAAGTAGTCTGTAGTTGTTAATATCCATCTATGTTGTCCTGAAGAATTTGGATTTATTTCCCCAATAAAATCTAGTACCCACTTTTGAAAAGGCGCTTCTACATATATCGGATTGAGATGGAGTGGAACCAATTTCCTCTTACCATCGAAGATCTGGAACTAGTGACGGGTAGTAGTCTCCTTATAAACATTTGAAAAAATTGTAGGATAGTAAAATATATCTCTCAAAATCTTGTTTGTTGTCACCTTACATGAATGATTCCCACCACAATATCCTTTGTAAAATTCATTCATAGTTTGCTGAGCTTCATTCTCCAAAAGGAAATTGAGTAAAACACCACCAGGATCTTTCCAATAAAGGTATTGATTTAGAATACAAAACTTGGCAGATTTCAGCTTCACTGATCTTTCTCTTGTTTTTCTTAAACCAGCAGGATCCTGTAAATTTTGCAACACATACACAATATCACAATACCATGGAAACATAGAGAAATCATGCATTACCTGCACCCTATATTGAGCTGATTTGAATGACTGGTAAAAAAATTGAGCTGTAATGATTCACAGCTGGAATTTTTCATCATCTTTGCAAGTCCTTATCATTTAATCAACTTTGTGGGTTTAATTTCAATTTCATACTCCAATAACATAGCAATGCATTTTTCTCTTTTTCCTTCTAGATCTGGTTGTGTGAGAATGCTCTTCACCACATAACTAGAAACATAAGAAATGATGTGTGAATGAAGAACATAAACCCTAAAATATTTCAAATATTTAACTAGAGCATATGCTTGTTTTTCCATAATGTCACTTTTCAACTCTCCACCTCTTAACACTTTACTAAAGAAGGCTATAGGATGTTCAACATTCTGACTGTTTTTCTATAACAATACTCCAAAAATAGTATGATCAGAAGCATAAGAAAATATTAGGAAATATTTGCTAAAATATGGACTTACCAGAACTGGGGTTTCTGTGATAGCTTGTTTAATATCTCTGAAAGATCTCCTTGCATCTATTTTCCACTTTATCTAATGGTATTTTTTCAGCATGTTAGTGATATTCATTAATATCTCTGTAAAACTAGGATTAAACCTTCTCAAACATTTTACATCTTCTTACTTCTTAGCTCTTCAACCTTCCGGATTTCACTGATTCTCTCTAGATCAATCTTTATACCATCCTTCGAAATAATGTTCCCTAGAAATTTTCCTTCCTCCAATCCAAAATTTGATTTTATGGGGTTTAATGATATTCCATACTTTTTACATTTCAGAAAAAACTGTCTCCAAATGCTTAATATGATCCTTGTCAGATCTTGAGTACACAGTGATATCATCCATGTAGACAACCAAAAATTTATCCTTTTCCTCTGCAAAGGCAATGTCCATGGTGCACTGGAAAGTGGCCCCTACATTCATTAAACCAAAAGGAATTTTGGAATACATAAATGTACCCCATGGTGTAGTAAATAAAGTGTTTTCTTGATCCTCAGGAAACACTTTGATCTAATTGTATCCATACTTGAAATCCTTTTAGATCCCATCATTTTCTGCAAAATATGTTCCATGTTCGGCAAAGGGTAATTATCCTTCATAGAGAATTTTTTAAGATTTCTAAAATCTATGCAAAGTCTGATTTCACCATTCTTTTTCCTAACAGGAACCAAATTTGCAACCCATTTGGAAAATCTCAGAGTCATGATAATCTTCTCATTGAATAAATTTTTAATTTCTTTCTCAATAATAGGCAGCAGCATTGGATTAACTCTTCTCAATTTTTGTTTAAAAGGTTTCTCACTAGGTTTTATTGGGATTGTATGTTGTATGACAGAAGTATCATACTCCTTAAGGTATTCATAACTCTTGGAAAATACATCAATGTACCTTTTCATCAAATTGACATAATCTTGTTTTTCTTTGACAGGCAATTTTTTTGACAGTTTTATGATCTGTGGATTTTCTTCAGTTCCTATATTTTTGTCTTCAACAAAATCATTAGAAAGATTCATTTCTTGATCTCTAGAAACATCATTTTGATCAAAAAGATTCTCTAGAGGGATTATACCTATCAGGGGATATGATTACTCTTCAAATGAACTATATCCTTTCCCCCTAGTGAGTTTTTTAACTTTCTATTTTCAGCAATTTCTTCTTCATTATTTTCAGGATTTTGGGAGGTTTTAGAATTATAATTTTCGCTATCTATCTAAGTATTTACAAATTCACCAGACAACTCTAAAAATATTTTTATTTGCATATCATCTTCAAAAACTTGTCAGTATTTGGAATTATTTGGTATGGAGGGTTGTTGACAATATCAACTTTATACTTTCTCTAGCCAGTAATGGGAGTTTTAAATTTACCAACAACAAAAACCAAAGAGTCAGCTACTATGTTTTCATATCTAGGAATCAATTTGATTTTATGCTATGTAAAATATTTACCAATGATATCCCATACCTCATTCCTATAAGCTCTCATTCTGGGATGTTTGATCTGATAACTGGCATTTACCTAGTTTATTACAAGATCTGAATCACCCATGAATTGTACCCTCTTTTCTCCCATATCCTTCAAGGAATTCAATCCTAGTAATAAGGCTTCGTACTTTGCCACATTATTGGTACATTCAAAAGTTAAATTATATGGTAGAGCCTTAAAATCCCTGATAGGAGAAAAAATATATGCACCTGCACCAGCACCAACTTTAGCTACAGATCTATCAAAATACATGGTCCAGAGACCCTCTTCTTTCTATTTCTTTTCTAATGTCTCATGTCTCTTTGCAAACTCTTCCTCCTCCTTAACTTCAATGGGTGCAGGAATTTCAGGATCATAGGGAAGATCATCATTAAATAAAATGGAAGATCCCAAGTTAGTATCAATAGCATAGATAGCATGATTATCTGGTGTTTCTTGGCTTCTAACTACATAAGGTGATATTTTCTCACTATATAACCTATTAATCTCACAAACCACAAGAATGGTAGCATAAGACATATCCATTTGAAAACTTCCTTTCAATTTAGAAGTCCAAGACCTTGACATCAATATACCAATATTAGGAGGAATGTCTGCTACCACAACATCCATTACCACAGTATTAGATGGAATTTTTTTCAAAGTTACCACCATATCCTTAATCAAACCAAGACACTTCACCTTCCCAGAATCAAAGTAATACAAATATTTGTATGGTCTAGTGACTTCCAATCCCAAACTTTCTACAGCTCCCTTGGGCATCAAATTATGGGATGCACCAAAATCTAACATAACATTGTGTATAATCATATCATGTACATTTCAACTTAGGTAAAAAGGAGGAACTTCATCATCATCCACATTTTCAATTTTTTACCCAAAAACAATGGTAGGAGCATCATCTGCCACCTCTAGGATATCTGGTTGAAATTCTCCCTAACTCCTGACCATATATGTTATTTTGTCTCTATATTCCATGTTTCTCAACAATACATTGAAAGGAGTGTAAATTTTTAATTTTTAGAGCTCTGTATGCAAACTAAAAGCTGAAACAATTTTTTCTACATCCATATGTGCTAGTTGTTTCACTTTTGTAGTTTTTTCTATTTTATTTTCAGATTCCTAATATACAATAGGATCTTTGTGTTTTTCAAAAATTTTCTTTTCTGTATTTTTTTGGCTACTAGAAGGTTTATTTTGATTGAACCTTCATTTCTTTACATTAACATATCTATTTCTCAATTTGATCTTTCTTTGGACATCATCTATAGCATGCAAATATCCTCTTTGGTATTGTTCTAATTATTCCTCAAAATCCTTATTGTCATCTTCCTGAGAAAACATACTATGCTCTTCCATTGTGAGGTATATTTCAGAGTCCAAGCCACAAAAATGGTGGATATTATCCTCAATAGATTCAGCCTCATCTTCATCTGCAACATAGTTTTTAGGAAAAGGTGGTTGTATTTGCTGATCATATGGATTTCTAGGATTTCTCATATCTCTCTATCTAATTCGTGGAGGTGGGGAAGGATTGGGCCTTCTGAAGTTTGGGTTCTTGATTTAGGTTTCATTCTGTTCTTTGTTCAATGGTCTATTATCTACAGTAAGCCTATCCATAAATTTCTCCATTGTTTTCAACATCATCACAAATTTTAGATCATTAGAAGAAGCAACAACAGAAGCATAAGGCACAATTTCTTCTTTATCTTTCCTTTTGTCTGTTTCTACTTTCTGTTTTATTTTTCTACTTGCCATCATATTAGCTTTCACTTCCAAAGCATCTTGAAACATAACATGAAGACTTGTTTATTTTCTCTCTATTAATAATAATGCAAAGTCATCATCAAAGGAATCAACATAATGGAGTTTTGCAGTGCCTACAAGGGGTTTAATATCAGCATGAATAGAGTTATACGCCCTCATAAATCGACTAGAAAACTCATGGAAAGATTCAAAACCTCCTTTTCTTAAGATTATTATATTGCGAAAGAACCTGCAAAGGAATTTTCTTATCATCCCATCTTTCTAAGAATGAAGTTTGGAAAGCTTCAAATGTGGCAATGGACGTAACAGGTAAATATCTAAACTATTTCTTTGCCTCCCCTAACAAAATTTGTGCAAACAACCTCCTCTAAGTATACAAAATCATCAAATCTATCAACATGTTGTCTTGCTGTGAAATTTTCATCCCCATCATACAAGGAAATTATTTGGGCATAACTTTTGGGAAGGTCAAACAATACAACAGGTAAGGCCAATGAAGAAAACCTAGCAGCCATTCATTTAGGTGTATTTGGAACACAAGGAGGATCTTAAAAAGGTGTACGAATTTGAATAGTTGGTGGGATATAAAGTTGCAAGTTTTGGACATTAGGAACTCTTTCTTCAGTTTTCACATAGTTTTGAAGGGTTTTCCAAAGAAAATAAAGCACATATGATTCTAACCTATTGGGATTAATTTCAATTTCCTTCAAATCAAATTCAGATTTAGATCTCAACAAGGACATTCAAAATTTGTTTCCCACCCAAAATCTTGAATGCTATGGAATTATTGAGAGGATGATGCACCAAATTGAGAAATATTTATTAGTTATTTTCCCCTACTTCTAAGTAGTATTTTTGGATTTTCCACACCTTGTAAAATATCAGTGTCAGGATTACATTGTGTATGTGACCTCCTGGAAGCCACAATGCCTTCTGAAATTTGCTCAAAATCAATGTGGATTCACAAGGGAAAATGTAAAAACTATTTCAAATGTAGAAGTATATGTTTTCCCACACAAACCCTTTCTCCTTGGAATCTTTGTTGTCTTCTCCTAGGGGTGATTTTCACTTTCTTCCCCATCAATGGAGCCAATTTGTTAGCACTCAGAACTGTACCCAACTTGTATAAGATAAATCCCAAGGTAACAACATAACCACTTTAAGAAAGACAGTTGGATTCCTCCTCCCTAGAGAGGGATCTCTCACTGATTTTTAATAAGGCATATATAAAACTAAAATAAAATTCAGATTATGTTTGTGGTTGAAATAAGGAAAGCATACATTGGGATATGGAGTCACAAATACCAAAGAATCATAGAACAATTTGTTGGTGAAATTCTACAGAGGAAAGGTAGCACTCAGTTACAGTTAAATAGCTTTTGGTCTGGTGAAAAAGAAGAAACAATGACAATCCATCAATATAGATCATCTAGAGATGAATTTTGCATCAAATTTGGGAATAAAGATAGGTGAATACCTGAAACAATAGTTAGAGCATAACAATATGAATTATGAGCTATTACACACTCATTTCAGATATGAAGAACATCGAATGTCAAGTTTGACATGAAAGACATGCATAAGGGAAAGGAAATGAAAGACTGTAACTATGAAATACACAGGAATATTTGTAGCAACAAACTAAAATTCGACCCTACAATTTCATTAAAAATAGATATAAAAGTGCATAACACAAAATCTCACAGGTTCCAACCTTGTCTTCCTCTATTGAGGGCATATTTATAGTCTCATAGGCTCCCGATACCAACCTCGAAACAGATCCAAATTTAGCTATATCATGGTAATCAAAATCCTAACAAACATTGATCTAAAAGATCCACCATGATCACAAAACAAAATAGGAAAAAATGTTGGAATGCGCATGGTGGATCAATGAGGGAAATTTTGACATATGGAAACCAGGATCGCTTGATGGAAAATGATGGTTCAAAGCCCCTCCAATGGCATGCAACATTTTAAATCTTCATTTAATTTTCCACCTTTCTTCACTCTTCCTTGACATTGATTATTTGCAAGAACCTTCCGCATCGTTGATCTTGCGGATCGCGGAAAGCGGTCTTTCACCTTTTCATGACCAAATTTCTGTCTTTTCACGTTTCCTCCTTTTCAAGGTTTTCCTTTCCACCCCATTGATCTCCACAAAATTCATTCTCAATCGTTGATATGGGGTCTATGGATGCCCAAAAATGAGCTTCAAACTTTATTCGACCAAAATCCTGTGTCTTTCGCTTTCTGCCTTTCTGCTCTCTTCTTAGCGATTGATCTTTGTCCGAATCTCTCTGGACCGTCAATCTTGCGTATCCCAGGATGTGAAACTTCAACTTTTTGCAACCAAATTTCTATAATTTATGCTTCCACCCCTTCTAGCGGGATCATTCTGGACCATTGATATGAGATGCAGAAGTTTTCTGGGCTGCTATCTTAGAAGAAAGTGGAAAGTGGGATTCTAACTTTTCATAACCCAATGTTCCATATTTGCGCTTCCTCCTTTAGTGGAAAGTGGAAGGTAGATTTTCCAAATTTCACGACTACACTTCTGAATTTTTTGGTTCCACCTTTCCACTTTCGCCGTTCTGCATCTACCTTTATTGGAAAGTAGAGGGTGGATTTTCCAAATTTTGTGGCTGGAATATTTTCCTTTTCCACCTTTCCACTTTCGCCTTTAGTGGAAAGCAGATTGCAGAAAGAGGAGTTTCAAACTTTTCACACCCAAAACCCTTGCATTTTCGCTCTCCGATCTTCGCTCTTATACTCTTTTTCGAGCCATTTATCTTTGGCCGAAGCGCTCTAAGCTGTCGAATCTCAGACTGCAGAGGGTAGAAGTCATTTAAGTCATTTTTAATCAGTTTTCATAGCCAAATTTTTTTTCCTCCTTTCCGCTCCCGATTGTTTCCTTGGCGGAAATGATTTACGACATCCGATCTTATCTGTAGTACATCCAAGTCGTCCATTTGCTATCACCATTTAACCTAGAGAGGATTTCTTCATTCTTATTCATTAGAAAATATGAAAACTGAAAATTTTCAATAGTTTTTATTTCCAAATTAGAAATGATCCTTTAAAATACCTATAGAGCCTCATTTACATTCATCAAGGTCATATGATAAGAAAATTTCAAAACCTTATTCCTCCATTTACAGGCCAAGTCCCTTGCCAACTTCTTAGTCCAAAAATAGTGCTAGCAATTGCAAATTTAATTAAGGAGCAATGTCACCTACCAAGACAACAAAAAAACTAGGCTTTCTAAAGGTATCTTAACATGAGACTTGGATAGTTTTATATTGTTATATATGTTTTTGGTGATTAAAACGGTGTTATAAAGAGGAAATAGATTGTAACTATAAGTAAATATTACTTTGGGATCACATATCAAGGGGTTCTACAAAAATTAATAAAACAACTAAAACTTTGAAGTGATCAACCATGACTTATGAAAAAAAATGAATAATTGTGTAACCAACTTTACAATTTGGAGAAAAAGATTAAGGAAATGAATCATAGTTTAGTGACACATGTTCAATTCACATGAAAAAATTATATAAAGTGAGTTGAAAAATTAGAATCAAACTATGGCTAGTAAATAGGATTTGGAAGTTATGAAGGGGATCATTTTTAAAGAGATGAGGTATCTTTTTCTTCACGATTCATATCCTAAAGAATAGGATAACAAGAAGAAAAAAGACTTGTCCTAGTCAAATATTGAGAAATTTGAAAAATATTTAGAGAACAATAGGTGTAAGTCCCAGACACTTGATCATTCTTCACTCCATAATCGACATAATCATGGGTTCAAATAGAGACCAAGGACTTACTTGATTCCCAATTTTGATATGAGAAATTTTTATGAAAATGATCCAGTAACATGGATATTCTAGATTGAGAAATTTTTTAATCTACGCCAAGTGCTAGAAATTACAAAAGGTAACTATTGCATCCTTGTATTTAGATTTTGATCAATTTGTATGGTACAAATCGTGATCGTAAAAGGTACTCCGATGTATCTTGGTCTATATTTAAAAATGAATACATACCACATTATGTAGATATTAAGAGAAACACCATCTTTAGACAATTTATAAATCTCAAGCAAAAATGTCTACTTAAAGCAGATTAAGCAGATTCATAAGCCGAGTCTTAGAGAGAAGAAAATTACAGAGGATAATTTGTTGTATCTATATATGGGAATATTAAAGGAGATAATTCAACATAAGGTATGTCTCTTTGAGCCCAAATCATTGTAGAATAGTTTTAGTTTTTAAAGGAAACTTAATATGACGACTAGAATAAATATTAGGAAAGGAACTATGTTTATATTATGACAAGAAGTACACTAAGGGGTATAAATTTAGTGTGAATAAATTATTCTACATATATTAGGAAGAGGAAGAATATATAGGGTTGGAATAGTCTCAAGAGTAGATCTATAATATACTACACCAACCATATCTTTCCACGCATTGTCTGGCATTACCACTCAAACTCTCAGTATATATTGAGGGTATGTCAAAAATAGAAATGCAACAATGTTATATTTCTTTTGGTTGCACCATGCATACATTAATTACAAATTAAACAAACTTCTAAACTACTTTATATATCTAGCACTAGAATTTCATGTAATGATTGTAGATTGAGGTATGATAAATTATTGAGGGAAGGTCATAATTTTAAGCTTAGTATGGGGGAGTATTTATTGGATATTTCAATTAGAATCAAAATGAGTGCTGTTGATGGTGTACTAGGGTTCCAATGTGTACAATCACTGGTAACCATGGTTGTTATTTTTTAGGGACTTATCATGAGATTCTTGTTAGAAACAAAATAAATTGGACTCATAGGTATTGTAATGATACCATCTAAAGTAATAATCTATAATAATATGAAAACAATGCTAAAAAATGGACACCATTGTGTATTTGCACAATTGTGCTCATAGATGTTCAAGCATCTATGCTCTCTATTCTAGTGAATCTCCAAGAATTTATTGATAATAATTATAGGGTATTTGGTGAGATTCCTAAAGGTTTTATACCTACTCTATATCATAACAATGTTATTCAGTTGCAACTAGGAAGTGTACCACCTAACATCATACCCTGCATGTACCCATATGCACAAAACAATGAGATTGAGAATATGGTTTAGAAAATGTTAGACATAATCATCATTATACCTAACCAAGGTTCTTTCTCTACACTAGTGGTGATGGTTTGCAAAAACAAAGATTCATGGTGTACATATCTAGATTTTAGAGAGATCCATACGATGACCAATAAAGATAAGTTTCCTATTATGTTCATTGACAAATTATTAGATTAATTACAAGGAGTTTTTTTTTTCACCAACTTGGATCTCCATTTTGGATATCATCAAGTTTGAAGGAGAAAATAAAACATTCTAAAAACAATGTTCAAAACACTAGAAGGTTATAATGAATTTTTGGTGAATCCATTTGGACTTATCAATGCACCTTCCACATTTAAAAGCTTGTTGAATTATATTTTTAAACCCTTCCTAATAAGATTTGTGTTAGTATTTTTTATGATATATTAACATATAGATGTTTAATTTTTTGAATTTGGATCCTTAGGCATGAATAAAATCAAATGTGCCAGAAGATTACAGAAGAGAGAGATGCAATACCGTAAACTCTGATAAATAATTCATGACAAATTAAACACACATGAGACCAATAATTGGAAGAATAAAATTACATCCAATAATCAGTAAATAATATGTAATACAATGGTGTCACACACAGGATAATTCGAATTCCTAATATAGGATTCAAATCTTCCAACCTGGGGTGACTCTGAAGCTAAATCAGTGTGGGAAAATCACCACTGGATCTCATTTATTCAACTTTAGATCATTGAATCAGTTCAAAACCAGTTAAATGATGTAGGTAGGTGATAAAATGTTCCCTACCTCCCTTAAATCATGAAAAATAGTGATAGGATGACTGAGGTGAACTAAATGATGTGAATAAGAGCATGACTAAACATAACTGAACAATGACTAGGGTAAACTATGTTGGTTTATTGGTCAATACTGAGAGGGGGGTGAATCAATATTGTTATCTTTTTACTAAATTAACCACTTTTTAAATCTATCATTAAAAACACATAACAACAAGAATACACAGAACACAATTTTAATGTGGAATCCCAATAAAGTAAACCACCAATACGTCCTATTACTGAAAAATTATTATTTACAAATAGTTTTTCTTGCTGCTACAGACAAGGATGGTATTGCACCCTATTTACCAAAAAATACTGGAAGGAGGCTACAACCCTTTGGTTTATCAGCTACTACTGAAAGGATGCTACAACACCCTATTTACCAGCATCCACTGGAAGGAGGCTACGACCCCCTTGTTTATCAGCTAATACTGAAAGGATGGTACAACACCCTATTTACCAGCAACCACAGGAAGGAGGCTACGACCCCTTGGGTTATCAACTGCTATTGAAAGGATGCAATGACACCCTATTTTGTCAGCTCTGACTGACAGGATGATCCTACACCCTATTTACCAGCTTCTGCTGGAAGGAGAAAGAAACCCCCTACAAGCCTGTTTCCTGCCCTAGCTTCACCTTGCCACCCTAATATGTTTTCTGTAATATACTATATTTCTTCTCCCTCCATTCTCTATCACACCCATTGGTCTCTGCCTTATGCTATGGCTACATCGATCTAGATGACAGCGATACACTTTCTCTCACTCATACTTCTGTGTATATGTATCTTCATGTTTTCTACAGACGCATCTCTTTATTTTGGAAACATACCCTTTCAAAATCATGCCCTTTCAAACATGATAGTCACACCTTTTTAACAAGATGTGATTAGAAATTTTTAATGAAATAATTAATTAAAAACTTCTTGATCACTTCTGATCTGTGAGCACCCTTCTTCTCTGATCGTAGGATTTGTCAAACCAATTCCTGTGTAATTCCTATCCTCCATCAATGGGAATACTCTATCTTTAGACCTTCGGGCTTCTCTTTTTGTCATGCATGTGGGATTGTTTTCCTCCTCTATAGGATATATTCATTGTAGGCTCATCTGTACACGTTTATCTCACAAAACACGGGCTTCACCTTCCATCTATGAGTTTTATGTTAGACATTCTTCTTTACCATTTATGGATGCACCTCGGAATTCATTTCCACAGCTCAACTTAACATTTCTGGTGCTTCCACAATTTCCTTCTCCATAATCAATCCAAGTCATTAATCTAATTTTGAGTCTCTCCAGTCCGTCGATCTAATGCTTATATTTCCTCCTCGAAATTGTATTTCCCAACCACGGTTTCCTCATCAACAATTCCCCACTGTTGATCTTCATTGAGTGTTTTCTTGACCATTGATATGAGGTAAGATGCGAATTGTGGAATGCGGGTTTGTGACTTTTCCAAAATTCCTTTTCATGATTTTTCGTAGTTGTGTTTTCACACCAATCATTCCTCACCGTTGATCTCTCGCGGGCTCTTCCGTGACCGTTGATCTGATATAAGATGCGGATTGTGGGATGAGGGATACGGGATGCTGTTGGGCCTAGAAATGGCCCCTTTTTTACCACCCCTATCCACCTCTTTTTGCCTCATTCTACCCTATTGTGCATGCTAAATAGATGTTTTTCCCTCACTTTTCCCCTCAATTCATAAAGGTATGGTTAATCATTGTCTTATTTTTTTAATGCTTAGGATTCTATTAATCAAGGATCTACATCTTAAATTATGCTAACATATGATGGTTTTATAAAGATATTTATAGATATAGAGAATACAGGTGTAGTGGACCGAACATGCCAAAGGAGGGATGTACAATCATTGCTAAAGCTGATTGCCATCCATTCCATCATTGCCCAAAGAATGTGGTCCCAGTGTATTAGTCCATGTGAGCTGTACAAGGGTAGCTGCAACAGATTGTGTCAGATTTGGAGGCAATAGTACACCTCTACTCAAAAGTAGCTGTAATCTATGGGATATCTTCTCAATCAATTAGGATCATTATTTCTGGGTTGAGTAACAGCTTCCCTATATCTTCTACTCTCATCCTACCATGACTATAACAGTTTATTGTAATTGGGGCAGCCATAAGATCAGAGATCTTCATGGCTACCCAATAATAGGAAGAGGATGTTATGACTGTAATTGTATAAATATGGGGAACTATTCTGGCCAGGGGTTGAACATTGTACTAATTTATTATATCAGCTATGATTTAGGTTGCATGATTCATCTACCATCTCTAATACAAGGATTTTGATTTAGATCTCGGCATTTTAACGTGTGTTATTTCTAGCATCTCTATGTGAATGCTGGGCCCACCTTCCCACAGGGATTGCTGAGTTAATTAGGTATTTATTTTGTTGTGTGATTTTGTGATAATTTCCTTTCTTCATAGTAACCTGCAACAATTATTGATTTACAGTGTGTTATTGGATAAACAGTAATTGCATTTCTTGTGAGATTGTAGTGGTATGGTGTGTCAATCAATTGTGTAGGTAATTGTCCCTTATGCAACTGTGTGATAGATGTAATAGCCCTATTCATCCCTAGTTCTTTCAATTGTTGTTTCTGTAGATATTTGCAGTTCGTTCCTTTGCTTTTATAGTTGCATAAGTTCATTCCTGTACTTTGAATTTCTAGAATAGCTGAATTCAATTCATGTCCTTTGGATTTCTAGAATAACTAAATCAGGATAATTGGATGGATCATTAGATGGTTTGACAAGCAGGATTTCATTTTCTGCAAAAGTAATCTAGATATTATTTCCTGAATCTTTCAATTCTAGATTAAGAATCGTAAAAGGTACTTGTGGCTGTATTTTTGAGAAAGTAAACTAGATTCAGTGGATTATGGGATGAGTGTGGCTGAACAGGAAAGTAGGACCATTTACTTACAACAACTTAGTGTTTAAAGCATATATAGTGCATATTATCCTTGAAATAAAAGACTTCCCTGGGTTGACAATAAATATTGAACACTCTGTATGTTAGCTTTAATTAACTTGCATATAGGGTGCCCAACATTTTGGCGCCATTGTCGGGGATGATAAGTATTAGACACTATTGTAGTTGCATCCATTAATTGTCTCTATTCGGTCTTCTTCAGTTCTTTTTCCTTTTGCATGAATAAAAGAAGGGTACAACGTGATCATCTTATAAATTCTAGAACTCCACAGAACACTAATGTTGTAGGTGGTCGAGGCCATGGGCGAGGGCCAGAATTAGGGAGAAGAACATTCATTGATGATCTGGTTGACAGAACCAATTATTCTACCAAGGCTCATTATCAGGAAACACCCATCATAAAAATCCCTGCCAACCCTGGCATGGTAGCATTAGGCTTTACAGTGGAGAACACACGAGGAGCTGCAACACCCTCAAATATCCCTATAGAGGAAGACAGAGTTAGTACTGTAGGATTGGCTGATCGAGATCTGATCTATCACATTAACAGGAAGGTTGTGAGTGAAGAGGAGTGGACAAAGTTCCATCAGAAATTCATCAATCAGTGGAGGAATGAAGAGGATAAAACATAAGAAAATATGAGTAACAGACATGATTCCGAAGAGGAAGAGGCAATGGGAGAAAATCATCATTATGAAGGTAATTCCCTGCTTGAAGGGATGGTGGCTACACTTCAGTTCCCAATTAAACAACTAGAAGGCATAGCCCCCATGAAAAATATATTGCCATCGGTGTTGCCTTGCTTTTATGGAAAAGAGGAAAATGATCCAGATGAATTTCTTTTTGAATTTGATATCCTCTGTCGTAGCTATGACTACACCACCAACGCACATAAGCTAAAACTCTTCCCTACCACTCTGAAGGACAATGCATTATGTTGGTTTATGAGCCTAGGAGGTGTAACTATCACTAAGTGGAACAAGATGAAACAGGTGTTCCTGGAGAAATATCAGGAGTATTGCAATACCAAGGATAAGAGAGAAGAACTGTTTAAAATGGTATATAAGGATGATGAAAGTCTGGAGGATTTTGTCGAAAAGATTTTATATAATGTGCAGAGAGCTGGATAGACTAATATGGGGTTAGATGTGTTCAAAATAATCTTACTTCATGGGATTGGGGATGATTTCCTAGATATGTTAAACCTGTTAGGAAAGGGGGATATCTCAAGGAGTCCTTTAAGAAAATCGTGGAACTGTGCAAAAGGTACTCCAGGGGATCTTCCAGGAATAACAGGCGGGACAAATGGGACAAATTAGAATGCGCCATCTTCGACAAAACTCAGAAGTCATCTAATGGAGGAGCCACCCATGCAGAGATAGGAAATATCCTCAAAAATTTCAAAACAAAAACGATGAGCTCCATCTCCTCGGAAATAGATGTCCTGAGGGCAAAGCAGAAACAAGCAGTAGAGGATCTCACACTAGGTGTAGAAAGAACCACCCTCTGAAGGAGTTCCCACTTGATAAGATAGAAGTGTGTCAGTTGTATGAGTTGAACCATGACACAAAAGAATGCCCATCACTACCTCAAGTGAAGGCTGTTCTGCAGGCATCAACTCCGGAGGTGTAACCAACCTACTTTATTGCACAAAAGAGGCCCTGACAGCCTCAAAATCAAGGTATGACTCCAGACTCATTTCCATTTTTGAATAACATGAATAATTGGAATAATATGCAGCATATGAACACACAATTCCCTTCATATTATTCTAATCCTCAATGGCACCCCTCTAAACCTTTAATGAAAAATTTTAACTCCAGGAACCCCTGGGCTCAGCCACCAAACCAACCAAACTCTTGGTCTCCTGGATGGAGGAATTTCCATCCAAGGAACTAGTTTCCCCATAATAAACCCACTCAATAGCTTCCACATCAACTGTTTTCTCAATAGCCATACCCTCCTCAATATCCTCAGCCTTATCAGCAGTCCCAGCTACAACTCTAGAACAATGTTGTCCCCAATATGCCGATACGACCTCAACTGCCTGCTCAACCTAACCCTAAACCAAATAATAAAGTAGTCCATCAGTTTGAGACTGAAAACATGCCTGCTTACTCCCTTACCCCTGTACCCTGTAATGATATCCACTTACGATCAGGAAAGGTAGTGGAGCCTTTGATCATTGAGGATGTTCCATCCTCTGTTCATGAATAAGGGATGAATCCAGAGTGTTTATCCAAGGAAGCGACCCCCATTATTGAATATGCTGAACATCCTACCAATATGCCAGTTGAAACATAGAACGATGCATCTATCGACACACAACCTACCCAACTGATTAGGGAACCACCGTACCTTGAAAGATTACTAGTACCAAAGGTAGTGGGACAACCTCAGTTTAACCTCTTAGGAGATCCAAAAAATATTTGTGTTAAAATTCCCCTCCTTTAGGCCCTTCAAGATGTACCTATCTATGCCAGAACTATTCAGGATCTCCGTACAAGGAAACCAAGAAGGAAACCCAGGGATCCTCCCACTATTCATGTCATAGGGAAATTATCTACATTGATAATGGGAAAAACCCTCTTAGCCAAATATGACGATCTTGGGAATCCCACTGTCACTGTATAGATTGGGCATACACAGATACCCAACGTACTGGTAGACTTAGGAGCAACAATTAATGTTATGACTATTGAAACTGTAAGAAAAATTGGGCTCACTAATCTCAGGCTAGCCCCCACTGTTTTAGAATTTGTAGATAGATCCACTATTAAACCTGAAGGAATTTTGGATGATCTCATCATCTTAGTTGATTCTTGGCAGTACCCTACTGACTTCTTGGTTTTACAACCTAAGTCGCAACTAGGAGGACACCCATTGATCCTAGGAATACCTTGCTTAGCTATAGCTGATGCTTGCATCAGCTGTCGATCTAGGTCTATGACCATATCAGATGGCACTGAGATAAAGAACCTCACTCTTTATCCTCCAGCTCAATCGAGCTTAGAAGCTGAAACTCCGTTATGGATGCAGCCAGAAGAAGAAAAGGGCATTCAGCCATTATTAACAATAGGGAAGGCCTTAACTTTTAAAGATGAAACTAAAGACGACGCCATTAATAATTTCATCAGTGAACCCACTTCTATCAATAAGAAAATTTATCATATCCTGAATACTACTCTAGGTGAGGGGGAACAATAAAATCTAACAGAAGAGGCATTAGTCAATGACACTCATATAGTTCTGGTATTGAAAAATTTTAAAAGTGTTCCTATCGAGGTAGAGTCTGGAAAACCCTTGAATATTAATCCCATCCTTTCCCTAGATGAACAGAAGTGCCTGATCAGTGTCTTAAAAGAACACACGGGGGCATTTTCCTGGGAGTACACAAACATGAGGGGTATTTCCTCTAATGTATGCACCCATCATATTTATATCAAAAGTGACTCTCGGCCTATGTGCCAGCCTCAACGATGAATGAACCCCAATATTAAGGACATAGTGAAGGAAGAAATTTAGAAACTCTTAGAAGCAAGATTTATATAACCCATTTCAGACAGCGAGTGGGTGTCTCCACTCGTAATAGTACCCAAGAAGAATGGTAAATGGAGAATCTGCGTGGACTATAGAGAGATGAACATGACAACACAAAAAGATCATTTTCCCTTCCCTTTCATCGATCAAGTACTTGACACCTTATCTGGGAAGAATTTCTTCTCCTTCTTGGATGGATTTAGTGGGTACAATCAGATCCAGATTGCTCCTGAAGACCAGGATAAAACTACCTTCACCTATCCCTGGGGAACTTTTGCATACAGAGTGCTTCCCTTTGGCTTATGAAATGCACCAACNAGTTAATGATAGTATGGAAATTTTTATGGATGATTTTACTCCTTATGGCAGAGATTTTGAAGAAGCATTGAAAAATTTGGAAAAGGTTTTAACTCACTGTGAACAGACCCAACTCTCTTAAAGCACTAAAAAGTGCCATATGATGATGAGTGAAGGAGTGGTGTTGGGGAATTTCATGTATGCTAATGGCATCCAGGTAGACCCCTCAAAAATCAAGGTAATAAAAAAATACCTACTCCTGTAACTCAAAAATAAGTGCGAAGTTTCTTGGGACATGCTGGATATTACTGAAGATTTATAGAAAAATTTTCCAAACTTTCCTCTCCTTTGTTTTCACTGTTAATGAAGGATGTGCAATTTGTTTGGAATGAGGCATGCCAGACAATATTTGTTAAACTTAAGGAGAAGATTTCCACAGCTCCTATCCTAAGAGGACCCAATTGGACCCTACCTTTTCACATTTCTTCAGATGCTTCTGATACTGCCATTGGAGCAGTTTTAGGATAGCAGGATGGTCAAGCACCTTATGCAGTTTATTATATTAGTAAAAACTTATCCCCTACTGAACTTAATTATACTGTTACTGAGAAGGATTTCTTAGCCATTGTTTACTCCATTAAAAAATTTCAACATTATATCACTGGATATCCTACATTTATGCACACTGACCACTCGGCCATCAAATATCTAATGAATAAACCTATTACCAATGCCAGGGTAACTAGGTGGCTGTTATTATTATAGGAATTTGATATTACCATTACAGACAGACATGTAAGAGAAAATGTTGTCACTTATTTCTTATCTCGTTTAACTAAAAATGATGATAATTTGCCTTTTGAGGACTCTTTTCCAGATGAACACTTGTTTGCAGTTTTAGCTCACTCCCCTTGGTATGCAGATGTTTCTAACTACTTGGCTACAGGAAAGATTCCAACACATTTGTCCAAAAGAGAAACGAGGAAAATTATTCAACAAAGTGCCAGGTATTGTTGGGTAGACAATCCTCTCTTCTACACAGGCCCTAATATTGAGATTAGAAGGTGTGTAAGAGAAGATTAAATATTCCCTATTTTGAAGGCCTGCCATGATGAGCCTTGTGGGAGGAATTTTGCAGACAGGAGAACAGGACACAAAGTTCTGAGAATGGGCTACTATTGGCTGAACCTTTTTAGGGATGCAAAAAGATATGTCCAGTCTTGTGATAGCTGCCAAAGGATGGGCCAGCCCAATAGATTAGATCAAATGCTTCTTTAACCACAATTGGTGGTTGAACCCTTTGATAGATGGGCCTTAGATTTTGTTGGTCCTATCAGCCCTCATTCTAAGCAGAAATCCTACATCTTGGTCTATACCGACTACATGACTAAATGGGTAGAAGTTGTGGCTCTGGTGAAGGCCAATGACCAGGTTGTGATAGATTTATTGTATGGTGAAATCTTTACCTGTTTCAGAGTACCCAAAGAAGTGGTTACCGATGGAGGACCGCAGTTTGTGTCACATCAATTCGAAGCTCTGCTACGAAAGTACCATATTCAGCACCGGATAGCTTCAACTAACCATCCCTAAGCCAATGGCCAGGTGGAAATCCCTAACAAATTTATTGAAGCTATCCTTACCAAGACGGTCAAGAGCCATCATAGAGACTGGGCTGATAGACTTCCAGAAGCATTGTGGGCATATCGTACTAATTGGTGCAATACTACAGGTTTCTCTCCTTATGACTTGGTATATGGGAAAAATGTTGTCTTCCTAATTGAATTTGAAATTAAGACTTTGAATATAGCTATGAAGGTAAACTTACATGTAACCGAAGCTCAGAAGAGAAGATTGAATCAATTGAATGAACTTGACAAGAAATGCTTAGCTGCTGTGGATTAGATAGTATTAATCTAGCAACAGAGATCCAATTGGCACGACAGATTCATCAAAAAGAAATTATTCTGTGAGGGAGACTGGGCATTATTATACAATTCAAGATTCAAAAGGGACTTCAAGGGTAAATTACGCACAAGATGGTTGGGCCCATACCTGGTAGACAGAGTATTTGATAATGGTACGGTCCTCCTAGTAACCATTGATGAGAATCCTACACCATTATTTGCTAATGGTCACAGGATGCGATTGTACCATAAGCCCATTTCAAAGGACACATTCACTTCACAGATTGCAGCTAATCCAGCCTACCAGTTAGAACAAGGGCATGAATTTTTCTCTGTCCCTATCAATCTTTAGTTAATCGCTGTAAATATTACATGAATCTTTGTACATAAATAAATTGTTTTTACTGCTATTGTTATCTTTTTCTGTTGCACTTGATCTATTTAAAAAAAAAATGTGTAGGGACGCGCCTAAGGAGCCGTGGTCATCATCGGGCCTGTTGACCAGGGCCATCCTTTTGTAACTTCTTGCACCAGAAGAAAACTCCTTGAATAAATCTGTTGCAGCCGCAACACGTTCCTTTATCCCATTTTGCGCAGCTACAACACCTTCAAAATCAATGTTTTACCCCCTTTGGCACAGCTGCAACACTATAAAACTTCTGCCTTTATCCCGTTTCACGTAGCTGCAACACCGTAAAAATTCTTCCTTTATCCCGTTCTGTGCAGCTGCAACACCATAAAACTTTTTCCTTTATCCCATTCTGTACAGCTGCAACACCGTAAAATTTTGCCTTTTCCCCCGTTCCATGCAGCTACAACACTGTCAACTTCCGCCAGCTTAAAGCCTTTTTTCGATTCCAACAGTAGTGACACCATTTTACTTTTGTCCATTTTCACCTTTTTCGGTAGCTACGACACTGTTTCACTGATTGTCCACTTTCACCTTTTTCGGCGGCTGCGACTGCGCCACATTTGGCTGATTTTTCTATAATCCAAGGCCACGAATTTGCTAAACTATTTGATTTCTCTATGGTCTACAGCTGTTACTCCTCCATTATTGGAAGAACTCTTTGCAACCATGGTTAGCGACTCCTCCAGGTCTGGCTCCAATTCCTAATGTTGACGATTCTGATTTATACTCCAGCATTCATCATGTTTCTGATCAATTTGACACGATGGTTTTGGTTTGCCGGTGGAAAAGGTCATTACAGCATCCCTGTAATAATGATTACAGTTACATGGCTGCACTTCACACGCTATACTATTCTCAAAAATGTCACCATCCATCGCATATTTTCAAAGGTATGGTTTTGATTATCTACTTGCTTAAGTATTAACTAGATCTGACAATATTAATCATACCTTCCTTTCTGTGCCCATTATTACACCTCCATATCATCAACCATCCACTCGTGCGACTTAATGACTAATTATGTTACTTGATAACCACCACCTTGCCTAATTTGGGATAAATTCCAAATAATCCGATGCTCTGAAACTTTTCAAATTTACCCAACTCCACTCTCAGTTGTTCATGCATACTCTGTGCTTTAACGTCCATTGTGCGGATTTTTAATCTGTCAGGCTGCAACACACTTCTGAAGGCAAAAAACATGGGGATTCTAGCTCGGCATGAACCTCCAAACATGTGAGAACTTAGAAGAAATGACGAATTGTTTTCTATTTTTCAAGCTGTGGGCTAGACTGAATTCTTCCAACATCTGAATGGGTTTCATCATGAGGCAACTCTACAATTCACCTTGAAACTTACAGAAACCCACTCAGAGTTTTGGGGGTTACACATTGAAGTCTCTGAAGCAATAGTAGTTGAGGTCACTGGCCTTCCTTAGATGGGAAAAGCTTGGTTTGGATGAAGAACCCCCAATCCTGTAGCAGTATAGGATTTTCTTAGGGAAGGGGAGCACATTCAACCGTCACAAAGGGGGATAGTGTTGCAATCATTGCCTCAGCCATGGAATCAAGTAGAAATTTTCCTCAAGAAGTATATCACTTGTGAAGGTGGGTATCAAAGAGTATATCATTGTGAATTTCCTTTATTATCTCATCTCCATCACAGGGCCTTGCTAATCATTCCATTTTATTTATTCAATGATTTACATCATATGGCGGGGTTTTTCCAAACCACCAAGCATCCAATATCTTTCCTTACCCACCATGGCCTCATTAAATTAATAATTTTACGGGCTTTTTCTCAACAAAAAAAAACCTGGGAGAAATTTACAGGTCAAGTTCAACAACCTGTTCTTTTGCCCGGTGTTCCAATAGAAGAGGAAATAGAAGTACCTATACTCATGGGGCCTGTTCAAAACCAAGAAGATCCTCCCAATTCACAATTGGGGGGAAATACAGAGCAAAAGGAGGTTCAAATTCCCTCCAATTTAGTTTGGGCGGGGGGGGGATGAGACTGGCTCGGAGGATCAGTCAGGAGATCAAGTAGAACAATTGGGAGAGAATGTACAAGAAAACCCTGTGGAAAGACTAAATAATAGGGCAGCTATGACAACAGAGGATGAAATTGGAGTAGCATTAGATGTTGCAACAGTTGAAACCAAAGATGTTAGAGCTATGATAACCGAAGAAAACATGGAGGTGTTGACTATTGAATCTTCCCCTGAATGGGGAGGAACCCTGATTGAGGAAGAACAAGAAAATGTCGAAACAGAGGATATCCCTTCTACATCAGCCGCAAATCTAGAAGTTCCAGCACCACAGAGAAAAAGAAGGAGATCAAAAGATAAAATACAGGCATCACCACCATTGAGATGAAAAGAACCAGGTCAGTTACAGCAACAGAAGCAGCACGGGAAAGATGGGTGACCTTAGAAGCACAAATCGAGTTCCCCATTCTGAGACCCAAAGCAAATGATGGCCCAAAAGAACTGGCTGCAGAAGAACCTCAAATTGAAGGACTTTGGAATGAAAATGGGCTATTAAAGGAGGAAGTACAATCACTCTGGAAGGAATTAGAAAACTGGAAGGAAGCGTGTAGGAAATAGAGTGAAAGGAAGCTGCACACATTGGTTGAAGTTGCAGACCAATTATAGGAATGAGCTCCTACTAAGGTTGGTGATGAGGAAGAAAGAGTGGTTTGTCCTATTGTGGATAAATCTTTAATGAGTCAGGTTACAAGGTCATATTTTGTGCCTTTGTAGCTCAACAACTCGCACCTACAACCATGGAAGAACAGGGACAACCTGATTGGAAAGATCGTGAGGCTCCCCAAGAGAGACTCCAACAAAAGGAAGTAGTAGATGAATAGGATGTTGATACACAAGAACCAACATATTTGAATATTCATGTTGAAATTTCCACCCAGATTGGGGCAGATGAACCAGAGAATGAGGTTATTCCTGATTTTGTTGAATAAGTCTACATTGTGACCCTTGAACTTTCTCAGGACATAGAATTAATAGGAATGGAACCCCAACAGCAGGAAGATGAGGAAGTAAACCAAGATGTTGCTACATAAGAAACAACATCCCTGGAAATATCTATGGAGACTCTCAGGATGCAACAGGAAGATAACCCCAAAATGGATATCATTCCAGATATGGATTTAGGAGAGGATGAGTAACTGCAATCACAATCCTCGGGGGACACTGAAATCCTTGACGAGAAGCTCCATATTGAAAAATACATGACAACAACTCTACAATCACAGTAGCATGAAGAAGGAGAAGGGCAGGGTTCTATTACACAAGAACCAGCAGCCTTGCATCCCTTTGTTAAAGTTGCAGCTGATAATTGGGTAGATAAGGATATTGAAATTTAGGAGGATGTTGCTCCACAAGAACTAACATCCTCACAATCAGCTACTGAAGTTTCTATAGGAGAACTCCAAAACGAGGATGCTATTACACAAGAACCAACATCTCCAGAAGTTGTTTCAGGACTACCTATGTGTAGTGATAATTTCCCCTCACTACAGGGGAAGAAATGGCTCCGTTGTGCCTATAGGGCACAAGGGTAGGTTTCTACCCTTAGAAAATAGTAAAAAATAGAAGTAAAAATGACTGAAATAGAGCAACGAATTGAAACTAAACTAAGCTACACTAGAACAAGTAAATGGTAGCTGAAATAAACTATTGCTAAGCTAATAACAGAAAGCAAGAAGAGATAGAGTATTGTTGAACCCCTCTACACAAAATGGGTTAGGGTTCCGCCTCCTTAAAACCTGCAAAAGAAACCTATACTACTATGGAAGTAACCTGCAAACAAAGTCAATGGAAAACCTACAAATGAAAATATTGGTTAGAAAACAAAGTAAGCAAATGAACATGCATAAAAAGAAGCTATACCTCACATAGGTGGAAATGGGCCACCATGCGCTAGCTCATGGGAGCACCTCTCTCTTGGTTGGGGAGCAATGGCTTGGAGAAATGTAAATGGAGGAGAGGGAGAGTGGGTGGTTTGAGAGCAAGAAGTCTCAAAGCATCCATGGGCAGCATAACAATATGCAAATCAAGAGTGTTTTGAGAGTGAACCCCCACCCTCCTTATATAGTTTTTCCAAGGGGTTTTAGGGTTTTAAGCCCTTGGTCTAGGATTTAGCCCCTTTTTTGGGATTTTATCCCTTTCTGCCCTTACTTTAGCCCCTTTCATGGTTTTAGCCCCTTTTTTAGGGCTTTAGTTCCTAGGGGTCTATTTTGGGCTCTTTTTTGGGGTTTTTAGCTCTTTTCTTCATCCTTGGGCTCTTTTTGAGATGTGGGGGTCAAATGGAAGGTCATGGAAGGTCTTATGGAGTGAAACGAGTGTTATGAGGTGGTGTCCTTGGGTGGTGTAGGCCACTGAGAGATGTGTGGGGGATTTTTGGGTTAACACTATGGTTGAAGTTGTTGCAGAAAAAATTCTAGGCAAGGATGATGTTACACAAGAACTAGCACCCCCAGAAGTGATCTTAGAAGTGCAGGATGTTCAATGTGGCACATCATGTGATAAGGTATGGGTTGAACTTCCTTGAAATGTTATCAATTTGGATTCTGATCAGGAAGAACATCCAAGAGAAGAAGAAATACTGAAACCTACAAAAGAACCCTCAATCCTGAGGATAGAAGTAAGGAAGTGGAGAAGTCAAGTGGAAAGATATCAAGAAGGGATGGTTTCCCTTGCTGAACACAGAAAGATCATCAGGGGACTAAGGGAAAAATGGGCAAAAAAGGTCATGACCTAGAAACTCCGTGGGGAAGAACTACAGAAGGAGCTAAAGGAGCTGAAAAAGTTCAAGTTCATGCAGGTGGGAAAAGACCAGCTATATGCTCTTTCTCAGGAATTATTGGGTACTAGAGTACCATCCTCTTCTTACCCTATGTTCTTATTCGAGCAGTTTATTTGGTTTAAACTGAGGGCTGTGAAAGAAGGGAGATCATATGAAATAGAAACCTCAGCGAAATTCTTGGAAACATTTCTGGGAAGTGATTTTGAGGACCAAAATTTGTTGTGTGAGATTTATTTGCATGAGATGGCTTGTCCTTTGGACCACCATTTGAATCATGTTCCTTTCTCAGGTGATGTTTAGCTGAGGTATTTTGCCTCTTTTGTGAGCAATCATGTTTAGTGGGAAAGGTCTTTCCAAAATTTCTCTCACAACGAGGCCCACTCAAATCTTTGGATCAAAAGCGAACCTTAGAATCCTCCTCTTCTCCTTGCTCGACACCAGAGTTTACTCTCATGTCCCATCCAGACTCAGCATATAATGGAACTTCAGGAAGGGGTTATTTCTACTTGTACCAGCCAGATTTCCATGCATCAACAAATGAATTTGGAAGGTAGTTAGCGCAGATGGCAGGTTGCCTATCCAACCCTTAGAAATAGCGACTCTTACTGTTACAGAAATTTTGAGCAAGCACTTTCCAGGACTGAGGGTTATGTTGGATGCATGAGGGAATGTGGGGTTAATTGGCTGGGACTAAAATTTAAATTTCCTCTCATCTGCTGGCCAGCAAAACCATACAGGGAAGATTTTTCATTAACCAGGGCAGAAGAGAAGAAGTGTTGAAGATATTGGGTTGTCCATAAGGGATTTATAGAAAAAGAAGGAACATCTGAATTCCCATACAACTTTTCTTCTCTCCATGAATGAAGCATAATTCCAGATTCATATTCAAAATAATGGAGGTTGTTGCACGAGGACATGCAACAAGACAGTTGGGGGGAGATGTTGGGCCTAGAAATGGCCCCTTTTTGACCACCCTTATCCACCTCTTTTTTCCTCATTATACCCTATTGTTCATGCTAAACATATTGTTTTCCCTCACTTTTCCCCTCAAGTCATAAAGGTATGGTTAATCATTGTCTTATTTATTTAATGCTTAGGATTGTGGTAATCAAGGCTCTACATCTTAAATTATGCTAACTTATGATGGTTTTATAAAAATATTTCAAGATATAGAGAATATAGGTGTAGATGGCTGAACATGCCAAAGGAGGGATGGACATTCATTGCTAAAGCTGATCGCCATCCATTCCATCATTGCCTAAAGAATGCAGTCCCAATGTATTAGTCCATGCGAGCTGTACAAGGGTAGTTGCAACAGATTGTGACAGATTTGGAGGAAACATTGCGTCGTTGCTCAGAAGTAGCTATAATCTACGGGATATATTCTCAACCAATCAGGATCATTATTTCTAGGTCAAGTAACAGCTTCCCTATATCTTCTACTCTCATCCTGCCACAAGTGTAATAGTTTATTGTAATTGGGGTAGCCTGAAGATCAGAGATCTTCATGGATGCCCAATAATAGGAAGAGGATGTTATGACTGTAATTGTATAAATATGGGAAACTATTCTGAGCCAAGGGTTGAACATTGAACTAATTTATTGTATCAGCTGTGATTGAGGTTGCGTGATTCATCTACCATCTGTTGATGTATTTGTAACTTCAGAATGTATTCATCTATGTATCTTATGTATTGTAACCTGATGTTTATTCTGGGATGTATCTATTATGTAATTAAGTCATGTTGTCATGCCCCTATGTTCTGATCGGGAGAATCAATAATGTAAATAAGTCATGTCAAGTCATAGTGGCTAACCCTCCGATTGTATAAGGGTTAAAGTCCCCGCAGTTCCGGGGCACTAGGGTTATTAGAATCTCCTAGTAGAGGTTGGCCCTAGTAGGGTTTAGTCATGTCAAGAATAGTATAAATAGAGATAGTCTCTATTTAGAACACATCACTCACACACTCAATTGTAGCGCATAGTTGAGGAAGGAGAAGACACTGGGCCTAAACAAGAAGAATATTACTACTGTCGGGAGTGCATCTTACTGTTTTGGGGTTTTACATCTTTTGCCGATTCTATCTCTGAGGAAGTTGTGGGGTTTTCTCCATTTATGGTTTCCCTGATGAGAAATACTGTGTTCATTGTCTCTTGTGTTTGATTTTTTTACTTGTTGTTCTCTTAGTAAAGATCCTAACATAATGCTAGCTTAATGTTGAAAAACTAACATGGTATCAGAGCTAACCTGAGAAGAAGACATTGTGCAGCTGCAGGAACTAGGGCTTCCTAGTTTTTGAATCTTCCTCCACATATTTTCAGCAAAAGTAAGGTGGAATAACTCTCCTCCTTAGGGTGCATCTTTTTGTCAAAGAAGAATCTAATTATGAGGTTTTTTAGTTTTGGACCTGTCACTGCTGTCGAAAATTAGGGATTTTCATAGAAGAGGAATTTTTCACTGAGCCCAGGCCTAGATTGATATCCTCCCCAAAATCAAAGTTAGGGACAAATTTCAAGGCATTTGGGTGGACAGAACTCCGAAAAATAAAAACCCTAATTTGCTCAAGTTTCAAATTCGACATATTGAACCTGGTAAGCTCTAAAATCTTTTGTATTTCCATTTGAGGTTCTTAGTTAAGATGTCTCATCATACCAAGCGTGATGAAAAGATTGAGGGAGCTGATAACTTTCGAGCCTGGAAGTATGTCATGTCCCCTTAAATTCACCATTAAAAGTATTGACCATGCTAAGTTCCTAGGGGCTCAAGTTGTTATTAATTATTCCTCCTAGGATAAATTTTTACTAATAATTGTTCTAAGGCATGTATTTAATTTTATTTCAGCAATTTTATTTATTATGCACAATAATGATGTGGAATTAAGGCTGCCATGTCAAGAGGGTGCATTGGGGAAAGCTAGTAAACTTTCCTTGGTAAAAATAAGAAAGTCCATGACAAAAGCAAGCAAGAGAATAAAGGGAAGTTTCCTAAAAGCAGAAAAAGCAGAAAGAGGTAAAAGCAGGAAAGTTTTTTAAGGAAAGAAAGAGTTTCCTTATGAGCTAGGAAAAGCAGAAAGTTGTCATAACTCAAAAGAGGCATGTTTTTACTAAGGGAGGGTGCAGTTTCTAAATGTGAAGGATGATTTGGAATTAGAAACAATTCCACATGGTCCTACTTGCCTAATTTCCCAAAGGGGGCGCTTTTGTGGCTAGGGCTAGGTCACCCATGGGGTTGACTTGCTCTCACAGGTCACCATTGGCCTCAACTTACTAAGCAAGTCATCCATAAGTATATAAAAGATAAATTCAAACCCATTGCTTCAGTTTGGATGATTTGATATTGTGGTTATGCTATGTGAGCATACTGTCTGAGTGTTGTGCCTCAAAACATTGGGTGATGGTCCCCAAACCCCTCCTCCCTTCTCTTCTATCTCCCTTTCTATCTATTGCAGGTATGGAGCGCTAATGTCAGCCATTGAAGCTTATTCGAGAATTTATTACAGCCTCCATCAAGTTCAGGTCGAAATCCAATGAATCCCATGCTTCACCTATGTTCACAGCCCTTTGCTGGTCAAGATTCGGGCCTCCTGCCCCTTAATTTTGGAAGCCTTTTGTAATGGTCAGTAAATAATGTTATTTATATTCTGTAGTGTCAGTATAATCTGAAAATTACATTTATCAGGTCGAGAAATATCAGACCCTAAATAATATCATCTCAGTTTCATTAAAAGATCCTATTTTATCACTGTATGGGGGGGAATTGAGTGAATATGAGTTTTGTAATGAAAATTCCATGATGGGAAAGGGATTGAAATAAATTTTCATGTTCATAGAACCCATATTTATCTCTGTTATAAATCTCATGTTTCACAGAATTTAATTTGAGGTGATTTAATAGTCCTTTTAAGACCCTAGCTAGATTACTAGTTTTTAATAACTAGTTTTATTGAAATTGATGCAAAATAGGTGCTGTAAACTCAAACTGAGCTCTGTAAGTTCTTGTAAGTCAGTAACAGGCATAATTTCCCATATCAATCTCCAGAACCATTTTTTTTTTGGGTCATACCACCCTTTTTCATCCTCCTCTGCGCAGGGTTCTCCTTGGCCCAAACTGCCAAAAATCCTGAATTCAACCAAAACTTGTTAGAACTTTACAGAACATCAATGAAATATATAAATCCTTTATTCATGTTATATTAATTCTGAAATAAACCTCTGCAAGTTTCCAGAAGCCCCTGGTTGAAACAGACCGAACTACTCTCCTTAGTTGCACGGTTTGGCTGCCCAGAAGCGTGGTAGTACGTTTCCGCAGTGCGGATTCTGAAACCTAAATGGCACCAGATCTAAATGTGTTAGGGGAGAGGAAATTCAATGTCTGATTGTCTTTGGTTGCTTCCCGCTGCTCACTCGTTGTGTCTGCAAAATTTCCTAGAATAAACCCTTTATTTTCCCAGTCAGAGGAGTCATTGCGTAAACTATTTCCAGTTCAGAAATTTTAATACAATTAACAGAATTGGAGAGCTTTTAGGTCTGTACACCAGACTTGGAACACTACAGTGGTATCAGAGCACTTTCCTTGGCTCATCCTGTGGAAAGTAACTCTCAGTGGAAAAGTAGCTCAGTAATATCTTCAAGTTGCAGTTGTGGAATTAGTTCCATTCATGAGAGATTTAGAATTTGATTTGCATGAAGAAGAGCATTCAAAAATGGATGATCAAGAAGATTTAAGAATTTTGATGCAAAGAACGTTGAAAGGGATGAAATATGTATCCCAAAGCATCATTCAGACAAATCAAGAGACTAGAGAATTCCTTGCCAAGCAGTTGGCAAGCAAACATGGAAAAGGGAGTAGGAATGTCTCTCAGCATGAAGGAAATAAATACAAAGAGTCTATGTTTTCAAAAGCATTAACACATGTAGGTTCTTTGAATACCAATAATCCATCAAGAAAGGAACTAATTTGTTCTACTTCTCAAAGTAAAGGAATAGAAAAGAGGACCAAAAGTGAAGATTTATTAGAGTCATCTGCACATGATTTCTTTGAGAAATTATTTGGGTTTTCCCAAAAGAGAGATCAGCGTATTTGCAGTATCCATGAGGGTGATGAATCACCAAATCCTCCATTAGAAGGAGATGAAGAAGATCCATGCACAACTAAAGATCCAATAGTCCAACATCTAGTTGGTGGTAACGTGGAAGGTGAGATGAATCCAAATTTCATTGTGGCTGATTTCAAGATAAGTGCAGAAGATATGGGGCAGATTGATGACAGTGAGACATATTTTGGATCTGATCCAAAAGATAAACATGATTCAGATTTACAGTCACCCCTTGAGCCTCACAAGGAAGCACAAAATGAGTACATCTCAGTAGGGTGTGAAGCAGAGAAATGGGTGGGTGAACAAACCATCATAATTCCACCACATAAGGGGGAGAAAATCACACATGGTGAGTTAGTAAATTATGATTTTTATGTGACATTGTGTAAGTCTGATATGGCAGCCACTTCCAGTGAAGAGTTCAGAATGGTTGAGCCCCCTAGTGACGAGGTTCAAAATTCTGGTGTAAAAAATGAATGTTGTATGAAGGATGAAACTTTGAGAGAATATCTTTTTGGCCCACCAAGGATGAATGAGCAGTTAAATTGCAGCCCAAATTATGTTGTTGAGGACTTAGAATATGAACATATTTCAGAAACAACATATGGATCAGATTTCAAAACCTCGAGTGCACTGCATGAAATGGATCAAGAGATGGAAAATGAAGAGGAGGAACATCTACAAGAACCTCATCTTCTTGCAGGGTCATTGAAGATGGATGAACAAAAGATCCAAGAGGCCCTGAAAATTCTCCATGACACTCATGCTTCAGTGTCAAAGATGTGTTGGGAAGCTGCTTTAATGGAAGACCAATCTTCCTTTGAAGCCATGGAGAATATCCAGAAAGCAATGTCCACAATCAAAGGTAATTTCTCACAATTGCTTTCAGATAAAAATGACATGTTTGAGCTTGTTGAGTTATTGCGGGAAGCATCACTGCATAATGAAGAAAGTATTTGCATATATGAAGAAGAGAACTACAAGCTGAAAGGTGAATTGTTGGCCACCCAAGATTCTTTGAGATACACTCAAAGTGCCCTCTTAGAATCACAAATGAAGATAGAACAATTCCAACAAGAGTGGAAAGAATTGACTGAATCCTCAATCTTTCCTGAGAGTCATCCCTTTTGGGTAAATGGCATGGAGGAACCTCATGATTAGGTGGACCATGAGGAGCATTCTATTCAGTATGTGCTTAAAGATTGTGCAGAACAGTTTTATGAGAACCAAGCACTTGATTTCTTTCCAAGGAAAATTGAGTTGTTCCTTGAAGACAGACACTCTCCCATGGAAGAGTGGGATGAGAGAACCCAATTTGGGCCATCCAATAATGAAAAAGTTGCAGCCATAAGTATGATTACTGAAGTTTTCAAACATGCAAAGAAGGTTCATAGTTCTTTCCCACATGTCATAGATTCAAAAACACCAGTGGGGAACGAACAGTGGGTGAAGAAATTTTTCTGGTTTGTGTCACATGCACAACAGGGGGATCGTGATTTGTCCCCATGGGAAATAGATCCTATTGCAGAAGAGATGGATCATTATAGACCATATAAATCAGCAATAAATATCTCTGATTCATCCACTGGATGGTTGGATAGAGGAATCATAGAAGAGGAAAATAGGGAAGGTAAAATTTTTATGTCTTGTTGCAAGAAATATGTTTTTAATATTGCTGATTTTTCTATGATTTACAAGCAGCAGAAAGGGCATGTGTGTGCAGCCACTTTTGAAAAGAAGGAATCAAATCTACACATACAGTCA
>LPNX011029985.1:288313-311181 GCA_001517045.1 Pseudotsuga menziesii | reverse complement strand
CAAGCAAGAGAATAAAGGGAAGTTTCCTAAAAGCAGAAAAAGCAGAAAGAGGTAAAAGCAGGAAAGTTTTTTAAGGAAAGTAAGAGTTTCCTTATGAGCTAGGAAAAGCAGAAAGTTGTCATAACTCAAAAGAGGCATGTTTTTACTAAGGGAGGGTGCATTTTCTAAATGTGAAGGATGATTTGGAATTAGAAAAAATTCCACATGGTCCTACTTGCCTAATTTCCCAAAGGGGGCGCTTTTGTGGCTAGGGTTAGGTCACCCATGGGGTTGACTTGCTCTCACAGGTCACCAATGGCCTCAACTTACTAAGCAGGTCATCCATAAGTCTATAAAAGATAAATTCAAACCCATTGCTTCATTTTGGATGATTTGATATTGTGGTTATGCTATGTGAGCATACTCTCTGAGTGTTGTGCCTCAGAACATTGGGTGATGGTCCCCAAACCCCTCCTCCCTTCTCTTCTATCTCCCTTTCTATCTATTGCAGGTATGGAGTGCTAATGTCAGCCATTGAAGCTTATTCCAGAATTTATTACAGCCTCCATCAATTTCAGGTCTAAATCCAATGAAGCCCATGCTTCACCTATGTTCACAGCCCTTTGCTGGTCAAGATTCGGGCCTCCTGCCCCTTAATTTTGGAAGCCTTTTGCAATGGTCAGTAAATAATGTTATTTCTATTCTGTAGTGTCAGTATACTCTGAAAATTACATTTATCAGGTCGAGAAATCTCAGACCCTAAAGAATATCATCTCAGTTTCATTAAAAGATCCTATTTTATCACTGTATGGGGGGGGATTGAGTGAATATGAGTTTTGTAATGAAAATTCCATGATGGGAAAGGGATTGAAATAAATTTTCATGTTCAGAGAACCCATATTTATCTCTGTTATAAATCTCATGTTTCACAGAATTTAATTTGAGGTGATTTAATAGTCCTTTTAAGACCCTAGCTAGATTACTAGTTTTTAATAACTAGTTTTATTGAAATTGATTAAAAATAGGTTCTGTAAACTAAAACTGATCTTTGTAAGTTCCTGTAGGTCATTAACAGGCCTAATTTCCCATATCAACCTCCAGAACCATTTTTTGTTTGGGTCATACCACCCTTTTTCATCCTCCTCTGCGCAGGGTTCTCCTTGGCCAAAACTGCCAAAAATCCTGAATTCAACCAAAACTTGTTAGAACTTTCCAGAACATCAATGAACTATATAAATCCTGTATTCATGTTATATTAATTCTGAAATAAACCTCTGCAAGTTTCCAGAAGCCCCTGGTTGAAATAGACCGAACTACTCTCCTTAGTTGCACGGTTTGGCTGCCCAGAAGCGTGGTAGTACGTTTCCGCAGTGCGGATTCTGAACCATAAATGGCACTAGATCTAAATTTTTTAAGGGGAGAGGAAATTCAATGTCTAATTTTCTTTGGTTTCTTCCCGCTGCTCACTCCTTTTGTCTGCAAAATTTCCCAGAATAAACCCTTTATTTTCCCAGTCAGAGGAGTCATTGCGTAAACTATTTCCAGTTCAGAAATTTTAATACAATTAACAGAATTGGAGAGCTTTCAGGTCTGTACACCAGACTTGGAACATTACAAAGTATAGGATCTCTGTGGTCCTGGAAGAAAATGAGTTAGACTCCTACATCCATGAGGAGGTTCCAGTTCGAGAGGGAGATGAGGCAAAGGCCTTACATAAGAAGAATATGGCTATGGAAAAAAGGATCATTGCTGATTCTATCAAGAATCACCTTATCCCACAGTTGTCCTCTCTCAAGACACCTAAAGCTATGTTTGATGCCGTAGCCAAATTGTTTGAAGGGAAGAACATAAACCAGAAGATGACCCTGAGAAACCAACTGAAGAATGTGAAGATTCAGAATGCAGAAACAATCCAGTCTTACTTCACAAGAGTTTATCAGATCAAAGAGCAACTAGAAGTAGTTGATGAAGAAGTGGAAAATGTAGAGATTGTAATGACTACCTTGAATGGCCTTCCTAGGTCATGGGATTCTTTCATCCAAGGAATCTGTGCTAGAAAGAAGTTAGTCAAGTTCAGAAGACTATGGGAAGAGTTCTCTCAAGAATAATCATGGATAGCAGCTCGAGAAGAGAATATGGGAAGTGAAGACCAAGATTTCATGGTACACTCCAAGTCTCACTCCAAGTCAAACAAAAGAAGACATCACAGCTCCAGAGGTAAGCGCTCTCACAAAGATAACACTAGAAAAGATGTATCTAGGATCATATGCTATACGTTTGATGAAGCAGGACACTATGCAAGGAATTGTCCTAACAAATAGAAGATAATGAAGAAGAGAAACAAAAGAAGACATCATGCTCATGCTGCAAAGGATGATGAACCATCTAGGAAGAGATCCAGATATGAAAGTGAAGATTCTTCAAGCGAGGATGAATATGTTATGATATCCACTCTCACAGGTAACATTACTCATGGAAGTGATGATTGGCTTATAAACAGTGGGGCTTCCAAACATATGACTGGATTCAAGGAATCCTTTTTAAGACTGTCAGAACATGAATCAACTCAGAAGGTAAAGCTAGGAGATGACTACCAATATCCAATAAAAGGAAGTGGGGAATCTTCCTATAAATTAGACTCTAGAAAATCTCTAACAATGAAAGAAGTATTGTTTGTACTATGACTCAATAAGAACCTTCTCTCCATATCAGCATTAGATGCAAAAGGAATGCGGGTTGCATTCATAGATGGTCAAGTCATCATGTGGCAAAAAGGAAATACTATCGATGATGCGGTAGTTATTGGAGAACAAGAAGGAGGATTGTACAAATTAAAGGGCCATCTAGAACAAGCCTTGGTCCATGACACAATAGAGCCAAGTGAACTTTGGCATAGAAGGCTTGCACATGTGCATTACAAAGCACTACCTATTGCAAGCATTGCTGTCGAAGGTCTTCCAGAAATCCAAGCAAAACATGACGGGGTCTGCAAAGGCTGTGCGAAAGGAAAGAATACAAAGAATACATTTCCAAGCAATGAAAGCAAAGCAAAAGGAATCTTGGAAATCATCCACTCCGATGTATGCAGTCCTATGTCATCAAACTCTCTAAGCGGGTATGCATATTATGTTTCTTTTATTGATGACTTTTCTAGGAATACATGGGGTTACTTCATGAAGAACAAAGACGAAGTATTCAATAAGTTCAAGGAATTCAAAGCCTTGATCGAGAACCATACTGAAAAGAATATCAAGACCATTCGATCAGATAATGGCGAAGAATTCACTTCAAATGAATTCAAAGAGCTATGCAAAGAATCAGGGATTAAGAGGGAGTTGTCCACTCCTTATAATCCACATTAGAATGGGATTGCAGAATGGAAGAACAGAACTATCATGGAAGCTACAAAGGCAATGCTTCATGATCAAGACCTTCCTATGCATATTTGGGCGGAAGCTACCAGAACATCGGTGTATGTACAGAACCGTACTCCACATAGAGTACTTGAGAACAACACTCCTGAAGAAGTCTTCTATAGCAAGAAACTAGAAGTCAGCCATATCAGAATATTCGGCTATCCTGTGTACATACACATTCGAAAAGAGAAGAGGAATAAATTAGATCCTTCAGGAAAGAAGGGTATATTTGTGGGATACTCTGAAAGCTCGAAGGCTTAAAGAATATATTTCCCAGTATACAGGAATATTGACATCAGCAGGGATGTGACATTTGATGAAGACACAGCTTACAACAAATCCAGAAACAGACTTGTTGAAGAACCTAAAGAAGCAGAAGCACCCAGAATTCATGATACAACCATGAATGAAGAAACTTGTGAAGAAGATCGAGAGTTTGAAGAACCACAAAGACCTGTAGATCCACCTTTGGAGAAGAATCATCATAAGAGGAAACTTGCTTGGGTACGAGAACTTATCCAAGGTGCAGAAAGATATGGGGCTCTAGAAGAGAATCATAGAGAAAGAAAGAGGACCAGATCCTGTTCCGGGTATGTAGCTTTACTATGTGATTTCATTGATAAAGAACCTTATAGTTATGAATAAATGGCAGAATGGAAAGAATGGAAGCATGCTTTGATCAAAGACTACCAATTGATCATGAAGAATGATGTTTGGGATGTTGTCCCAAGACTAGATGAGAAGTCAGCTGTAACTTCCAAATGGATCTACAAGATCAAACATGCTGCAGATGGTAGCATTGAAAAATATAAGGCAATATTTGTAGCTCAGGGTTTCTCTCAGAAAGAGGAAATAGACTATGAAGAAACCTTTGCACCTGTAACCAGATACACTTCCATCAGATCAGTACTTACTCTGGCTATAGTGATGAAATGGAAGATACAACAGATGGATGTCAAGACTACTTTCTTAAATGGTGTAGTGGAAGAGGAAGTGTATGTAGAACAACCACTTGGCTTTGAGACACATGACAAGGAGTCTCATGTATGCAGATTGAAGAAATCCCTGTACGGTTTGAAAAAGGCACCCAAGACATGGTACGGAAGAATTGATAGCTTTCTATCTAGTTTGGGATTTACCAAGAGTAAAGAAGATTCCAACCTTTACTACAAGTTTGAAGATGGAAACCCAATGATGCTTCTACTATATGTAGATGATCTGTTTGTGAAAGGTATGGATGGGTTGATTAATGATACAAAGAGAAAGCTTGCTGCTGAGTTCGAGATGAAGGACTTGGGTATGATGCATTATTTTCTAGGTAAGGAGGTGTGGCAGAGTGCAGATGGAATCTTCCTTGGACAAGGGAAGTATGCAGTAGAGATCCTGAAGAGGTTTGGGATGATGGACTAGAAGACTATGGCCACACCTATGGCACTGAACCTGAAGCTATTGAGTGATGCTTCATCAAAGTCGGTTGATGCTACGATGTATCGTCAGATGATTGGATCATTGATGTACCTGACGAAAATGAGACCAAACATTTGCTTTGCTGTGAACACCTTGAGCCAGTTCTTGACAGATCCGAAAAATGTTCGGTTGATTGCTGCAAAGCATATTTTGAGGTACCTAAGGGGTATAGTTGATCATGGGCTCAAGTACAATGCGAATTAGAAGATTAACCTGGAGGGTTATGTTGATTCAGATTGGGCAGGTAGTGCCATCGATAGGAAGAGCACTTTAGGGTGTTGCTTCAGTATGGGATCAGGTATGATCTCCTGGTTTAGTAGGAAGCAATCCTATGTGGCATTGAGTACAATTGAAGCAGAGTATGTCGTAGCTTGTTAAGCTAGTTGTGAGGTAGTATGGCTGCGGAAGATAATGTCTGATTTATTTGATCTCCAGATGCATGGTACTTGTATAAATTGTGATAACCAGAGTTCCAGGGATATGGTTATCACAATTCTGGTTATCACAATTATGGATATCAGGGATATGGTGCAAAGAGGAGTAGTGAATCTCCAGTATGTTGTGACAGAGGAATAGATAGCTGATATGTCAACGAAGCCATTGGCCAAGAGTGAAGTTCGAGTACTTTAGGGATAAGCTTGGTGTTCTCCAGAACGAGGTTTCCTCCAAGGGAAAGTGATGAGTCCCAAAGCCATTCTGATGAGCAGGTCAGATGTAAGGGCTGAGCCATTCTGTCATGGTGAGAGGATTCAGTTCCTTTCATGTCAGATATGAGTGCTAAGATCCAAAGCCATTGTGGTGAGCAGGTCAGATGTAAGGGCTGAGCCATTCTGTCATGGTGAGAGGATTCAGTTCCTTCCATGTCAAATATGAGTGCTGGCCATTCTGTCAAGTAGGACATATGTAAGGGCAACTGCCACTCTCCAGGAGAGTGGAGGCACCTGGTTTGTTACCAGGTAGCTCAGTATGGGACTGGGTGCCATTATTTCATGGTGAGAGGATTCAGTTCCTTCCATGTTAGATGTAAGTGCAGGCCATTCTGGCCAGGGTGTAGGACTTGTTTCTTACCAGGTCCGATATAAGGGCAACTGCCATTCTCCAGGAGAATGGAGGCACCTAGTCCATTACCTGGTAGCTCAGTCTGGGACTGGGGGCCATTCTGTCATGGTGAAAGGATTCAGTTCCTTCTAGGTTAGATGTGAGTGCAAGCCTTTTTGGTGAGGGTGGAGGACTTGTTTCCTTCCAAGTCAGATATAAGTGCTGAAGCCTTTTCACAGATGTTAGTGATGTGATGTCCTATCATGCTAGTGAATGTGAGTGCTGGGACTTTCTGATGTGATTGTAGGTTACTACATGATCAGATGTGAGTGTTGGGCATGCCTTTCTGACGAGTAGGTCAGATGTAAGTGCTGGACAAAGACCTACCTAATGGCTAGGCCTACAACTAGCATGAAAGAAGGCTGGATCTGTAGAACTTCCTATGATGAGATAGCACACATGATGATGACCAGATGAGATCCAGATCGAGCTATGATCCAGATCCAATTATGATAACTCTGAGAGATCCAGATCGAGTGATGATCTAGATCCAGCAGTGATGATCCAGATCAAGTCCAATGATGATGATCCAGATCGAGTGATGATCTAGATCCAGTGATGTTGATCCAGATTGAGATATGATCTATATCTAATGATGATGATCCAGATCGAGAGATGATCCAGATTCAAAGAATGAAGATGACTTGAAGACTCAGAAGACTCGAGATGTAGATGACGAGATGATCCAGTTGATACAAAGAAGAAGACCAGTGCTGAAAATTGTGTCGAAAGAATACCTTCCTAGTTAAGAGGGAGTGTTGATGTATTTGTAACTTCGGAATGTATTCATCTATGTATCTTATGTATTGTAACTCGATGTTTATTCCGGGATGTATCTATTATGTAATTGAGTCATGTTGTCATGCCTTGATGTTTCGATCAGGAGAATCAATAATGTAAAAAAGTCATTTCAAGTCATAGTGGGTAACCCTCTGATTGTCTAAGGGTTAAAGTCCCCGCAGTTCTGGGGCACTAGGGTTATTAGACTCTCCTAGTAGAGGTCGAACCTGGTAGGTTTTATTCATGTCAGGATTAGTATAAATAGAGAGTTGGAGTCTTTATTTAGAACACATCATTCACACACTCAAGTGTAGCACATAGTTGAGGAAGGAGAAGACACTAGGGCTATACAAGAAGAAGATTACCGCTGCCAGAGTGCATCTTACTATTTTGGGGTTTTACATCTTGTGCTGATTCTATCTCTGAGGAATTTGAGGGGTTTTCTCGATTTATGGTTTCCCCGATGAAAAAAACTATGTTCATTATCTCTTGTGTTTGATTTCTATACTTGTTGTTCTCTCAGTAAAGATCCTAACATAATGCTAGCTTAATGTTGAAAAACTAACACCATCTCTAATACAAGGAGTTTGATTCAGACCTTGGCATTTTACCATGTGTTATTTCCAGCATCTCTGTGTGAAGGCTGGGCACGACTTCCCACAGGGATTGTTGAGTTAATTAGGTATTTATTCTGTTGTGTGATTTTGTGATAATTTCCTTTCTTCATAGTAAGCTGCAACAATTATTGATTTACAATGTGTTATTGGATAAACAGTAATTTCATTTCTTGTAAGATTGTAGTGGTATGGTGTGTCAGTCGATTGTGTAGGTAATTGTCCCTTATGGAACTATGTGATAGCTGTAACAACCCTATTCATCCCTAGTTCTTTCAATTGTTGTTTCTATAGATCTTTGCAGTTCGTTCCTTTGCTTTTATAGTTGCAAAATTTCATTCGTGTACTTTGAATTTCTAGAATAGTTGAATTCAATTCATGTCCTTTGGTTTTCTAGAATAACTAAATCAAGATAAATGGATGGATCATTAGATGGTTCGACAATCAAGATTTCATTTTCTGCAAAAGTAATCCGGATATTATTTCTTGAATCTTTCAATTCTATATTAAGAATCGTAAAAGGTACTTGTGGCTGTATTTTTGAGAAAGTAAACTAGATTAAGTGGATTATGGGATGAGTGTGGCTGACTAGGAGAGTAGGACCATTTACTTACAACAATTTAGTGTTTAAAGCATATATAGTGCATATTATCCTTGAAATAAAAGACTTCCCCGGGTTGACAATAAATATTGAACACTCTGTATGTTAGCTTTAATTAACTTGCATATACGGTGACCAACATATGTAGAAACATAAAATTTCATCAAATTGTATCTCAAATTTCCACAAGATCCTTTCTGCATGCTTCTTTCTACAAGCTCTTTTCTACAAGATCCTTTCCGCAAGCTCCTTTCTGCAAGATCTTTTTCCACAAGCTCTTTTTCGAAATCTTCTTTCTGCAATTTTTCTTCTGCATTATTGATCTTTTGCGGAGACTTTCCCAACCTTCGATCTTCCTGATTGCGGGTTGCGGATTGCAGGTTCATAAAATATTTAAACCTTATTTCCACAATTTCATTTCTACATTTTTCTTTCGCACTGTCGATCTCTTTTTAGTGGAACTAATCTTAGCCGTCCAATCTTGATATTTTGTGGAACTTTAGATTTTCTGCCTAACTTTCGGAATTAATCCTTAACCATCATATCTATTGCGGGACTATATTAACCATCCGATATTGATTGTTGTGGAACTGATCCTTAATCGTGGGATCTAGTGCAAGATTAATATAAGCCGTTCGATCTTAATCCTTCAAGAAACTTTATCCTTCTTCCTATGTTTTGAAAAACTGATCCTCAATTTTCGGATATTCTACAAGATTCTTCCTAGCTGTTTATTTTAAATCGAATGTAGATCTCACCATGTCTTTGCAGATCTACAGGATTTCTTTCTGAAAATCCTATGCGAGTGTTTCCAATAGTTTTGAATATTTATATGCACAGAGAATTTCATCATGCCACTGATTGTAAGGAATTTATAAACATTCTTGAAAATATAGTTTCTTTGTTCTTCGATTCTTACATATACTGTATCTCCCGTTCATTTCACTCTTCTGTAGTTCCACTCTTCATTTTTATAAGCATATTTGTGATTCATACTACATCTCTACTTCTGCTCAACCTCTATTATTTGTTTCATTAACCGTTGTTTACATCATACTGTTGACATTGTCTTGGAAGTCTTAAGATCAGTCATTCATGCTGTCTTATCATCGATGTCCATCTCATCCATTGCATTTGTTATAAATGAATTTTTATGACATAATCATTAGGACACCATCATATTCCATGTCATTCCATGCCATCACTACCTTATTATTTCACTAAGTTTGTCCTGCCATCATATTCCATGTCATCATTAGGACACCTGTTGATGTATTTCTAACTTCGGAATGTATTCACTTATGTATTTCATAGATTGTATTTAAATGTACCCTGATGTTCCTATCAAGAGAATCATTTAATATAATAAAGTCTTCGAGGTCAACCCTCTGTTGTAAGTGGGGGCAATAGTCCCCACAATTGAGTTGAGGTTACCCCTCCTTGTTGATCGGGCGACAAAGTCCTCACAGTTGAGGGGCACTAGGGTTATTAGACTCTCCTAGAGATGTTAGACCTAGTAAGTAATTGTCAAGTTAGAAACTAGTATAAATAGAGAGTGAGACTCTCTATTTGTTACATTCACTCACTCAACTGGGGCGCATGAGTGAGAGAGGAAGTGCTCACACAAGTGAGAGAGAGAACAACTGTTGGAGATAATATTTTCTGTCTTTGGGTTTTACTGCTACCATTGGTGCTCATTCTATCTATGAGGAAGTTGTGGGGTTTTCTCCTTTATGGTTTCCCCGAGGAAAATATTTGTGTCTCTTGTCTCTTGTGATTATTGCTATGCATGTTATTCTCTCAAATAAGATCCTAATATCATATTGCTTAAATGATAAAAATCTAACATGGAATCAGAGCTAACCTGAGAAGAAGACACTGTGCAACTGTAGAACCTAGGGATTCTCAATTTTTGGGTATCTTTCAACAATCCATCAGCAAAAGGATGCTAGGCTAACTGTCACATACCCCAATTTTGTAAAATAATGTTAATTGTTTTAATTATATTTCTGAGACATTATGCTAAATTTAATGCTAAGTAGGAACTGATGACTCAGCAGAGTCAATAGAAGTGGAATGTAATTCAGAATATTTTATTAATAATAAATAAATTGTGGAGACAATAGCATGGGAGAGCTGTTAAAAAGAGGTTACTGGTCAAACTGGTGGATGAAACTAGGTGGAGGGAAAAAGACAAGTGGCAACATCCTCAAATACTTCCTAAGTTGCAGGTGGCAGCTTCCCTATATTTGGGGTCATGATCCCCCAAGAAAGTGGGATCAGAGCAGGTGGATCATTAAATGACAACTAACCCAAAAAGACCTAGGCAATCTTTTAAAACTACCCAATGAATAGAGCTGAGGTTGCTCAGATATTTCCAGAGAAGAATCATTCAGGAGGAATGTTATTCAGGAAACTAATTGGGGAAAAAGGGAAAAGTAATAAGGAAGTTGTTTTGAGAGGAATGTCACAGTAACTTGGTTTATTACAGCTTGTTAGCTGGGAGAACTTATTGATAAGTTCTGGATTAATACTGAGTTTGAAGACTGGTATCTGACTTTTGCTGAACCTAGTTCTATCCAGGGACACCAGAGCAAGCTCGGGGGTCCTGAGGATTCGTTGTTTGAGTGCTCTCCAGGAGTTGGTAGGGAGGAACGGCCTCCCATTGCTGTTGTTGTCCCAAGTTTAAGCAGGTTCTAACACTTGACTATCTATGTTTTTAATAACTATGAATGGTTGAATGTTATGTTTGTAGTCATGATATAAAGATTTTATTGGTTTAGTGATGTAAATGTTTTTAGTTATTAGTAATATAATCTTTTGATGGAAAATAAAGACCCACTGTTTTTTTCCACATCTGGGTTTACCAGACCGTACTCCAGCACAGGGGTAGAATTATAAAAATATGTATGATGATATTTTAGAATAGTAGATTGTTTCTTTACTTATCATCCGGAGAAATATTGTTTTACTAACAACGGTTTATGTTTATAGATAAAACTAGTCCCTCGTACAGTATTTCATTCTCAGTAATTCTATTATTTGTAAAGAATAGATAGAAGAATATAATAGTTGTACTAAAGAAAAGATAGACTAGGTATACCTACGGTTTAAACCTTACAATTGTCTTCTTCCAATTTTAAATAATTTTAACTTCTATATGCTGGAAAGACAACACCGATAGTAGGAGTAATTAAATATTGTTTAGACTCTACAGTTAAAACCTAGTTGTGTTAGTCTGTGTGTATGGTTAGTGAGGTAGTCATTTAATTACTTAATCTTCTTTTTTATTTTTGACTGAGCTCAAATAGATTACAGAGCTGTTATCCTATTTTCTTAGATGGTAAGTTAATGTTACTATATATATATATAAGTATATGAGATAAAACTTAAGTAGTATTATATAAGCTTTATATATATATATATATATACAGTTATCATAACTAAACAGATAAACTAAATAAATAACAGAAGGTTATAAAATAAATTAAATAATAATCATGGAAACATAAGTACTCTCACGAGAGATAATACCTTTATTGTATTAACAACAATAAATTTTATTATATAAACTATAGGAGTATTACCATTATGGAACTTCAGGTAAGATATTTATTACATTAATTACAAACTGGACCCATTTATGCTTTCTGTACTGCGAAGTAAATAACAGCACTTAAGAACATTAATACAATAAAATTAAATAAGAATATAAAAAAAAAACCCTATATAAATTGAAGGGTATAAACTATATGCTAAAATTATCTTAATAACTAGTAAGTCAAGTTTTAACTGAGTACGAAATCCTTGACAAAAAATTTATAAAAGAAATAGTAAAAGTAAAAATTTAAGTGCATAATCTACAGTAAGCATTTAACAAAGTGCTCGACTTCGAGTTTAACTTTAATGTATAAAGCATAACTGGAAACTCTTATAAATTCAGAAATGCAGTGTAAGTAATGATAAGTATTGAGGATACATTAACAGCAGGTTATTTTGTAAGCAGAGACAAGTTATTATTCCTTTTAAAACATGTAAAAGAACCTAAACAGAGCTAGCAGTAAAGGTAATAAGTATTCCAGGTAGGGTAACTTTACACAATAATATTTATAATCTATTTTGATAAACATGATTTTTTTTTAAATATAAAAACCTGTAACCAAGATTACACTGTCAATGACTTTTGAATGTCATTTAAAAACCTTCATATTTTATAATTTACAAAGTATAACCATTATAACAATTTATAAAATAATTAACCCAGTATATTATTAAAATGCAGTAAAAACCCTACGAGCTAATACTATAAATAAATTGCAGAGAGTAAATCAAGTATACATCAAATTCTTAGGAATCGAAGGTATTGAAGACAGATAGGCTTATTAAGCCCAGTGTAAACAAGTATATGGTTTCAAAACTATATAGTAACATAATATTAACTTAAGAAAAATTGCAAGGACAGCGCATAGTTCCAAGTTCAGGGTAAACCCTGACAAAATTAGAAGTATGGACTAAGGATGGAGTTTTATGTCCTTGGTACCTCACGGCTACCAACGTCTTTTACAAAAATAAAATTTACAGCCTAACCAACAGTAATACATCTATATACATGCTTTTACCAGTAATCAGTAAAGACCCAAAAATTAAACCCACAGTCTCGACTTTAACCAAGCCCCCATGCTAAGCGAAGAGTTGAACTCTTTAACAGTGTTTATGTTCACCAATTGAACCCAAGTAATAGTGAGGGTTACACACCACAAATCCAAACCCATGACTTCCCTAAAGGACCAGCAAGGAGGAGAATGCCATGGGTAAAAACCAGGCTTACCGGGAGTAGCAGCTATTGAAATCTCACACCTTCCACGCTGAGAGGAGAAGACCAATCCTGTAACAAAATATAAACTAAATATTAAAAACCTTGCCAAACTATTGTTTACTTAAGCTTTTATTTGGAAAATAAGATGAAGGGAAACCCCGTAACTTACCTTAACGCCTGATAGAAATATGGCCACCGAAGAACAGCAAGACAACCACCAGTAGGAAGAAAGGTAAATCCTTCATTTTCCGCAGAGAAGAATGAGATCGCTAGAGCAAAAAGGTAACCTGTCACAATGGAGGATGTGTTACAGTATCAAGTCAAGGCGACCACTTACATAGTGATGAGTTCGGTAATGGATGCCAATGGAAAAACCCTAAGTAAATCAGCACTACTCAGCATTCAATAGCAAGCTATTCGACACAGTAACCTTTCACACAATGCAGTATATGAGCGCACGAGGAGCTGAACCAGCATATGGACTGCTAGCAGACAATGCAAACAGCGGAGTGGACAAGGATGTTATCACAGAGTGGCCGGAGGCCCGAAGACAGTGGAAGAATGAGGATTAGGGTTGAGTCAAACCCTTTTAAAACGCCAGTGCATGGTTGAGACGAGCCCATGTAACCCTTTTAATTATTGGCATGCAGTGGGTAGGAACATTATAGTTCCATGACAAGATTACCAATGATTTCACAAACCAAATCATATCGCGGGGATTCGATAAGGTTCGATATACCATATTCAATCACCTGCATTATAAAATCAACCATATAAACATTAGAATAATGTTTTTAAAACATGGTAATATAAATTGGTTCATCGTTGGTATCATAATTTATGTATGAAGAGTTGTAATGTTTGTTAATGAGATTCTAGAGTGAGGAGTAAAATATTTACCATAGTGTAGTTTGTTTATAAACCTATTGTTTTTCTATATTATCTATGGCCTTAATTCACCAATGAAGGTAAAGGAATAATAATATATAAAAGCCTATAGAATTATAAAAATCAAATTAAGTGATCCAGTGATCATGTGCATGGTTTTACTCTTGACCTTATGGTCATATATAGCTTGTATAATAACAATCCTTCTAATAGTCATAAAACTAGTATGTGACAATTAGTCTTTTGTCAATCACAAGCTCAAAGATTACAAAAGATATTATAAATCAATATTTGATAGGTAGCTTGGGTAATTTAGCATTCTGGGCTTGATAGTGTAGTTATGAATGTCATAAATGGTATTTGAGTATAATAAATATGAGAATGATTTGTAAGTTTACCAGCAAATCATTTACCATGGGATAGAAATAATATTCTAAACTATACATATTTTTTAAATACTAAAGGAAGACTTTAAAAGTTACTTGTATCAAGTAGTCAACCTTTTAATTCTTGATGTAAGAAAAATATAAGTTTGGTACTTAAACCTCCTTATCATTTCACATTTGCAGTTGCAAATCTAATCTTGGCATGATGCAGTAATTATGAATAAGTAAAAACTAGATCTTTGATGTTGTAATCCTACCATGCTTACTGCTAGTAAAGAAATATCTATTGCATTCTACACTTGCATTCAGTATGAATATCCAATGGTTTCGTACACCGTAGAAATGTTAAATCCTGTTTTCTTGACAGAGAAATAGCTGCCATCTTACTAGTAGAATTCAATTCTCTATCAGTAAGATCTTAAAAGGATTCATAGTTAAAGCTTTACCTTTATAAGCTTGATAAATCTGACTAGCATGTATATACTTTTACTGAATAAATTTTGTACAGTGAATCGTTATTGAATACTTAGAGATTTGTTAGCAGCGACCCGAACATCTTACCTGTATATCTGTAAGAGAAACAAAACTGTTGCGTTAGCTCGGAATCTAAGTAAGCCCAGTCTTTCATGACAATCCCACCTTGTGGTCGCAAACAGAAAACAAATCAGTATTTGAAAGAAACTATTCTAGCAAGATAAGCATAGTCAAAAGATCTTTCAAATATGAATCTAATAACATTGAACGAATCAAACAGTTAATGACTGTATTAATGAAAATATATGCATTTTTAAATTTTTAAAATTTTTTTGGAAAATTTGGGGTTTTGACACTAACTCTCCATTGAAGGGTGCATCTTTCTGTTGAAGCAGAATTTGATTCCGAGCATTTTTAGTTTTTGCTGTGGGAAATTAGGGCTCTTCACAGAAGAGGAATTTTTGAGTGAGCCCAGCATAGGATTGCTCTCCTCACTAAAATTAAAGTTTAGAGACCAAGGTCTAGAATTTTGGTCAGGTAAAACTGTGGGAAAGTCAAACCCTAGTTTCACCTTGGGCCTGAAAAACCCTAAAATACTAAAACATGTAGTTTTGGTAACTTCGCTATATCTCGGGTTTGAATATGTCTCAGGGGACAAAATTTTCACAAGCCAAAGATAACATCCTGATGTATCTTGTATAATAATTTCAGACTCAGATTCACTATATTATGGGAGGTATGTTTCCTCCAAATTAGGGTTCCAGCCTCTTCTAGAATTCATCCCTAAACATGACACCTAGGGATAATTGCTATATCTTGGGCTACAAAGGTCCAAATGAAATTTTTAAAGATTTTACATATAGGGAATGGACTATACTTTATGTGGTAAAATTTTTAGACCATGATAATGAATCAGGGACACGTAGAAGTCTGTACAAGTTCGATATGCTAAACAATCCCGAAAAAAGTCACCTTGGAAAAAATATCATTAGTCCCAATTGGGGAACCAATTCTGGTAAACGCTATGGTGTTGGAAATATTAAAGACTAGGTTATCTCAGTACAAAATTTTAGACATAGAGGAGCAGTACATTCAGAGATACCATCGAAACAGTATCTGAAATTTCTGCAGAAGAAATTGGTAAACTAGGGCTTCCTGTTCTGGGAGCTTCCCTCCACTGTTTTTAGAAAAGGAGTACATTGGATAGCTCACCTTGAAGAGGCCTATATTTATATCCAATCAAAAGTTTGAAATTCCAAGTTTTGAAAATTAGGGTTTCTCTGACAAATCCTAGATCAGCCAGCTCTAGAACCAAGATGGACACCTCAAATCGGTAAGATCTCATCTTTTTCTATTTACAGTTGAGGTTCTCATTTCAAAATGACTAATCACACCATATTGATGACAAGCTTGGTGAGGATGAAAACTTCCAAGCATGGAAGTATAGGATCTCACTAGTTCTTGAAGGAAATTATGAATTGGACACCTACATAAGTAGATAGGTTCTAGTTCCAGAGGGAGATGAGGATAAATCCTTACACAAGAAGAACTTGGTCAAGGCCAAGAAGATCATTTCTGATTGTATCAAGGATCACCTTATACCACATGTGTCTTCCCTAAAGACACCTAAATATATGTTTTGATTCCTTTACCAAGCTATTTTAATGGAGGAACATAAATCGAAAGATGACTTCAAGAAACCAGTTGAATAATGTGAAGAATGTAGAGACCATGCAATCATACTTTACAAGGGTCTCTCAAATAAAAGAACAACTTGAAGTAGTAGAAGAAGAAGTGGAGAATGTAGAAGTTGTGATAACCAACTTGAATGGCTTCCCAATATCATGGAATTCATTCATTCAAGGAATGTGTGCAAGAAGGAAGTGATTACTTTCAACAGACTCTAGGAAGAGAACGCACAAGAAGAAGCTAGACTCATAATAAGATAATAAGATGGGAGCAATTGAAGATCAAGATCTCACTATTCAAAGAAGATCCCCCAAGCGACGAGGAACATTAAGAAATCAATTCTTGAAGAACCTCTTATCCATCTTAGCATTTGTATAATAAATGATGTTGTTATAGATGGAGAAGATGATGAAGCTGAAAGAAGGAGTCTACCCACAAAACAAATAAAGATAAGTATTCAATTGTCATTTCATGATATTGTTTTGTTATGCATTTGTTTATGTTCAGTTGATGTGTTATGCATGATAGAATGTTTGCATTAATGATGGTATACTACTAATATGCATGTGATGGGTAAGTAGCTCATGGCTCCATACAAATCACCATTGCTACTTATCTAGAATGAAACCTATTTGCTGAAATATTGGATTAGTGCACAATCTCAATGATGTCTTGGTAGAGATGGAAGGCATCTAGAAAGTTTTTGTGAGATATGGATGAATGTTGTACTGGCTAAAATAGTTACATGATTATATATTTATGCATAAGAATTTACCATTATGAATATGCATTATGAAATGTTTCTAATCATACAACTGGTGCATTTGACTTGTAGGAAAGATCATGTACAATCACCTATAAGAAAAGAAGGATGAGACTTGTTCCGAAGAACAAGTGATGACAGTTCAAGAAAGAATCCAAGATGAAGAATACTATGATGATACTTTTAAATAAAGAAAGAGGCATCAGAGACACTCTAGTTATGTGACACTGTATAGTGACATCATTGATGCAGAGCCTTCCAGCTATGAAGAAGTAGCCAAGAAGAAAGGGATGGCGAATACTAGTTCGAGAAGAATGATGTCTAGGATACGGTATCTACAAGTAGATGGAAACATCGTGGGATACAAGGCAAGATTCATAGCATGAGGATTCTAATCAAAAGAAGGAATAGACTACGAAGAGACATTTGCAGCCACTGAAAGCTAAGACACATGATAGGAAGAATCATGTGTGAAAATTAAAGAGGGCCTTGTATAAGCTCAAAATGCACCCATGAGATAACACATACATGATGATCTTGAATATCACCTAGAGTGATGAAGATATTAACCTTTGCTACAAGGTTGAATATGAAATCCTACAGAGGATGACAAGCTCACAGATGGGTGTGAGAAGAACACTTTCAATATAGAGGATCTTGGTATCTAGTGAACCTAGATGGATACATAGAATATTAGTAGTAGAGGAAGCGAATTGTCACTCCAATACAGAATGTTTCAATACATAGAGTATGAAAGGAAGAGGGAGAATGATGCTCCACTTCAGAAGGAGTGACTGTAGAAGATCCTAAGGTTTGACATGGTACGATAGGATGGACACCTTACTAAGAGTAAAGTGGATTCCAAGCTTTGCTTCAAGGTTGAAGGCGGAATAACAGTGATGCTCCTGTTATATGCCAATGACTTGTTCTTGTAAGAAAATAGGAACTCATTAAACTTGCAAGAAGGAGACTTGCTTCCGAGTTCAAGATGAAGGAATTCAGGATGATGCACTACTTTATAGGCATGGAGGTGTGGTAGAATGCGAATGGAATCTCCCTGTGACAAGGGAAGTATACAGTAGAGATCCTGAAGAGGTTCAGGATGATGGACTGGAAGGCCATGGCCACACCTATGGCATCAAACCTAAAGCTATTGAATGTTTCTTCATTAGAGATGGTTGATGCTATGATGTATCATCAGATGATTGGTTCATTGATGTACCTGATAGATACGAGACCAGATATTTGATTTGCTATGAACAGATTGAGACATGTTAACCTGATTGCTGCAAAGCATATTTTGAGGTACCTGAAGGGTACAATTGATTATGGGCTCAAGCATGAGGAAAATTAGAAGATTAACCTGGAAGCTTATCTGGATTCAGATTGTTCAGGTAGTTCCATTGATAGGAAGAGCACTTCGAGGTGCTACTTCAGTATGAGATCAGGTGTGATCTCTTGGTTTAGCAAGAAGGAGTCCTACATGGCACTGAGAAGAGCCGAGGAAAAATATGTTTCCACTGGCTTATCTATCTGGGAGGTAGTATGTTTCTTTTGAAAACTACTATTTGATTTTATTAATCTAACTTGCATCTTTGTATGATTAAGAGAGGAGAAATGAAGCTCAAGTATGTGATCAAGATCAATATCTCTTGAAAGAGGGAGTTATAGCATAGATAGTGAGATAGGTTTTCTGAGCATAAAATCCTGGTGAAGCTCGTAGGTGGTTCAGACATAAACAGTCTTGTAGGTTGTCCTCAGATGTAATAGGTCCTCGCTAAGCTCGCAAGTTATCCTTGGACGTAATCAACCCTGAAGTGATTCTATGTTAAAAATGGCCAGAGTGAAGTTCAAGTACTTCAAGGAGAAGCTTGGTGTTCCCCAGATCGAGGTTCCCTCCAAGGGGAGGTGATGAGTCCGAGAGCCTTTCTAACATGGTAGGATTGGTTCCTTCTATGTTTAGATATAAGTGCAGGAGCCTTTCTGACATGGTGGTAGGCTGGGCCTCCCATGGTTAGATGTAAGTGTAGATCCATTCTTATATTACTGTGGGATTGCCTCCCACATGATCAGATGTAAGTGCAGAGCCATTCTGATATGACTATGGGATTGGCTCCCACATGATCAGATGTAAGTGTAGAGCCATTCTGATATGACTGTGGGATTGGCTCCCACATGATCAGTTGTAAGTGCAGGGCCTTTCCATAGATGATATTAGGTGTGTTCTATCATGTTTATGGTTGTAAGAGCTGGTCCTTTCCACATATGATAGTAGGTGTGTCCTATCATGTTGATGGTTGTAAGAGCTGGACCTTTTCACAAATGGTAGTAGGTGTGTCCTACCATGCTGGTGACTGTAAGTGCTAGGCATTTTTACAGATGGTAGTAGGTGTGTCCTACCATGCTAGTGATTGTAAGTGCTGGACCTTTTCATAGATGATAGTAGGTGTGTCCTATCATGTTGGTGAATATAAGTGCTGGGCCTTTCTGACATGGTTCTTGGATGTGTTCCTCCCATGGTCAGATGTGAGTGCTGGGTGGGCCTTTCCGACATGGTTCTTGAATGTGTTCCTCCCATGCTCAGATGTGAGTGTTGGGCCTTTCTAATTGGGTCAGATATAAGTGTTGAAGAATATGAAGACCTACAAGGAGGATATGCCTAAAATTGGCATGAAAAATGGCTGGCTCTGTAGAACTTCCTATGACGAGTAGAATTGAAAGATATCACCAGTTGATCAAGATAGTGGAAGAAATGATGATGATGATCCAGTGATGATCTAGCTTTGATTATGATCTAGTGATGATCAATATTTGATGATGATCTAGTGATGATCCATCTTTGATGATGATCTAGTAATGATCCAGCTTTGATGATGATCCAATGATGATCCAACTTTGATGATGATCCAGTGATGATCTAGCTTTGATGATGATCCAGTGATGATACAACTTTGATGATGATACAATGATGATCCAGATTTGATGATGATCTAGTGATGGTCCAGCTTTGATGATGATCTAGTGATTATCCAGTTTTGATGATGATCCAATGGTGATCCAGCTTTGATGATGATCCAATGATGATCCAACGTTGATGATGATCCAAACTTGATCCATAGAAGAAGACTTGTGGTGATGAATTATGTTAAGAGAATACCTTCCTAGTTAAAAGGGAGTGTTGATGTATTTGTAACTTTAGAATGTATTCACTTATGTATTTCATATATTGTATTTGATTGTACCCCGATGTGCCTATAAGGAGAATCATTTAATATAATAAAGTCATTGAGGTTAACCCTCCATTGTAAGTTGGGGAAATAGTCCCCACAATTGAGTTGAGGTTACCCCTCCTTGTTGATTGGGGGGGAAAGTCCCCACAGTTGAGGGGCACTAGGTTTATTAGACTCTCATAGAGATGTTGGCCCTGGTAAGTAATCGTCAAGTTAGAAACTAGTATAAATAGAGAGTGAGACTGTCCATTTGTTACATTCACTCACTCAACTGGGGCACATGAGTGAGAGACGAAGTTCTCACACAAGTGAGAGAGAGAATAGTTGTTGGAGACCATATTTTATGTCTTTGGGTTTTACTACTACCATTGTTGTTCATTCTATCTCTGAGGAAGTTTTGGGGTTTTCTCCTTTATGGTTTCCCCAAGGAAAATATTTGTGTCTCTTGTCTCTTGTGATTATTATTGTTTATGTTATTCTCTTAGATAAGATCCTAAGATCATATTTCTTAAATGATAAAAATATAACAACACCATCATATTCCATGCCATCATATGTGTCATTCCTTATCCTCAACTATGTCATTCTATGCCATCACTACCTTAGTCTTTCACTGAGTTTGTCCCGCCATCATATCCACTAGTTATTCCTTTGTCATTCGTGAACACCTTTGACATCAGTGGCAACTATATAATCAACAATACCCCCCTTTGGCATTGATGGAAACCTCTAAAAATTATTCCCCTTTGACAACAATGACAAAGGATAACCTGTTATTCTAATGCTTTACCTATTTTGATATAGGATTTCCTGTATTTCTACTTTCTGACAACTCCCCCTATCATCATATCTCCCATTTGTTAACTGAACTGTGGTATTTAATTTATTATCATTTATCTTAACATTTCCTTCCTTGCAACAGGTTCTTGGATGATAGCTTAACTGATAGATCCATGGACTCCCCCTATCACTGTACTTCCTCTCCTTTGTCAACATTTTTGTGACGGAGTTTACACTCATCATTTTTTCACACTCTTCCATTTTGTGTGTAGGATGCATTTAAAAAAAAAACTTTGTTCCTACTGCCATATCTAATGGTCTATTCTTCTTGTAAGTTAACTGGCTCCCACTTTTACTAGAATTCCTTAAGCACGTGCATTTAGATCTTCATATAAAAACCTAGCATATACTGTTGGATTCTTTTGGATTTTAGATCTATATTATCAACTGTCCAGAGACCCATAACTTTAGATCCTCAACATAGAGATTAATTTATTTTATTACATAGTTTCTCTGGTCTCACCATCTTCGACACAAAGACTCATAACCTCAACCTTTTCCTTTGTCAAAGATGAACTCATCCTACTACCTTATCAATAGATTGAATTTTTATTTTTTAGACTAGAGTTTTCTTCTACTATCAACAATTTTTATGTGTCATGAATTAAAATAATAAGTGAACATAATCATATTTATCATCTATTTGATTGCAGACATCATGGTCTTCATGACTCTCACATTTTTTTGTTCTCACGTTACTTCATACTCTCTCTCATGTCATCCATGCACCTACCTTGATTACCCATTATCTTTGAAGAAGACAACTTTCCATTAGAGGAAATTTCATCTCAAAATGGGCCTTTTAACTCTAATTCAAATTCCATTTCATCGTGTGTTACCTAATGAAATTGCTTTAAATTTGAAATACCGTATAGGTATTAAACACTTTTTTAATATAAATTTGGGGATAGGTATCATAAAAAAACTATTTTTTTGTTTGTATTTTCGACATATCACCCCCTATTTTTACTCAAACATTGATCGGGACAGCTCGTTGGATGCGGAATTAAATTTTGCATCCAACAAGTACCCACTTGGCATAATTTTGACGGACCCCACTAGCCCAAAAACAATAAATACCTGAAAAATGTGATGAAGATGTCATCATCACATTTTTCCAGGTATTTCTTATTTTTGGGGTAGCGAGGTCCATCAAAAGTATGCCAAGTGGGTACTTGTTGGATGCAAAATTTAAATATGCATCCAACGAGCTCTCCCGATCGAAATTTGAGTAAAAACACGGGGAGATATGTCGAAAATACAAACAAAAAAGTAGTTTTTTCTTTTCTTCCTATAAAATTAATAAATATTATTTTATTATTTTAACTATTATTTTATTAGTTTTTTTTAGGAGGCCCATTTTGAGTTGAAATTTCCTCTAATGAATATACTTCAACATTAGATACCAATTGAATTTTTCTTAGATACCAATTGAAATTTCCTGACGTTAACTCCCCCTGAGTATAAGATCCCTTCTAATGTTATTTTTAGGGTTTTCTTTAAATCATGAGATATATTTCAGGAAAGGATCCCACAGTCATCACTACATCCTTCTCCATCACCTTCATTTTTATCGGTGTATCCTTTTACATCTCCATCTTGTTTTTCGTTATAATGGATGCCCTTTTTATCTGTGGAATAATTATGTTCATCGTGATCTTTGGAGACCTCACTGATGTTTGAAATATTTATTTCTTCTATATCTTTGGAGTCTTCCTTTCTTCTGCATATTTTTCCAAGAGGTACTCTGCTTACTCGTTTTTTATTTCTTTTTTCCTTGGTTTTCATCTTCCATACCTTTTTCTAAGTTTCCTAAGAATATATGTG
>LPNX011029985.1:264956-287601 GCA_001517045.1 Pseudotsuga menziesii | reverse complement strand
CATTGTTCCCTGTCATCAAAAGATCATCTACATACACCACAAGATACACAATAGATCTTCCAACTTTCTTTATAAATAGTGTTGCATCATCAAGATCAAAGTGTTCGAAATTTAACTTCAAAAGATGCTCGGTTAACTTTTCATACCATGCGCAAGGTGCTTGTTTTAGGCCATACAAGGATTTGACAAGATTGCATACCTTTTGTTCTTTTCCTTTCACAACAAAGCGTTCTGGATGAGACATGAAGACATTCTCTTTCAAGTCTCCATTCAAGAAAGCAGTCTTCACATCCATTTGATGAAATTTCCACCCTTTCTGAGCAGCTAAAGAGAGTAAGTTACAGATGGTAGCCCATTTTGCTGTAGGAGAAAATTTTTTTTCATAGTCAATTCCTTCTTTCTATGCATAGCCTTTTGCTACAAGCCTCGCTTTGTGCTTGTCAAGTGAGCCATCTGATGTTTATTTGTTCTTGTACACCCACTTGCAGCCAATTGGTTTGGTTCCAACTGGAGGGTCAACCAGCTTCCAAGTTCCATTCTTTATGAGTGCATCATACTCATTTTGCATAGCTTCTTTCCACTCAACACGAGTAGAAGCTTCTTCAAAGGAAGTTGGTTCAAAGTTAGTAGATAAATTAAATTCACAATCAAATGATACATCCATGTCATCACCTGAATTATCTGCTTCTCCTCCATCTTCATGTCTTTTCGAACTTCTCATTCCCGTCTTTCCAACTTCATCTGGATGGACACTTTCAAGTGTCTTTGTGGCCCATTTAGGAATCTTCCGTGATGGTCTTGGTTGATCAGTTGGTGGAGCTTCATCATTGATTGAGAGTCTTTCAATTCTCTCAATCACATCATCCAGTTGAACCTCTTGTTCAAGTGAAGTAGTAGGAACTTCTTCATGTGGGGGAGTTGGTGCTTCATATGGAAATTCCAAAGGTTGATCCAGAATAGGAATCCCCCCTTCAAGATTTGGAATTTCATATTCATTTTCATAATAGTTCTTTGGATGAGGATAATTTTCCAGATGATCAAGCTGTCTCTCAATGGAGTGGTCATTTTTATTAGTCTCAAGAAAAATGACATCTCTGGAAATAACAAATTTCTTGTTTACCTCATCATACAAACGGTATGCCTTGGAGTATTCTTCGTACCCCAGGAGAATGCACTTTCTGCTTCGAGCACCAGGCTTGTTTCTTTGCTCCTTCGGAATCAAGGCATAACAGGTGGAACCAAAAACTCTGAGATTCCTGACTGAAGGGAGATGGCCAAACCACATTTCATGTGGAGTCTTGTTATCAAGTGCATTTGATGGACTTCTATTTCTCAAATATGCTGCACATTTTACTGCATCACCCCAAAACATTAGTTTTACATTCTTGAAAAACATCATTGAGCGAACCATATTCATTATGGTTCTATTCATTCTTTCTGCTACACCGTTTTGTTGAGGATTGTAGGGAACGGTAGTCTGATGTGCGATTCCATGTTGACGAAGATAAGCTTCAAAAGCATTTGAAGTGTATTCTTTTCCATTATCAGTACGAAGTGTACCAATTTTTGATTGTGCTTTTTTTTCAATCAATGCATGAAAGTCTTTGAATGTTTGAAATGATTCTAATTTTGTCTTTAAACAGTATGTCCAGCACATTCTTGAGTAGTCATCAACAAATTTCATAAAATACTTGTTCCCATTTGCTAAAGGAGTTGGCATTGGGCCACAAAAATCAGAATGTACTAACTCTAATTTCCTACTTGCTCTGAAATTAGATTCATGGAATGGAAGATTACTATGTTTCCCTAATATACATGCATCACATTTATTTTCTTCTTTAGGAATGGTGGGCAAGCCAAATACGCCATTCTTTCTCAACAAACGAAGACTGTTATAATTTAGATGACCAAATCTTGCATGCCACAATGAGCTAGATGACATATTACCTTCTCCATGATGAGAGAGGTAGACATAGTTCTGAAATCTTGCGGATGAACCCTTGAGCTTCAGCATCTTTCCATCTTCGTATCCAGTCATGATGACTTGGTTGTCCGAGGACTTTCTTATTTCAACAATTCCATCAAACATGTGGATGGAATGGCCTTGCTGTCGAATCTCCACCAAGGACAGCAGGCTTCTCTGCAACTCTAGAAGATAGAGAATGTTCTTCAACAAGAAATCAGGGAATCCAGGCATTTTCAGTTGAATGGTGCCCATTCCCTTTGGTTTAATACTTGACTTATCTACAAAGTAAACTATTCCATCTATTGTTTCATTCAGTTCTTCAAAACAGTCTTTTCTAAATGTCATGTGTGATGTTGCACTAGTATCAAGCAGCCAACAATCTTTGTAAGATGAAAGAGAAGTCATTTCATTAAATCCAAGATTACAATGTGCAACAATACAAGAATCAGAAGATTTACTAGCATCTTGGTCATCTTTCTTCTGGTTATGCGTGTCTTTGATGGAGTCCCATGAAGCCCAACACTGATCTAATGTGTGCCGAGTCTTTCCACAACTCTTGCACTTTGATCTTTTTCTGGAGTTGTTTCTGCCCCCTCTGCCTCTCTTGTTGCAATCTCCCTTGGAAGGGTCTTTGGATTGGTCTTTTCCAGCTAGGGCAGCACCAATACTAGATTCCAAAGAGTGCATCTTTACAACTGTTAGTGTAATTTAAAATAATGAACTTGATATGACAAAGAGAAATAGAAAAAAATAATAACCTTGCAGGTCTACAGTCTCTGCCAAGGTGATTTACAATCTCAACTTCAGGTTTTAAAGTGATACAAAGACAGTATAGCAGCTTCAATTCACAGCAATTCAGGGAGAATAAATCATTTCAGGAAGTGGACAGCAGCAATATTAAAATACTTCTTACAGCCTTCAACGCATATATCAGTATGATATATCAGTCAGCATTAACGCAACAAGCATTATAAATCACTTCAGGATGTGAAGTGCAGCACACAGTCATGATATATCAGAGAGCATATATTAGTCAGCATATATATATCAGATATAATTCAATCAATTCAGCTAGATCTTACAGCAATTCTTCAGTCTCCAATACTTCAGTCTTCAACACATACCACACCAGGGTTCTGCTGCGCCACTCTCCACGCTGTATTCACCTCCATGCACTTGAATTATTTGCATTCACCTCCACGTTGTATTCACCGGATGTGTTGTCGAGGCAAGCAGCTATAGTACCCAATGTAAAGAGCTATCAATTCAAATTTAGAAGCAACTCGACCTTCAAGCAGGTGGTCAGAGAGGTTTGCACTTCAACGCAGCACGGTCTTCAACTAGACTCTATGCAGCTAATCTTCAGTCTTCAATGCAGCGTCGAAAGAGAGCATTAAGACACAGTCTCGAACATATTACATAGGAGGCACACCACCATCAGCTTAAGTTACATTCCTTTCGAGAGTGCATACAACAATTTCACATATTTTAACATTCCATTACAACTTGAATGAAAGTCGAAGTTCATCAACAGGTCATCCTCTTCATAAAATCGCAATATCAGTCTGATATCAGTCTTCAACATATGTATCAGTCTCAGCATAAAATCGCAGCATAAAACACAGTCTCCTCATTCAATATTAATGCAGCCTCAATATTCTCCAGCATCTATCCTTCACTGGGCCTTCACGCAGACAGCTCCACGCTGGTCGCGGTCGCAGATACTACTGAGTCTTTTCAACACAGCAATACCACTAATAGGTATTGTTAGGTATTCAACACTGGCTCAGTATTACTAATAATACTGCTTCTATGCTGCTGTAGCAACATCCAGAGCCCAGAGATCGCCGAAGCTCCAAACTCTAAGACAAGGGGGCGTGAAAGGAAACCCTTCACACAAGCATCAAATGATAGCATCCTTCAGGCTCATACTCCACGCAGGTCTCCAGTGGCAGCAAGAAGTAAATGGTATCAACTCAGTCTTTAAAATTAATATGCAGACGTAGCAGAAGGATAGATTTAGGGTTTTAGCACACCAAAGGGAGCCCGCAAAAAATTAGGGTTTAAGACAAACATCCTCATGGCGATCCAAGTTTGAGCAGGAATATGAAACGAATGAGCAGTCTTAGACAGTTTACTTGCGATCAACCTTTCGTAGAACATTTACAACATTCACAAATACACTGCAGGTTATACATAGATAATCACGTAGGTCTCTGTGCGCAGATCTCAAACAATACTTTGATCATTGCAACCTCAATTTCCAAGCCGGTACCATATACAGTCCAGAATCAGCAACTTTATAATCTGGTATTTTGAGACTCTCTGAGGGAGTGCACTATGTGGATAGACCCCGAGGAAAGGGAAATGATCCAGAAGGAAAAATGAACTAGATCTACAAAGGAAGACTAGAGGTAACATTCGCCAAGAGAAATGTTGAGAGGAGATGAATTTAAACCACTGTTAGATGCTCTATAAGGAAGAATAGACAATTGTCTGAACACAAAAAGGCGCCAATGTAAGACAGAAAAATAGGTTTGAAAGCACAAAGAGGAGGAGTCTCTATCGCAGCACAATCACACTCAGCGTGAGGGAAATGTAACGCATACAATGCATGCGACTCGACTGGCAGACTGATGGAGTAGTCTGGCAATGGACTGGCAAGCAGAATGCCAGGAATGGGAAGACTGGCAACAGGAAGGAGTTATGGCAGGCAGGCAGCCAGGCTCTGATACCACTTGTTGGTAATAACTCTCGATTGATTATTATTCCAATGTAAATGCCTATATTTATACAAATCACATGACGTTTGGGTTTCACCTTCCGCTCAGCCTTTTTGGATTCCTACTATTTATTTGTTTATTTATTTACAATATATAACCCTGACGGATTATATTCTAACAATATGCATGTACTATTCTTGCAATGTTTTGCAAAGTGTCCAATACTATGACCTATGAAGAAAATAAGTCTTTTTCCATTAGAGATGTTGATGTCTTCTTTCCTTATCAGTACTTCATCTTCTTCTTTCATTCTACAATCATCAGCCTTGTGACCAAACTTGTGACAACAATGAAAATATCCATAGAATGTATGTTTGGAGAATCTCTAGGTTTTCTGCTTGTAATGACTCTTTTCTTTTGCATGTCTTTTGAAATTTTTCATATTGGGAGGATAAGCAGAATTATGATAACCAGACTTCATTTCCTTGTGATTCTTCTATTGTCAGAGTGCATATTTGGAGGCATCATGTTGAAATTTAAAATTTTCAACATTTTAATGAATGATGTAGCTTGATCCTTTATGATTATATCTAAGACGTGTTTTATCCCTGGGGGATCTTTGTAAACTCAAGACTTTAATAAGAGCTTGAATACTTTCCTTGAACTTCTCTCTAACAGTCGACTGATCTTTTAGCTTCTTTACTTCTTCCTTGGATTCAACAAATTCTTGTTTTAAGCTCTTGACCTCTTCCATACTAGCCAACACTTGTTGTCTTGAATTGTGTAGCTCTTCTTGGAGGGTTTGGACTTCCTCTTCTTTTGAATTTTTCTCTTCTTGATATTTTTGACAATTTTTCTTTCAACACTTTGTTCTTTTTCCTGCATTTTTTAATTTCATCTACATCATCCATGTATTGGGATTCTATGTCCACTTCTGATTCCTCATCTGATTTTGTTGTCCTATAAATACATTTTCTTCATCTTCACTTATCTTTTCATCTTCACTAACATCCTCGAGAATATCAAGTATTCCTTCTGCTCTTTGCTCAACTAAGTAGAGGTCTTTTATCTTGTCCCAAAGTTCCTTTGCAGAGTTACATTCGCCTATCTTATATTTTACATCACCAGGTAATCCATCAAGGATTGAAGCCATTGCCATTGAGTTACTTTTCTTGGATTTCTTTTGAGCTGGAGTCCTTATCCTCTTTGGTGGGAAGTAATCAGTGATCACTAAAGTCCATACATCATGTCCCAATGCCTTCAGATAAATTTCCATTCTTGTACTCCAAAATATGTATCCTTCTTTTCTAGGTATTGGAGATCCATTTACTATGTAAATATCTTCTTGTTCATCCATAGTGGTTTTATTGGGATATTCCTTCTAGTGGTTAAACCGTAGTGAAGGAACCCGCTCTGATACCAATTGTTGGTTTATTGGTAAATACTGAGAGGGGGGGTGAATTAGTATTGTTATATTTTTACTAAATTAACCTCTTTTTAAATCTATCATTAGAAACAAAGAACAATAATAATACACAGAACACAATTTTAATGTGGAATCCCAATAGGGTAAACCACCAATACGTCCTAATACTGCAAAATTGTTATTTACAAACATTTTTTCCTACTGCTACAGACAAGGATGGTATTACACCCTATTTATCAAATACTACTGGAAGGAGGATATGACCCCCTGGTTTATCAGCTACTACTGAAAGGATGCTACGACACCCTATTTACCAGCAACCATTGGAAGGAGGCTATGACCCCCTGGTTTATCAGCTACTACTGAAAGGATGCTACGACACCCTATTTACCAGCAACGACTGGAAGGAGGCTACGACCCCCTGGTTTATCAGCTACTACTGAAAGGATGAAACGACACCCTATTTTTCCAGCTACGACTGAAAGGATGCTCCTATATTTACCAGCTTTTGTGAGAAGGAGGAAACAACCCCTTGCAGGCCTGTTGCCTACCCTAGTGCCACCCTACCACCCTATTATGTTTTCTGTAATATGATAGATTTCTTCTCCCTCCATTCTCTATCACACCCACTGGTCTCTGTCTTAGGCTATGGATACATCGACCTGGATGAAACCGAGACACTTTCTCTCACTCATACTTCTCCGTATAAGTATATTCATTTTTCCTATGGATGCATCTATTTATTCTAGAAACATACCCTTTCACAATCATTCCCTTTCAAATCTAATAGTCACACCTTTTCAACAATCTGTCATTAACAATTTTTAATTAAATAATTAATTAAAAACTTCTTGATCACTTCTGATTTGTGAGCTCCCTTCTTCTCTGATCGCAATATTCATTAAACCAATGCCTGTGGACTTCCTCTCCTCCATTAGTGGGAATACTCTATATTCAGACCTTTGAGATTCTCTTTTTCTCACGCATATGGGCTTCTTTTCCTTCTTTGTGAGCTCTCTATGGGATATCTTCATCACAGGCTCATATGTACATGTTTCTCTCACAAAACACAGCCTTCACCTTCCATATATGAGTTTCATGTTGGACATTATTCTTTACCATTTATGGACACACCTCAAAATTCATTTCTGTAGCTCAACTTAACATTTTCTGGTGCTTCCGCAATCTCCTTCTCCAGAATCAATCCAGGTCATTGATATAATTTTGAGTCTCTCCAGTCCATTGATCTAATGAATAGATTTACTCCTCAAAATCGTATTTCCCAACCACAGTTTCCTCATCAACCGTTGATATTCACCGAGTGTTTTCCTGACTGTTGATATGAGGTAATATGTGTATTGTGGAATGCGGGTTTGTGACTTTTTGAAAATGTCTTTTCTCGATTTCCATAGTTGTCTTTCCAAACCAATCATTCTACACTATTGAACTCCTATGGGATCTTCCGTGACCAATGATTTGAGATAATATGCATATTGTGGGATGCGGGATGCAGAATGCATAAATGTAACATTTCATCAAATCATATCTCGACTTTTCGCAAGCTCCTTTCCATAATTTTTCTTTCGCACCATCGATATTTTGTGGAGTATTTCCCAACCTTCGATCTTCCAGATTGTGAGTTGCAGATTGTGGGTTCATAGAATCTTTAAACATTATTTCTGTGATTCCCTTTCCACATTTTTATTTCGCACTGTTGATCTCTTTTTAGCGGAACTAATCTCAGCCATTCGATCTTGATATTTTGTGGAACTTTGGATTTTTTGCCTAATTGTCAGAATTAATCCTTAACTGTCGATACTAGTGCGAGACTAATATAAGCCGCCCCATCTTGATTGTTGCAGAACTGATCCTTAATTGTCAGATCTAGTGCAGGATTAATATAAGCCATCCAATCTAGTGTCAGATCTAGTGCAGGATATTGTGCGGGATGCTTCCTAACCATCAATTTTAAATCAAATGCGGATCTCACCATGAATTTGTGGATTTGCATGATTTCTTTGTGAAAAACCTCTGCAATTGTTTCTAACAGCTATGAATATTTATATAAACATATAATTTTATCATGCTTCTGATTATAAGGAGTTTATAAACATTCTCGCAGATATAGTTTCTCTGTTCTTCAATTGTTACATATACTCTATCTCCTGTTCAGTTTACTCTTCTGCAGTTTCACTCTTCATTTGTCTAAGCAACTTTGTCATTCATACTGCATCTCTACTCCCAATCGACCTATATTCTTTGTTTCATTAACCATTATTTATATCATGCTGTCAACACTATCTTCGAAGTCTTCATATCAGTCATTCATGCTGTCTTATCATCCATTTCGATCTCATCCATTTCATTTGTTATAAATGAACTTTTATGACATCATCATTAGGACACCATCATATTCCATGTCATCATATGTGTCATGCCACATCCTCAACTATGCCATGGCATTCCATCACTACCTTTGTATTTCACTGATTTTTTCCTACCATCATATTCTGTGTCATGATTAGGACACCATCATATTCCATGTCATCATATGTGTCATGCCATATCCTCAACTATGCCATGCCATGCCATCACTACCTTAGTCTTTCCCTGAGTTTGTCCTGCCATCATATCCATTGGTTATTCCTTTGTCATTCGTGAACACCTTTGACATCAATGAAAACTATATACTCAACAATATACTTCTGGCACTAAGATTGGGTTCCAAAATTATAGGTGTAGCAGGGATTTCTCCCTACTACAGGGGCAGGAATGGTTCCCTTCTGCATACAGGGCAAAAAGGTAGGTTCCTGCTAGTGGGTAAATGTAGAAAATAAAACGTAAGGTAAATAAATATAACAATAAACTAAGATAAGAACAGAAATAAGATAGAAGCAATGGTGAACCCCTCTGCAAACACAAGTTAGGGTTTTTCCTCCAAAGACCTGCAAACAAAGATTAAGCTACAATAACCTGCAAAACAATATTAAATATAAACCTACAAATGAAATAAGGGTTAGAAAGCAAAGAAAACTAAGAAACTAAGAAACAAAACATGAAATATGGTTATACCTTCTCTTGTGTGGAAATGGGCCACCATGCCCTAGCTTGTGGAAGCACCTCTCTTGGATGGGGGAGCAATGGCTCAATGGATATGGAGGAGAGGGAGTGTGGGTGGCTTGAGAGGCAAAGGTCTCAAGGCATCCATGGAAAACATAACAATATGCAAGTGAGAAGTTGTTTGAGAGGGACCCCCCACCCTCCTTTTATAGCCTTTTTAAGGGGTTTTAGGGTTTTAAGTCCTTGGTCAGGGCTTTAGCCCTTTTTTTGGGCTTTTAGCCCCTTCTACCCTAACTTTATCTCCTTTTAGGGTTTTAGCCCCTTTTGGGGGGTTTTATCTCCTAGGAGACTATTTTGGGCTCCTTTTTGGGGTTTTTAAGCCCTTTTCTTCATCCTTTAGCTATTTTGAGGGTGTGGAGGTCTAATGGAGTGATATGAGGGTCGTGAGATGGTGTCCTTGGGTGGTGTAGGCCATTGAGAGCTGAGTGGGGAAGTTTTGGGTTAATAGATTGCCCCCTGATGTGTGAGGGTAGGAGCTCAACGTATGTTCGATGGACATCATAGGATTTGTTGCGTAGAGGTGGTGCTTCTGGGACTGGGGCATGGTGGATTTTGGCTTTTTTATTAATATGGTTCCCATCAATGGGTGAGATACAAATAATGTGTGACATGTATATGGACAAGGCGGGCATCCCCATGCTCATGACAAAGTCAAAATAATAATTTGATCTATGCTCTAAAATACAAGAGCCAATCATATACAACTGATGTTACAATAATGGTTGCCTCATAATGAGGCTGAATACAATGATGATCTGGTACATTGGACCCATGGCATTCTTATGGAATGCTATATTTTCATGACTGATGGTATGCTGGATCTGAAATGGTACATAGCTGTGTGGACTCGCTGATTGAGAGTCGGAGTCTCTATGGTACAAGTATGTTGCATCAATCATAAAGGTATATCGAAGCACTAATGGCGCTTTTGAACACTGTCTCCAACGCAACCTAGAAATCACAAGGGAAATAACCTATTTAGGTTCCTCGAGTGGACTCACCAATGTGCTAGAGTTAGGGGACATCCAGGGTCTTCGACCAAATATTGTACGGACAAAACATTGTATGAATCTCAACGGTGCGATGATGTAGTTGAAGTCAAGCACATAAGAAACAACCATTCAGAGAGGCACTGAGGACTCCTCTCAAGTGGTCTAAGGAACTCATCAACGAGGTTAATGAAACCAAGATACAGGGACCTCTGGGTCTGTCTTCTGGAATATGTGTGTTGGCATCGACAGAGGGAGACCTGCCCCTAGCCAAGGTAATGATGTTTCCTTGACCAGGAGCGCGAGGGAGATAATTGGAAGGTGTGAAGCAATCTGTGGACTGACTCACTGAATGGGTAGGGGGGGGGAAGGGAAAGATTTGAACAGGGGTAGGGGGAGGGAGACTCAAACTTCATTTGTTTAGAGTATGACGGCAGGGCAAACCAGGAAGCAAATGAAACTTGACTCATGGGAATGGGATCATAGCTGTAATACCAGGAATGTCACTGCAAATGGGAAATGCTTGGAGGAGGTAGACACTTTTGAAATTGATGGGATCCAAGGAAGACTCATTGTAGAGTACTCTGAACAAAGGTGACCCAAAGGGGGAATGCTGCCACACTATTTTCTATGGGGTGGTGTCTAGGGACACCATTATGGTACGATCTCGTGTATTTTTGGCGAGCCCGAGAAGGTAAATGCTCGATGGTGCTTTCAATTTTAGAGAGTCTGAAAGCATGAAGAAGAATCCAGTGGGGGTTCTTTTTCATTGGTAGTCTCCTGTGCCTGGAAAAGGATAAAAGTATGCATAGGAGAGCTCACCCATCCTGTAGGGGATGAGAGACTTCTTTACCATTTGTAGTCCAATTAGGCCAGAAAAGGTTAAACCTATACTGATTGGACGGTCATTCAGATACTTTTATGAGCATGAACGAAACCAATTTTTCTCGGCAATATTTTCTTGATGAGAAGTATGGAAAAGAGCTTAACGAAAACCCATGGTGAGATTTTTCGTAAAGTGCGGCCCCTCTGCCCGAGAAAGCATAAATGTATGCAGAGGGGAACGGTCTTGGCTTAAGTGTGTCAAGGGTGTCCTTTTCATGTTACTAGTCTACATGGTCTGTAAAAGGAGGTAAACGAGACGATGTAGACACCTTTTCCTATACTTTAGCAAGCAGGAAAGGAAGCAGTTGCACTCGACAATCTTTTCATTGTTTTAAGGAGTCATAAAAGAACTTAAACGAAACTCCAATATGGTCAACCGATTGCGGTGGCACAAGCAGTGCCCCATGTCGGGACGGTGGACAGAGGTCCAAAGGTCATCCACACAGTATGGACGGAGTAGAAGGCTCTCAAACATACCAATACATGCATGGGGTAGATCATGGCAGAGGCTCGCGAGTCGATGCGGTAGAGGCACACAAACCGAAGTGGCTCTCAGACAGAGGTCAAGAGAGCGTGTGTGTGTGTTGTGGTGGATGGAATTGACTACATGCGATGTAAGTACAAGTCCAGAGACACTTATATGAAAAATACATGCAATATAAATAAAGGGTTTTGTGGACGATGGTCCAGATGTCTGTATAAGGTGCGGTGGAAAAGACAATTATAAATACAAAAATAAAAGTAAAATTACATTCCTTAATGGGTGGTGGCTCGAAAACTCGCATGAGTTGTGATCGGGGATTGTGATATAAGTACAGGTCCATAGACACTTGCATCATCATGTCATGGCTCATAAATCAAGGTGACTAGTGGGAAATGGTCCCGAAATTGACTTATTAAACATGAGACAATGGTCTCATAAGGAGATATAAGTTTGAGCCTAGAGGTGTGAGAGGTGTCTTGAACTGGTTCCAGGTGACTTTGGATTAGAAGCTGATGGTGCTGCCCCTAACTTGTGCTAAAAACATTGAAAAAAAAGAAAGGGAAAAAACTATGCTATAAAGGACTCATAGTGGTGGTATTAGGCATAGGCTCTCTTGAGGTGGAGCCCATTGCACGGCATCTTCAAGAGTTGACCATCTGATTCAGTGACAAGGTATCCCCCTTGCCGAGACGAAGGTCATTGGTAAGGCGGGGTGACAGAATTTGGTATTTTATGGGAAGAACCAATTCCACACTATGGTTTAAAGGGAATGGGGTAAAATCGAAGGCGGTCTTACATATATCTCCATCATCGCGTAAGTGGTGCCAACATAGATAAGGTGGATCTTTCACAGCCAATGAGATGGAAGGGAAACTGGTGCTAGCAATCATGTAAATGGTATTAGTTGTGGTTTTTGTGGCCTTATCCCCAATCTCTATTGGAGGAAGAGGAGCAGGCCTTGAGACAGTAGGAGTCTTTGATGGACCTAGAGGTAGGGTAGGTTGTTCAAGGTACCACACAGGATCTCCCAGTGTGAAATCCTATATATTGTAGGTTTCCAAGACAGACTTACTCACGATATTAAATGGTAGGAAAAGGAAAAGGAAAAGAAGAAGGAAAAGGATCATGTTTATCAGGAATGAAGCCCACTGTTTCTCTAGTAACTGAGGTTGAGGTTGCAACTGAGGTTGTGGCTGTGGAAGAGATGTGTCTAACGGACCGTCGGTGACGGTGGAGATAAGCGGGTCAGTTGAATTGGACATCATGTAGATGGACATGGTGTCTGAAGAAGGCGGTGGGGGGTGCACTTCTTCGATCAAGGTGATTTCAGACTCAAGGGAATGTTGACAGAGGTTAGCTAGAGCCATTCGAAATTGGGGCAGGTCCCGGAAATGGTGAGAGTAATTTCCATACAAACTGCAAAGGGTGCAAGAATGGTTTGTTCTCAATGCCTTGTTCCTGACTATTTGTGTGGTTGGGAGTTCAACCATAGGGATGTTTTTGTTTGTATCCATGGCATCTAAATGCGCATGGATCATGGGTATTTTAGGGAAATTATGAGTTGGATGGACCTATTGTTCATAGACAGCACAAGGTGGGACTTTTCATGGTTTTGCAGTGGCTTTGGCATTCTTACCCCTATCCCTTTTGGGTTGGGGTGGTGCAGGTGCGGTGGTTGGCTTTTGCGAGCTGGGTGGAGGGTGAGACTCGACCGCGATGGGTTGCACTAGGGTTAAGAAAACCTGGGGCATTGCTGGTTGAGCTGGTGGATCAAGATACCACACCAAGATTCCCAATGTAAAGTTGGGTAGGCTTAAGGTGGCCATGACCGGCTTGCTCATGACACCAGGTGGGGGGGAGAGGAAGGGAATTGTATGGACTGAGGATGAGCCCAAATAAATCTCGGCTGGTTGCATGTGGGGATGTGGCTGTGGTTGTGGTTGTGCGTAATGCTTTTGTTGTGAGTGATGTTGTGGATGATGTTGTGGTTGTGGTTGGGGTTGCAGTTGTTGTTTCGGTGTAGTGGTGCTTAATGAGACCATGCACAAGTCTGCAGTTTCATTTTGTGTTGATGGTGGTGACACTAATGGGAAAGGAGCCATCATGGTGGTATTGACAAACAACCCAGGGCCCACATTCAACAATGGGGAGGCTGGTGTTTTGTCAACCATAGTGTTGATTGCAAGGACGACATTAGCGTGTGTGGTCGCCACTTGTGGCTCAATGGTGGTGATGGTAGGGATAACATTGGCAGGTGTCGTTAACCCTTGTGGATCACGGTAGGTGACCTAATCAACCGTCATAATATTCCCTTAGTGGGGGGACATCATGAGACAGAGTTGATGTGACAAGTCGCATGGCATACATGTAACTTCTCCTGAGGAGAAGGTTGTAGTCCAATTGAGCATTTACGACCTCTATGTCAATCAGCACTGTCTTCCTGGCTAATGTAATGGGGACATGGGGGACGATTCCTTGGGCTTTAGTGGGATGTCCATCATAATCCCACAGGGTTGTGGAGGACAGTTGTAGAATTGGTGATCCAAGTTTCTGCCAAACCAAGGTAGACATAATGCACATGGTTTCCCCCTCATCCACTATGCACCGGTGCACAACCGAATTCTAGATGGACATCGGGATTTGAAAAGCAATGGTCGATGGCATGCACGATTCTCTGTTCTTTGTGTTGAATGTGATCAACTTGGAGTTGGAGGGGTCTACAGCCCCTAGGGAGGCTAGTAAGGCTTTCTGCTGCGTTAGGCATGTTTTAAGTACCTCAAGAGTGGACATGGTAGATGGCGTTTAGGCCAAATCTTCCATAATGCTATAGNCTATAGCTGACTGCAGCTTTAGCCGTGGTGTTATTGGAAATCTCACATACGGGGGGGGGGCAGGAATGGGGGTAAATGAAGAGGTAGGTTGATTGTTTTAGATGTTGATGCCGCTGATGTGTCAGCAGGTTCGGTGGTGGTACCATACTGATTCCGTCATGTTTGCAAGTTGACCTCTTCTGTCGTCATGGCTAGTAGGTGGTGAACACCTATTTCGGCCATGGGAGGTGCCTTTAGAGCACTGGGATTGGGTTGGGGAGGGGGAGCAGTTGCCACCAATCCTTGGACTTGTAGTGGGTTTTGAAGCACCATGGGGGGAGGTCCTTGTGGTGATGGGTTGGGTTGGGCTTGATTGGCATCCTGCTAGGCCTCGTTTTGAATGGCCTGCTTCGCACGAGCCATGAGGGGACATTCAAATGTGTAGTGCCCATAAACATCACAAAGTGTGCATGGTTGGTTTGTGTGCAATGGGGTGTTATGTCTTGGTGCATTCTGTCGTGGGGGTTTTGGGCTGGCCGGTTTGCCACAGCAATGTTGGGAGGGTTCAGTTATTGACTGCCTCCCTGCAATTGGTTATTGCCTTGGTTGTGGGGCCGATTATTCCCAGCTTTCCCTTGTTGATTGTTGGGGGTGGGCTGGTTGGGACGGTTTTGTTGTGCGAACACTTGTCCCAACAGGGCGGGTGGAGTGAGGGTGGGGGCTTGAACTGGTTGCACTAGTGGTGCGTAATATATTTGTGGGAGTGGTGGTGCCACAAATGTGGGCATTTTCCCCACATACTATTTTGTTGGCCAAGCATGGCCCAAGTCTGCTGTGGTGGTGTAGGTTGTGCATAGGAAGTTGTTTCTCCGGACTGGGACATCATTCTAGTATAGTCTCGGGCTTGGTTTTGGTAAGCAACATTAGTAGTGTTGCTTGGTTGTGGTGTAATGGTAGGTGGTGTTGGTCGAGGCTATGGCTGTTGGGAGACCAATACTATGATGTCGTTTGCAGCGTGGGATGCCCCCAGTGCAACACGGTATGAGGTACTCGGACGGGGGGCGTCTGGAATGACGATGTATAGGTATATAGACTGAGCATAGATAAGGTCAAACCGTTGGGCCTTCAGTATGGCCTCTTCTTCGGATTGGGGACATTCGGATGCAACATCCTTTGCTATGGGCGGGAGCAAGGTCTTAAGGAACCAATCCAAGAAGATCCTATCGTAAAGTTGGATTTTGCATAGACTACAACGTCACTGCCAATCATGGATATGGTCCATTATATGAGTGGCAGTGCCTTGGAGATAGGATAACAGGATCTCCACCGCTTCGTCATATCTGATAGGGAGTTGGAAATACTATAGGAACATGAAGGCTAGGGAGTTGAAGTACGGGTATTTGGCCTACATTAGCTCAATGTACCACCTGGCCACATCACATGTGAGGGTGCATTGGAACAACCTCAGCCTAATGTAATCATCTACGATGTTGTTGGATGAGCACCATAGATGGAATGTCATTATGTGGTTTTGGGGACATTCCCCCGCTTTTCCTTCAAACTTGGGGATGTCTGATGGTAGCTTAGTTGGTAGTGGAGGCCAAAAGGCTTGATGGAGAATGGGGTCATTTGTTAATATTGCCAAGTCAGGAAAGTTAAGATGAGCCATGAATGGCAGATTTGACCCCATGTTTATGTGGGATGGGGCTACGATGGTGGTGGGGTTTGCAGGTGCATAATGCATCTGCACAGCTAGGGGTGCTTACGGCGGCACCATTATGGATGGGTGAATGCCCTCAAGCATTGTGGGTGGGATGGTATGAGTGGCGGGGACATTTCCCTGATGTATGACAGTAGGGGAAATGTAAGTGGATGGTACACTGCCCCCCTGTGTGGCAAAAGGGGTAGTGTGTGTGGAAGGGCCACTGCCCCCGTGTGTTGTCAGTGGGCCAGCTTGGTTGGTCACTATAGGTGGTGGCAGCTGACTAATTTCAGTCTGCATGACTGTGCTTGGGCCACTTGCCAGGTTGTGATGTGGACATCGGTCCACTTGCTATGGTTATGCCAAAAAATGGATCTGGATTTGCACTAGCTATGGGGCTTGATGGTGCAGTATGGAGGTATGGTTCAGATTGGTATGGGTATGAATCAGAATCAAAGGCTGTGTGGCCTTTTTATGGTGTGGGAGATCACTAAGAGAGACTTTGATGGTGTCGATTGAGTGTTCCAAATGGTGGTGGTTCGCCTCTTAGGCGTGAGGAAGAGCATGGAGGATCAATTTTGTTAGATTTTATGTCTGAAACTGGTGGGAATGATGTTTGGACCCCGGTTTCAGTGGATTTCTATTGGCTGCAGGTGGTCACTTGACCACTGAGACTGCCAAAAGACAGTGCTTTGCTTTTTCCTCACAGGTGTTTCTACTCAGTCGGAAGGGGTCGTTGCCCATTTCGCTTGGCAATTCCTCTCAGCGGTCAGCTACTTTGGGGTTCCTGTGGTACTCCTCATAATGAGTTTTTGGGCAGAGCCCAAGTACTTCCCATAGTTGAAGCAGTCAGGGAATTATGTCCTCAAAGACCGAAGAGTTATTTGTACTTAGTGTAAATTGGTAAATTTTAAGGCTCACTCAGCGTCATGAACTGAGTTGGGTTAATTAGTTAGTATGGTGTATCTGTTTGTTTGTTTTTCTTGTTTTTGGTTGCTGCAAATGGTTTATGAATTCATCATGGTAGATTTCATGTCATTATGTTTGTGTATGCAAGAGTTGAATAATAAAAAATTGTGAACAAATACAGTTATTAACCCTGAATGTTGGATGTCCTAACTAGATGTCTACCTCACACTAATATTCCTCCTCAACCAAGAGAAGGTGATGGGCTCTCAACACAATGGGACTAAGCCCATCCATAGATCCTCAGGTCACCTCCCGGATGCAAGGTTGGTCAATAGGGAGGACGCTTAGCACCATGAGAAGCCCTCCTTCTCTACCCCCTCTACCTTCTAGGTCACCTGGTTTTAATGGTTTGGAACAATATAGTGGAGTGCCTAGATCTATACAAGCTTTCCCTTCATCGTATCCCAGAATACCCCGAAGGATGATGACTGGGTAGAGGAGGAAGGGGAAGTAAGATAGTTAATTTTAGGTTGATTTTAGTTAGGCTAGGTTCATTTGATTAAGCCATTAACATTTACTTGGAATTTACACATTGTTTATGAAAGAAATTGCAGAAAATGAAAATAGAAACTGAAATTGACCTGGAGTGCTGGAAAGAGGCGGCTGAGCCACACTGACAGTCCTATGAAACTGAAATTTAACTGTTATTAAACTGAAATTAAAGTTCTTTTTGACAAGCCACACATTTGTGATCAAATCTGGCGAGGGGACCGCGAGATTTTTTCAGAAACTGACTAGGGGGTCGCACAAAATGCAGAAACAGCCACAGACTGAGTTTCTGGGTTGAAGTCGCACTTATCAGGGGATTAAGTGCACCCTGGTCGCACCTATTTTCCCATTAAGTGTGCCCCAATATCACTTTTGGCCTTAATAAGAGCACCCTACTCCGGATTTGGGGTTTTTTGTGAGACAGAGTCAGATTTGGCCGAAAGTAAATTGTACTGTGGTCAACCTGACTCGATTTTTCCTAGCAGAAGCTTCGACAGTACTGAAAATAGGAAATAAACCGAATCTAAAGTGTATTTAACAAGAAAATTTTCAAAACTGGGGCAAAAAATTAAAAAACTTGAAAATTAAAAATTTGGACCAGGGATCCTGTGGGATCGACCTGGTATGGTCGCTAGTTCTGTAGCAGGGATTTCTCCCCACTACAGGGGCAGGAATGGCTCCCTTCTACCTATAGGGCAGAAGGGTAGGTTCCTGCTGGTGGGTAAATGCAAAAAATAAAACATAAGGTAAATAACCAGAACAGTAAACTAAGATAAGAATAGAAAGAAGATAGAAGCAATGGTGAACCCCTCTGCAAACACAAGTCAGGGTTCTACCTCCAAAGACCCGCAAACAAAGATTAAGCTACAATAACCTACAAAACAATATTAAACATAAACCAGCAAATGAAATAAGGGTTAGAAACTAAAGAAAACTAAGAAACTAAGAAACAAAACATGAAATATGGTTATACCTTCTCTTGGGTGGAAATGGGCCACCATGCCGTAGCTTGTGGAAGCACCTCTCTTGGATGGGGGAGCAATGGCTCAATGGAAATAGAGGAGAGGGAGTGTGGATGGCTTGAGAAGCAAAGGTCTCAAGGCTTCCATGGGAAGCATAACAATATGCAAGGGAGAAGTTGTTTAAGAGTGACCCCCCACCCTCCTTTTATAGCTTTTTCAAGGGGTTTTAGGGTTTTAAGCCCTTGGTCAGGGATTTTGCCCCTTTTTTGGGATTTTAGCCCCTTCAGCCCTAACTTTAGCTCCTTTTAAGGTTTTAGCCCCTTTTTGGGGGTTTTAAGCCCTTTTCTTCATCCTTTAGCTATTTTGAGGGTGTGGGGGTCTAATAGAGTGATATGAGGGTCGTGAGATGGTGTGGGCCATTGAGAGCTGAGTGGGGGATTTTTGTGTTAACAATAGGGATTGGTACCTGGAGCTTCTAAACTCATGCAAACAGGTGCATTGAGTGGTAAGTGGACCCTAGGTGAGTTTCCCATGCACTAGTAAAGTGTCAATGACCTCCTAAGTTAGGAAAATACAAATATACTATGGTGTTGAAGGAAGGATTAATTAATAATCGTAACACCCCCCCTTAATCTTAACTTGGAGAACATAGGCCCCAGAAACTAGTACCAGAGGTTAGCTATACAATATAATGCAAAACATGACTACTTAACAAACCAAGGAAATGGGGAAAACTTGATGGGAAAAACTCCCCTTAAAATAGGCAAGAAAAACCAGGATCAAGCTTTCATACTAAGAGAAAAAAATTCTTCTTGAGTAAAAAACTGTGAAAAATATTTTGCAATTTGCATCTATGTGAAGCAATAATGTAGTGTAATGGTTCTTATGTGCATTAGTTTCCTAGTATTATATGTGTGAACCTCTCCACCTTCTTCAAATCTGATGACAAGTAGGAGAAGAAATGTTTCCTTTGTCTCTTCTTTCTGGAGGAAGAGTGACATGATCCAAATTGTTCTCCAGTGACCAAAATTGTTGATCAGACCTTACCATAATGTAGCATCTATGTGGGAGTTTGTAGCACCTCTATGGAAGAAGTGAATTTTCTTGACATAGAATAAGGCTCTCTTTGTGAAATTGAGATCTTGTTCTCCTCATGTCATATGAATCTCCAGTCATGTTCCCATCTTCCTCAATAACCTTTTGAGCCTGTTTAGTCCTAGGATTGGGAGTAGGGACTGGATTTGGATCTACATCCAATTGAAATTCATATTCAATTCCATAAACTGATTCAACTTGGTCCTATACATTGTATTTTGAATCTGAAACATTAATGGAAACATTATCATATGCAAAAGGTTTAGGTAGGATGAGTTTACCTTCCATTTCAAACGACAGATGAGATGGCACTAGATCTGAGTATGGTAGGAAGTGTGAGAATTTATATTCATTGGAAGCATGGTTTTAAACACCTTAGCTTATCTATAAGCTTTCCATTTGATATATATGAGATCTCCACTAATTCAGGACCAAATACAACTCTCTTTGGTGAGCCTATATGAGTCATCTAGTATATAGACAACAATTTTGTAGCTAAGGAGGGCACATATAGGACATTCTTGAATGCTCCATGCTCTAAATTTATTGAACCCTTCCATTTATCTTGGATTTGGGTGTCATCTCCCATAAAAATATTTGGACCATTGTAATGAAGAGAATGACTCTTTGGATGCAACCATGTGATTGGAGGCTCTTGAATCAATGAGGAAGGCATGTGATTTTGAAAAACCAGCCTTAAGTGCATGGAATCTCTCATGATATTTATTCTTGTCTCTAGAGTTAGCCTTTATTGTGTCTTCAGGGAGGGAAATATTGTGCTTCTAAATGAGATTTGACATATGAATTATGTTCTTCTTCATACAATATTTATCTATATGGTTTCCTTTCTTACAGCACAATCACTTTCCCTTGTCAAAAATCTAATGTTTGTCCTTCTTAGAGTGTAAGGATTCATCTGTTACATAAAAAATATCCTTTAGGTTCAAATTTAGTGTTCCTCTTCTCCTTTCCTTTCTCTTCCTCCTTGCTTGCACATTCTTTGTCTCACCATCCAAGAGATCTTGAATTGGGGGCCTTTGAGGGATCCCATTTGTATCGGCTTGTCTTGTTCCTCTATTAAAGATTCTATGAAGGAATCAAGGGATGGAATTCACCAATGAGGATTTTTTCAGTCTCCTAGAGTGAAAAGTGGACATGAACACATACAATTTTGGGATAAGTTTTCTAAAAATTGAGAGCAATAATTTCTCATACCTCTTCTCAACCCCACAATGCTCACATTGCATGAAAAGAGATTTGAATTTTGAGAAAAAATGATTTATAGTTTTGAATTTTCTTGGATGTAGTGCTATTAACTCATTCCCCAGAATATGGCCTCTTAGCTCATCATGTTTTCCAAACAGGGATTCAAGCTTCTCCCATACTTCGTTTGGTGTTCTCAATCCATCAAGATGGGATAATAAATCTTTGTAGATGTGGATGCATGTTGGGGCGCATACTCCATATTGGGTAACTCCGCGGTTAGTTAGGAAATTTGTAAGCGGAGCTATGGGTCAAAATAGTCTTAGGGGTGTCAGGGTAAGTCAAAACCCTTCCTTTTTGTAATAAACCCATGGTTTAAATGCAGGGTTTAGGGTTTGTGGGTGCCCATGGTTTAAGACCAGGGTTTTGTGAAGCTGCGCAGTATAAATAAGCGCTTATGTAAAATGGTTAGGTTAGGATTTTTGATGTAAGGAAAGATAAGGCAAGTAAGGTTGGTTTTTGTAAGGAAAGGACAAGTCCCAACTGTGTGCGTGGACGACCTCTACAGCTGTGTGTGCAGAGGGTTTCTGTAAGGAAGAAAGAAATATCTGCAGCTGTGTGCGCAGAAGCCTGCTGCTGTGTGCGCGGCTGTTAAGAGTTAAAGAAGGATCTGTAGCTGAGTGCGCAGATAAACCGTGGTTTTGAGGAAAGAGGAATAAAACGCAGTTTGTGGACATAGCCCCTACACTGGGGGTGAACCACGTTATATTTGGTGTCGTGGTTTTGTTGTGTTGTTTCTGTTTCTGTTATTTTCATGCATTAAACTGAATATATCTGATAATATAAGATCTCTGCTAATACTAAGCTTCGCTGTGAATTCCCTGTAGTGGGTTATGCAAGTTTGGTTTGTTTATTATGCTGTGAAGTTATATGTGAATGAATGATAAGTTAACAGGAAGTTGAATAATAATTGTTTTAGAAAGGCTAAGGTACAGTAATCCCCCTCTCTGCATGCAGAAACCTGATTCTGCGGCACCCCATTGCTGTTTCGGGTGAGACTGCAACCTGCGCGCAGGTTATTGCTGAAAGGGCCAACACAGTGGGTCTTTTGTTGGTGCGACGTATAAAGCGTTAACCCGGGTCTGCCCAAGTGCCCAACAAATTGGTTCCGTTGCTGGTTGAACTCAGTACCTGCTCACGAGGGGTTTACCTTGTACCACAAGGGCTATGTTCTGGAGGCCCTCAGTGAAGGACATCAGTGATTGGTTCGCTGAGACCTGTCTGCAATTCGCGCAGTAAGAAAATACGAACCCGTGTCAAAGCGCGAGTGACTTTTTACAACGGTATGTTTTTTGTGATACTTATGAAATTTTCTTTGGTCGTTTCCATATAGATTTGCACCAGTGGTTGTCTAGGTTAACAGAAAGAAGGACGAACTTTCAAACTCCACGGATTCCTGCGTGGACCCCCGCAAGGGTTAACCTTGTGCAAAACGTGAATAACGAGGTATCTCGCGCTGTCGACTTCTGGACGACGCGAACGTTGGAGACCTTTGTGACAGAGTTTTCCATTGATACAAGCACTTCTTTCAGTGAAGCTGAACGACAGTTCTTTAAAGGGCCCCGTGGTAAGTTTTTAAATTCCTTAAGCTTAAAGATTAAAATACTATTGGTTGAAAAGGGCATCTTATTATTTGAGTCAGACTGCTAGTACTAACATATGTTTGCAAGAGAAAATACCTTCGACGCACAAACGGGGTTGCACCAAAGTGAGCAACGGTACAAACGAACTTTTGAATCCTACTCTTCAGGACAGACCACAG
>LPNX011029985.1:238589-259887 GCA_001517045.1 Pseudotsuga menziesii | reverse complement strand
GGTGGAAAAGGAGCAAGCCACTGATGAGATACTGCATAATCTCACCAGTCGGTTCCAGACCCTCGCACAGAAGATTCGCCCGCCAGAGAAAGATGCAGAGTGTCCTGGGACGGGCCACTAGTGAGTCTTAGGGGCCTGTTGGGGCGCATACTCCATATTGGGTAACTCCGCGGTTAGTTAGGAAATTTGTAAGCGGAGCTATGGGTCAAAATAGTCTTAGGGGTGTCAGGGTAAGTCAAAACCCTCCCTTTTTGTAATAAACCCATGGTTTAAATGCAGGGTTTAGGGTTTGTGGGTGCCCATGGTTTAAGACCAGGGTTTTGTGAAGCTGCGCAGTATAAATAAGCGCTTATGTAAAATGGTTAGGTTAGGCTTTTTGATGTAAGGAAAGATAAGGCAAGTAAGGTTGGTTTTTGTAAGGAAAGGACAAGTCCCAACTGTGTGCGTGGACGACCTCTGCAGCTGTGTGCGCAGAGGGTTTCTGTAAGGAAGAAAGAAAGATCTGCAGCTGTGTGTGCAGAAGCCTGCTGCTGTGTGCACGGCTGTTAAGAGTTAAAGAAGGATCTGCAGCTGAGTGCATAGATAAACTGTGGTTTTGAGGAAAGAGGAATAAAACGCAGTTTGTGGATGTAGCCCCTACACTGGGGGTGAACCATGTTATATTTGGTGTCGTGGTTTTGTTGTGTTGTTTCTGTTTCTGTTATTTTCATGCATTAAACTGAATATATCTGATAATATAAGATCTCTGCTAATACTAAGCTTCGCTGTGAATTCCCTGTAGTGGGTTATGCAAGTTTGGTTTGTTTATTATGCTGTGAAGTTATATGTGAATGAATGATAAGTTAATAGGAAGTTGAATAATAATTGTTTTAGAAAGGCTAAGGTACAGTAATCCCCCTCTCTGCATGCAGAAACCTGATTCTGCGGCACCCCATTGCTGTTTCAGGTGAGACTGCAACCTGCGCGCAGGTTGTTGCCGAAAGGGCCAACACAGTGGGTCTTTTGTTGGTGTGACATATAAAGCGTTAACCCGGGTCTGCCCAAGTTCCCAACAATGCACATGAAGCCAAATTATTCATCTAGCTTGTTCAGATGCTTCGACTTCTTAAGAGGATGCTAGGGTTTGACCTCTCCGCCCACAATGAACTTGTAAAGACCCTTGTTGTGCAATACTATATGTATACCATCCCTTCAATCAAGGTAGTTGAAGGGTGTGAGGATTATGGGTGTCAAAGTTACTGAATTTTCCATCTTACAACTCCAAAAAAAACTAATTTTTTAGAAAATATTTGAATGTACCTGCAAAAACACTACAAAACAATTCAATTCACAATCAAACCAATTCAAAAACTCTCCACTTCAAAATGTGCACTTTCTCTGGGTGCATCACACTTGATTATACTTCTGTGGACAAAATCCAGAGGGAGCAAGGAAAGAATACTAGGAATTATGTGGAACCCAATCGCTTCTGGTGCATTAGTGGAAGTTTCTGAGGTTTGAAGCTACATTGAATACCTAATATCATACCATGTTTAATTTTGTGAATTTATATCCTCAGGAATGAATGAAATCAACGGTGAAAAAATATTGCAGAAGAGAGAGAAGAAATATAGTAACCTCTGATCAATAATTCATGGTAAATTAAACACACATGAGACCAATAATTGGAAGAATAAAATTCCATCCATTAATAAGTAAATAATATTTAATAAAATGGTGTTACAAATGGGATAATTTGAATTTCTAATATAGTATTCAAATCTACCAACTTGGAATGACTGTAGAGCTAACTCAGTATGGGAAAATCACCATTGGAGCTCATTAATGCAACTCTAGATCACTGAATCAGTTCACAACTAATTAATTGATGTAGTTAGGTGAGGAAATTCACCCTACCTCCCTTAAATCATGCAAATTCATTCTTGAATGACTAAGAGTGAAATTATTGATGTGAATCAAAGCATAACTGAAGATTGACTTAAGGTCAACTGCTGGAGATTGTTGGTGGAACTTAGCGTGGGTTCCTAAATTACAGGGATTGGTACTTGGAGATCCTTAACTCATGCAAACATGCATATTGAGTGGCAAGTCCCCCCCAGGTGATTTCCCCATGCACTAATGAAGTGGCAATGACCTCCTATGCTAGGGAAAGACAAATAGACTATGGTGGTCAAGGGAGGATTAATTAATAATCCTAACAATATAAAATATTGGAAAGAGCATGTACAACATGTTGACATGGTATTTAAATTATTAGACGAGCTCCAAATATATTCCAGTCCTTATAAGTGTTAATTTAGGGTTCAAGGAGTCATATTGTATCTCATGAATTTGTTAAAGTTGACCCTAAAAAAAATAAAGCTATCATGGACTGGTCGATTCCTAAAAACTTAAAAAATATTAGAGGATTATTAGGATTGATAAGATACTACCATAAGTTCATAAAAAATTATGGTCAAATAGTATCATCTATAACAAGATCAATATTGAAAAAGAAGGCATTCTCTTGGAATGAAGAACAACCAAATATTTTGAAAAACATAAATTGGCTATGTGTACAACTCTTGTATTATCAATGGCCAAATATTAAAAAAAATTACTATGGAATGTGATGCATTAGAGAATGGCATTGATGTAATTTTAATGCAAGAAAGAAGGTTCCTTACCTTTGGAATTTTCCATTTTAAAGGAAAATATAATAAAACCAATCTATAAGAATGATTGTCCATGCTCCATGTAATTAACAAATTCCACCCTTACCTAATAGGAAGAAATTTCAAGGTCAAAACAAATTATAGAATTCATAAGTAATTCATGGAACAATGATTCTACTAAAAAGAGAAACAAAAATGGTTGACAAAGATATGGATTTTAAATCATCTACAAAAAAGGTAAAATATATTGTGGTAGTAGGTTCACTTTCAAGAAAAGAACATGACATAGAGGGATTACCTTGTGTTATTTCAATTATGCAATCTGATTGGATTGAAGAAGAAAGGACAAAATGGAATTAGGATAAGAAGGCATGCAAGACCATTCAAAAAATACAAAAGGGCCCTAGTTCATTAGATAAATTTTTGTGGAATAATGATTCATTATGGTACCAAGATCGATATTTATATAAAAATTCTAAAATAAAATAAAAATTAATTTTAGAATTGCACCCTTCTCGTATAGGATGGAATTCATGGTTCTTGAAAAATTACCATGGGATAAAAAAGAATCTTTCCTAGAAAAGTATTAAAATTGAAGTGGAAATATTTTGGTGGAATGTTTGGTTTTCTAGTAGTAATGGGTATACAATCAAGTTAGTAGGTATTCTATGACCTTTCTCCATACCAAGTTAGCATTAAGAATAGATCTCAATGGATTTTATCATAAGACTACCAAATTTAGAACAAAAACCTATCATCATGATAGTAGTACACTTGCAAAGTATGCCCTTTTATGATCTCTTTCTCATCCTTTTAAATCAAGTATATTAGTTGTAGCATTCACGGAAATAGTTTAGAAGCTATATGGAACCCCAAGGATTTTGTAAGTGGTAGAGATTCATTTTTCACTTGTATTTTTTTGAAGGAAATATTTTTTTGGGGGGCACTCAAATAGCTCATAGCTCCTATTATCATCCTCAATTTGATGGGAAAACAAATATTTTGAATAAATTCCTATAAGGTTATCTTCATTTTTTTTCATCTAATAAACAAACACAATGGGTCAATTTGTTTCCCTTAGCAAAATGGTGGTATAACACATATTTCCATACATCATAAAAAATGTCACAATTTATGGTGGTTTATGGCTGTAATCCTCCTTCCATCATAGAATCATTGAAAGAGAAAGGTATGGTTAGAATAGTGGAGGACCATATAGAGAAGCAACAATGGGTTCTCTAACTATTATAATATAACCAGTGTATAGAAAAAATAAGGATGAAATAATAAGTATATCAAAATCATAATTAATGGAAATTTGAAGGGATTGGGTATTTTTGCGAATACAACCATACAAATAGATTTCTCTCAATAATGAAAATAAGGGCAATAAATTAGCACCCAGGTACCGTGAATCTCAGGGATAATTTTAGGGGCGAATTTTAGCCCAGTGGGCTATTTTTCCATGTTTTTCTCCCAAAAAACATTTGCCATTTTTCATTTTTTGAAGCCCTGTTTCACCCAATTTTGATGGGGTAAAATTTTTTCACCCTAAAAATCACCAAATTATTATATAAACGATATAAAATCCTTGGAAATTGAAATATTTTTTGAAAAATATCGACAATCATTTGATAGTTGGAATTTTAAAAATTGGTAATATTCACCAACATTTATACACTTTTAAATAAGTATGGTTCCTTAAAATCATCCCTGACCATGATTCCTATAAGGTGTTGCAAATTATTGGGAGTATGGATTACAAATTAATGGATTTGCATACATATTTACAGGTACACATATTATTCCATTTTTCATGCCTAAAAATTGTAATTGGTGACAATATCCCATTCCATAATATTTTACTACATGTTGATGAAGGGAAATAAATACTAGATCCTGAAACAATGCTTGACAATTGGATCAATAAACTACAAAATCAAGAAATTACGGAGTACCTTATCAAGTGGAAGAACTTTCCAATAAATTATGTGACATGTGAAGATGAGTTCTTCCTCCTAAACAATTCAGAGTTAATTAAGTGTTGAGGGAAACACATGTTTGAAGCTGAGGGGCATGTTAATCCCTTTATATTTTGACATTGAATTTCTATGATTACATTATTATTGTCACCATTGGCTATCTAGGACCTTAATTGTAATTAGTGTTTGTCTATGAAATTATTTGTAATTGTGAACTTTGTCTCCCATATATACTAATAAGAATTGATTTTAGTATCATCTCTTCTCATCTTGTGAATTTTATGCATTGTATAAGTAGTTTTTACCTTCAAAGATGCTTCTTATTCATCTCTTTACTTTGTTTTCAGGTAATTGGGTTACTCTTTCTTTCTATTTTTGTGTTGTTCTTGGAATTTGGTGCATAGCATTCCATTAATTCCATGGTGTCAACCCCCCAATGTACATTATTATACACACCATTTTGTAGAAAATACAATTAAAGAATGATTGGAGGATGGAATCATTTTTCCTAGTACAAGCTCTTATTCCTCATTCGTGGTCATGGTATTAAAAAAAGGAGGCATTTGGTGCATGTGTCTGAATTTCAAGATCTCAATACATTAACTATCAAGAACAAATTTTATATCCCAATCATTAGTGATGTCTTGGATGATCTTGATGAAGCCATGCTTTTCACTAAAATGCACCTTGATTTAGTCTGCCACCAAATAAACATGAAATAAGTAGACAATATCGTTAAGACAAGTTTTTGTGCACATGAAGGTCGTTATGAATTTTTAGTGATTCCTTTAAGAATTTTTAATGCTCCATCCACCTTTTAGATCCTTGTGAACTATTATAATTTGCACAATTGATTTAGAATCAAATTATAACCTCACTAAGAATTTCCACAGATATTAGAAAACAATAGAGAAGAAGAGTGATATATAAACATGTGAGAGAGTACTCAATTGGATAAATTTCCATATGTTTATTAGTCAACAATATGTATACATTTATAATACATTCTCAGTAGAGAAAATTGAGATCCCTGGAGGAAATTTGATTATCTCACAATAAAGAAGGATTTTCTTTACTAATTCCCCAAATCTATACATGTGTAAACTCCAATTCACAGTGAATTGTCATGAATTAGCTAGGTGGACCTAGGTAGACAATGAGTGACCTAAAGAAAACTAATGAGTGTGTTTTAGGAGAAAAATATGGAAGTGGTTGAGGAAGAAAATGGCAATATTTCCCAAATATTCTTAGTGCTTCTAAGTCATCCTAATCTAAGAGAAAATCATATAAAGATGCATTAATGTTATGGAGAAAACTTCCTATGGCTTGGGGTACCACAACAGACAGAGTAACCGCAGAAATCAATCCTTTCCCATATGCAAGAGAAACCAAACATCTAAAACTAAAGGATCTCGAAACATACCTTATTCCGGACTATTGATGTAGATCCCTGTTGATCTTTTCCACTCTCACTTATATTAGCAATTTGCTCTCTCAACATTCTATAAACAAGACAAGCATGCTATATAATTGTGTTAGACCTACTCTAGCATATATAATTAATAACATATAAGAATTTAAAAGCATCCATGGATTCAATACTCATTTAAATACACATTATTGGATAGGAAAAGATATTTCTATTAATTTAAATCAGATATTACAATAGTGACAACCTCTGTTGGCACACCTGCGAATTAGATAAACTGAGTCCTCCACCTGGGCCTCCACCACTTCAATCCTCCATCTCTTGATAGCAAGCTCACAAGAAAAGGAAAGCTTGGGAAGAACACAAAGTGCTCCAAGGGACAAAGGGATGCAGACTCAAGTATAAGCTCCGAAAACAATGGACTATACTTGTCTTTCTCTTCAATTCCTATCTCTTCAATGTATCCAAAGGGTTCCTTATATAATGCTTCAATGGAGTAATGGAAGGTCAAATCCGAGCAATCTCAAGGCATATGGAAAGTCAAGACACAAGTGACTCAGATCCACATCAAGGAAAACTCCAAAACTATTTGGCCTTTTGCACACATCCCGATGTACGCGGGTTTGAGGGTCATATCCATGTATATACACGAGAACAGGTTTAAAATTCGCATATAGCACATAATGCATGTTTTTAGGGATGATCTTGGAGACGTCAAAGTTACAAAAATTGTCCATGGGTTCTAAAAAGTCTGCAAAGGGATAGGGAAGGCCATAAAGGTGTGATCCACCATGTGTGGTAAAATTAGCTGTAACAATTAACTTAGAAAATTTGGATAAAAGTAGGAATAAAGCAGGAAGTGTTCTCTATCTCATAAAATAAAAGAAAAAGAAGGAATGAGGGTGCTAAAATAGTCTAATATGGTCAAATGAGGACAAACTATGGTCCAAGACTCTACACTATGCACTAGGTAGCCTAATCACATGAAACAACTTCACTAAACACTTAGGAAATAAAATAATGATATAGAACCTAATGTCTATATGGAATTATGTTACAATACCCCTGGTTAATCACAACTTAAGTGAGTGAGCAATCAAATCTAGGGCCCAATAAACTATTCCTATGGTCATCCTTTACATTATTAATCCATAAAGGAAAGAGGAAAAACCTAGTGGGAACCCCCCCTCAAGAATGGACATGAAAAAGGGAGACAAAAAATTATTCTCTCCATAACTTGATGAAGATGTCTAGAGGAATTTTCCTCTTTGGAAGAAAAGGAATATTCTCAACTAGATCAAGAACATAGAAAGCTACATGATCGACAATGTAACCATGTAAGAAACTAAGTTACCCCGATAAAAGAGTGAATGTAGGTGTTCATTAGAATTTAACTTCGAACCAAGTGTGGTGATATCAAGTCCAAATGAGTCTTGAGGTGATTGAGAATCAATCCCAAGTGAATGGCGGTGTCGTCCATATTTTGTGCAACTCTGAAAACATGTCACAATCCTAATCATGCAATGGATAGGAAGCATGTAAGTGACAGAAAATGAAACAACTTCATACCAAAATTCATGCTTCATAACATCCAATGACACACCAAATTGCGAACCAATGAGAGGATTTGAATTTCCATGACCTACAACAACTGGATAATTATTCTCAGAATTTGAAATAAAATAATGATAGGAGAAATCAGAGAGATGGAGATAGTTGAGTTCCTCTTCAACAATTTAGGTTTGAGTTTCTTCTCTTGGATTAGCTGCATAGGAAGATGAGAAATAAAATTTCTCTTTAAATTCCAAAGAAACAATCCAAAAGGAGTCACTTCAAGGAGGCTTTCACCAATTTGAACTTGTGTTGATATTTATACCATATGTTCTTCTTCATCGGGAACAAATTCTTGATAAATGATTTAAGCTAATACATTAAGATGGATATATCTTGAGGAGGTTCTATATTCGCTCCATGTATCATCTTCTTCTTTCTTCACACCAAAATCTCTATTCATATTTATCTAGAGCTCAAATGGATACTTAGCAAAATCTATGAGATACCACATATCAGAGACATGTCTAGACACATAGCTCCATATTCTCTATCATAGTCATTTATCCAATCACAATTCTATTCATAGGAAGTAGGCTAGCTCACAATTCCAATAGACACATCATAGAGACATTATCTCTTGATATATACACACATCTTTGCTTTCCACTCCACATAGTTTCAAGTAATGAGAAGAGGAACTGACTTCGAATTCATGAAGTTGTTGTAGAATACTTGCAAAAAAAAAACTTTGAAGATTTGTATGGAATATTAATTGATTCAAATTATCTATGATTTAACTAGTAGGCACATTCGAGAGTACATCAAACCTGCATAGATCCCAATGGATAAACGAAGGGACTCAAGGAAATTTCCCCAGGATTTTCTGTGGTAACTCCGCTACTTATAGTGCATTATTCAAAGCAACTATGGTAAACCTGGAATCACTGATACTGTATTATAATTTTCATAGTTAATCTAGAATCAAATTTAAACCTCACTTTCAATTTCCACATGGATTAGTAGAAAATAAACAAGAGGAGTGAGCTATAAACATTTGATAGAGAACTCAATTGGAATAATTTGCATATGTTTATCATTCAACATGATGTATACATTTATAATATTCTCAATAGAGAATTAAATTGAGAGCCTTGGAGGTAGTTCATATAGCTCACAATAAATAAGGATTATCTTGACTAATTCCCTAAATCTAGACATGTGTCAACTCCAACTCATAGTGAATGGTCACAAATTAGCTAGGTGGACCTAGGTAGGGAAATCATGACCAAATGACAACTAGTGAGTGGATTTTAGGATAATAATATGTAAGTGTTGGAGGAAAACAAGTGGAAATATTTCCCAAATAATCCTAGCACTTCTAGTTCATCCACATTTCGAAGAAAAGTAGAATAAAACTACAATAACTTAGTAAAGAAGGATAAAAGTAGGATTAAAGAAGAAAGTATGCTCTAGCTCCTAAAATCAGAGAAAAAGTAGGAATGCAGGGACTACAATAGTCTAATATGGTCAAATGAGGACAAACTATGGTCCAAGACTCAAGACTATGCACTAGGTATCCTAAACACATGAAACAACTACACTAAACACTTAGGGAATCAAATAATGATATAGAACCTAATGTCTAGATGGAATTATGTTCCAATATGAACAAGATAATTTTACCTTTCCTCCTTAATTTTTTATTTTTATTCTTTTATGATATATTGATGCACATTACAACATGGGATCCAGCTAGAGCATGTCGATTGTGACTTTCAATTATTAAGGAACAACGGATTATTTGTGAAGTGTTCAAAATGTACATTGGGGATTTCTAAGGTTGAATACTTGGGTCATATTCTGAGTCGGGAAGGACTATACATGGAACCAAAGAAAGTAGTATCTTTGTAATACTTTCCACACCCCAACACCCTAAATATATTATAACATGGGTTCCTATGGCTTACAATCTACTAAAAAATGTTTGTGAAAAATTATGTCAAAATTGTAGCTCCTTTAGCATCCTTGTAAAAAGAATGCTTTTTTCTATAGTGAAGAACCTGAACATGGATTCTAGTTTTTAAAATATGCCATGTACACTAATCCATTGTTCATGATGCATCATTCCAGTAATATTTTTATCTTATCATTATATGATTCCTTTGGAAAAGGTGTTGCAACAATATTAATGCAAGAAGGACTTCCTTTGTTCTTCACTAGTAAGAAGTTATGTGATTGAAATTTACGAAAGTATACATACAAAAAATAGATAATGGACATACTTCATGCAATTGGGACATGATTCCCATAAATAATAGGGAAGGTTTTCTAGATCGATATAGACCATCATAGTTAAAAATATTTCCTTGAACAACAATTGTCACCATCAGAGAAACATGAATGGGTTACTAAGATGATGGGATATGAATACGAGATTATATATTAGAAGGAGAAAAAAAAATTGGTGGCTGAAACATTTTTAAGAAATTTTAGGAGGAGGGATCCCTATTTGCATTATCCTTACTAGTTCTAGGATGACCATTATCCTTACTAGTTCTAGGTTGGTCGTTATCCTTACTAGTTTTAGGATGGCTCAAGGAAGAACATTAATAATGGATAGAAAATGACATAATAATGCAAATCATACACATTATTCAATATTACTGAAACCATCCTACTAGGTATACACGAATCAATATAAATTGAGGTATAAATATCACATTTTCTAGCACCAAACTCTACCCTAAAATAAATAATCATAGAGGAGTAGCATTCAACACCCACATCATGTCACTTATGATTTCATGAAACCTATGAAATGATTAAGTTATCATTATTTTGAGAATGGATGAAAATATACATTCACCACTCTGTTGTAGCATGTGACACTTAGAATCAACATAAGGGAGAGATAGTGAAGTCACCAGAGCCTTGCAACCATGCTCAGTTCCAACCCATATTTGGAATGATTTCTCTATGCATTTTATAGTGAGGATTCCTAGAGATAGTAATAAATTAATCATCATGGTGATAATTTATTGGATTTCCAAAATATCACTTTTTGGATTATCACACCTTTTTACATCATAGATCATTGCACAAGTATCCATGGATCATATTTTTAAGTTAAATGGATGCCATATTCCATTGTATTCCATAGGGACCCTAGATTCAGAAGAAACCTTTAATTGGAGATATTTAAACTTGAGGGAACATAGTTGAAACTCAACACAACATATCATCCCAAAACATATGGTCAAACAAAAGAAAATAATAAATGCTTGCAAACCTATTGGAGATGTTTTGCTTAAGAGAGGCCATATTGATGAGCACAATGGCTTCCTTTTTCCTAATGGTGGTATATTACCACTTATCATGGAGTTACCAAGATGAAACCATAAGAATTTTTATATGAACAAAAACCATTTTCCATGTTTTCCTATTTAAGGGGAAATTCTAAGGTTCATGCAATGGAAAACACACTTTGTGTTAGGTCACCCTAACCCCCCTAATTTATTAATGTACAAGAGATCATTTTCTGGTTTTACCTTGTGTTTTTTTCCTCTTCTCGAGAATTTTGGGTCTAAATATATTACTAGTGATCTAAGATCCATTCCTATTCCAAAGATGAAGAATTTGTATTCCTATGGTTTGGGACCTTAAAACAGGTCGTCTTGGCATTTTTGCTCCAATTTGTTTTCTTGCGATGTTTTAGGGTATGCAATTTTTCAGGTTATATTGAGGAAATATAGAAGGACGATGTGAAAAATATTTAGGTTCTAGGTTTCTATAAGTTGTAGATAAACTCGATGTAATTATGGGTTTTTTTTAGTCTAAATAGTTTGAATCCTTCAAAAGAATCATCTTGGCATTTTTGCTCCAAAACAATTTTAGTGAAGTTTCAAGATTTGTAATTTTAGGTTACAGTTATGCCATAAGGAAGTAGTGTGTATCAAAATTTAGTCTTATATTTTTTTATAATTTCATAGATACACTCTTTGTAGGTTAGGGGTTTTTAATGTCCCGAAAATATCCTTCAACAAGTGTTCTTAGTAAAAATAATATATCTGAAGTTGGAAAGATCCAAATTATGGCACCAATTGCATTGGAAAGAATGTTCTAGACCATAGTTTATTGTTTTCAAAATTTCTTATTTAGACTTGAAATATTGGATGCATGAAAGTCCATACAAGTTCTCTCTTTCAATAAGGATAAAATCATAAAGTGTTTGGAAAATTACTCTAATTTTTTCTTGGTACACTAGAATTCAATAAATCCTATGGTAATACAAAGTAGACATATAAAGCTACTACATAAAAACATTTAAAATTTGGATTTACAAAAATTTTATAGAAGCTTCAAGACCATCTCGAAATCCATGTTTTATAAGGAGTTTTTCTTATATAAAAATTTGGGCTTCAAACTCTACCTTGAAAAGTAGGTTATTTTCTAGTAATTTTAGAGCTATTTTTGTGTTAGCAAGCTCCTAAAATTTTATTATGTGTTCCAAGATATTTAAACAATAAATAGATGTTTTTCATCACATAAACTCGTGGTTGGGAAAGAATACATGAAATAAAATATGGATATCATGTACTAACCATGTAAATGTGATGGACAACAATGTATTTAAGGTAGTGACTGCTTGAGGAGCACTATGAGAATGTATGTGGGTCCACCATGTATCTATTGGATAGACAACTATATCACCTATTTCATGAAGATTATATTGTTTCATTAATGTCAACAAATTATACATGAAAATTTGAAATATTATTTAAGTTAATTGAAGATAAATCATTGAGATCTTCATCAATAAGAACTTGATTTATAGCAATTTATCCCTTAGTTCAATGGTTGATTTGAAATAGTGCATCATCTCGTATTAATATGGAAGAGCATGATTTGAATTTGTGGAGAAGTATTGGATAATTCTCAAGGTCAAATTGTTTATATTATTATTTAGTTGATGTCCTCTAATATCATCATTTTCCCCATATAGTGTTGATGTATTTGTAACTTCGGAATGTATTCATCCATATATCTTATGTATTGTACCCCAATGTTTATTCCGGGATGTGTCTACAATGTAATTGATTCATGTCATGCCCTGATGTTCTGATCGGAAGTTTCTATAATGTGAACAAGTCATGTCAAGTAATTATGGGTAACCCTCCTATTGGTCAAGGGTTAAAGTCCCCGCAGTTGTAGGGCCCTACGGTTATTAGACTATTCGTGAGAATTCAACCCTAGGTGAGTCATTGTAAGTCAAGGAAATAGTCCCCACTGTTGTGTTAAGGATAACCCTCCTTGTTGGTCAGAGGAGGCAAAGTCCCCACAATTTGTGGGGCACTAGGGTTATTAGACACTCCTAGAGATGTCGGCTCTAGTAATTAATTATTAAGTGAGGATGACATGTTGTAGTGGGTTTCAAGTGAACGAGAGAATATAAATAGAGAGTGAGCCTCTCTATTTATCACACACACACACACTCACTCATTGGGGCGCATGAGTGAGAGAGGAGACACTGGGACCAGAGAGAGAGACTATTGTTGTCGGGAGATCATCTTTATGTTTTCGGGTTTTACTTTTTGTGTTGATTCTATCTCTGAGGAAGTTGTGGGTTTTTCTCCTTTATGGTTTCCTTGAGGAAAATTATTTATGTCTCTTGTATCTTGTGTTTATTTCTGTGCATGTTATTCTCTCAGTTAAAGATCCTAACATCATAATGCTAGCTTGAATGATAAAAATCTAACATGGTATCAGAGCTAACCTAAGAAGAAGACATTGTGCAGCTGCAGAATCTAGGACTTCTTACTTTTTGGGTCTCTCTACACAATAAATCAGCAAAAGTATGCTAGGATGACTCTCCATTGAAGGGCGCATCTTTTTGTCGAAGTGGAATTCAATTTCGAGCATTTTCATTTTTTAGTGTGGGAAATTAGGGCTTTCTACAGAAGAGGAATTTTTTAGTGATCCTGGCATAGGATTTATATCCTCATCAAAATCAAAGTTTAGAGACCTGGATCAATTTTTTTGGTTGGGTGAAACTACGGGAAATTCAAACCCTAGTTTGATCCTGAGTTGGAAAAACCCTAAAATACTAAAATTGATACGTTTTGGTAGATTCAATATATATAGATATTGGAGAAGGCTTAGGAGCTGAAAATGGCCTATGTCAAAGATAAAATCCTGATTTAAACTGTATCCAAAATTCAGCCTCCTATTCACTATATTTGGGGAGATATGATCCCTCCAGGTTAGGGTTCCATCCTCTTCTAGGATTCATCCCTAAACAAGACACCTGGGGAGAATTGATATATCTTGGGATACAAAGGTCCAAATTAAATTTATAAAGATGTTCCAGAAATGGCACGGATTGTATGCTCTATGGTCTGAATTTCAGAACCAGAATATAAAACAGTGACACGTGGCAGTCTTTACATCTTCGCTATTCTGAACGGTCCTGTAACAGGTAACCTTGGGAAAATGATCATAAGTCCCAATTGGTGAAACCAATCATGATGAAACCTATAGCTCTGGAATAGGGACATGTAAGGCTACCTTAGTGAAAATTTTTAGAGACAGAGGAATAGTAATTTTAGAGATACTGTAGAAGAAATTGGAAAACTAGGGCTTCCTGCTCTAGGAGCTTCCCTCCATTGTTTTCAAAGAAGGATTACATTGGAAAGATTTCCTTAAAGAGATATATATTTCTATACAATAAGATATGAAATATTCCAAGTTTTGAAAATTGGGGTTTCTCTAACAAACCCTAGATTAGCCAGTTCCAGAACCAGGATGGACACCTCAAATCGGTAAGATCTAATATTTTTCTATTTTCATTTGAGGTTCTCATTTCAAAGTGATCTATCACATCAGATTTATGATAAGCTTGGTGAATTTGAAAAATTCCAAGCATGAAAGTATATGATCTCCCTGAAGAAAATGAATTAGACACCTACATGAGTAGAGAGGTTCCAGTTCCAGAGGGAGATGAGGCTCAAAGCCTTACATAAGAAGAACTTGGTCAAGGCCAAGAAGATCATTGTTGATTGAATCATGGATCAACTTGAACCACAAGTGACTTCCCTAAAGACACTGAAGATGTTTGATTCCTTGACCAAGCTATTTTAAGGGAAGAACATAAATCAGAATATGAATTTGAGAAAATAGTTGAAGATTGTGAATATCCAGAATGCAGAGACCATAAAGTCATACTTTATTGGGGTCTCTCAAATCAGAGAACAACTTGAAGTGGTAGAAGAAGAAGTGGAGGATGCAGAAGTGGTGATAACCACCTTGAAATGCTTCCCAGGATCATGGGATTCATTCATTCGAAGAATATGTGCTAGAATAAAGTGATTACTTTCAGCAGACTCTGGAAAGAGCACACACAAGCAGAAGCTCAACTAATAATTAGAGAAACAAAGATGGGAGCAACTGAAGATCAATCTCTCACCATCCAAATAAGATCCCTCAAGCGATGAGGAATATGAAGAACTCAACTCTTGAAGAACCTCTTATCCACCTTAGCATTTGGATAAGAAATGATGTTATTATGAATGAAGAAGATGATGAAGCTGAAGGCTCAAGAAGGAGTCTACCCACAAAACAAATAAAGATAAGTACTCAATTGTCATTTCATGATATTGTTTTGTTATGCATTTGTTTATATTCAGTTAATGTATTATGTATGATAGAATGTTTGTATTAATAACAGTATACTGATAATATGCATGTGATGGGTAAGTAGCTCATGGTGCTATAAAACTCTCCATTGCTACTTATCTAGAATGAAACCTCTTTGCTGACATATTGGATTAGTGCACAATATCAATGTTGTCCTGGTAGAGATGGAAGGCATCTAGAAAAGTTTCCGTGAGAGATGGATGAATGTTGTATTGGCTAAAGTAGTTGCATGATCATATATTTATGCATAAGAACTTGCCAGTATGAATATTCCTTATGAAATGTTTCTAACCATACAAATGCATTTGACTTGTAGGAAAGATTGCATACATAATTTCCTACAAGAAAAGAAGAATGAGACTTGTTCCGAAGAACAAGTAACGACAGTTCAAGATGAAAAATAATATGACGAATGCAACGACATCATTGATGCAAATCCTTCCAAGAAGAAAGGGAAGACTAGTTCAAGAAGAATGATGTCTAGAATGCAGTATCGATACATGAAGGAAAGTTCATAGTTCCATCATGCAGTAGATGGAAACATCGTGGGATACAAGGCAAGATTCATAGCACGATGCTTCTCACGAAAAGAAGGCATAAATTACGAAGAGACATTTGCAGCCAGTGGGAGTTGAGACACATGACAGGAAGAATCATGTGTGCAAATGAAAGAAGTCCTTGTATGAGTTCAGAAGACACCCATGGGATAACACATACATAATGAGCTTGATGAAGATCTGAACCTATGCTACAAGGTTGATAGAGGATGACAAGCTCACAGATGGGTGTGAGAAGAAATTTTGAAAAAGTTCAAGATAGAGTATGTTGGTATCCAGTGATCCTAGATGGATACATAGAATATTAGTAGCAAAGGAAGATACTTGTCACTCCAGTATAGAATGTTTTAGTGCATAGAGTACAGAAGACAGAGGGAGTATGATGCTTCAGAGGGAATGACTGCAGAAGATCCTAAGGTTTGACATGGTACGACATGATGGACAGATTACTGATGATAAAGTGGATTCCAACCTTTGCTTCAAGGTTGAAGGCAGAAGACCAGTGATGCTCCTGTTATGTGTTGACACACTATTTTGTAGGCATGGAGGTGTGTACAGGGGAAGTATGTAGTAGAGATCCTGAAGAGGTTTAGGATGATGGACTGCAAGGCCATGACCACACCTATGGCATCGAACATGAAGCTATTGAGTGATGCTTCATTAGAGATGGTTGATGCTATGATGTATTGTAAGATGATTGGGTCATTGATGTACCTGACGAATACGAGACTAGATATTTTATTTGCTATGAACACATTGAGACATGTTCACCTGATGGTTGCAAAGCATGTAGTAAGGTACCTAAGGGGTATAGTTGTGTATGGGCTCAAGTATGAGGAAAATCAAAAGATTAACCTGGAAGGTTATGTATATTCAGATTGGGCAGGAAGTGCACTTCAAGGTGTTGCTTCAGTATGGGATCATGTGTGATCTCTTGGTTTAGCAGGAATAAATCCTATGTGGCACTGAGTATAGCTAAAGTAAAGTATGTCATAGCTTGTTTAGCTAGTTGTAAGGAAATATGGCTGAGGAAGCTACTATCTGATTTATTTAATCTCCATATGGATGTTACTTGTATACATTGTGACAACCAGAGTTGTGAGAAGTTGTAGGAGAACTCGGTGTTCCATGACAAGTCGGAGCATATCAAGATCAAGTATCACTATATCAGGGATATGGTGCAGAGAGGAGCATAGAAGCTCTAGTGTGTTGTGACGGATGAATAGATAGCTGATGTGTTGATGAAGCCATTAGCGAGAGTGAAGTTTGAGTACTTCAGGGAGAAGCTTGGTGTTCTCTAGATTGAGGTTCCTTCTGAGGGGAAGTCATGAGTCCATGATCCATTCTGACATGGTGAGAGGATCGGTTCCATCCATGGTCAGATGTAAGGGCTGAGCCATTCTGTCATGGTGAGAGGATTGGTTCCTTCCATGTCGGATATGAGTGTTGAGCCATTCTGATATGACTATAGGATTGGTTCCTACATGATCATATATAAGGGTTGTTTCCATTCTTGGAATGGAGGTGCCTGGTCAGTTACCAAGAATACTTGGTCTAGGACTGAGGGCCTTTCTGATACGACTGTAAGATGTAGTCTTACATGATCAGATGTGAGCGCATGGCCATTCTGATGTGATTGAGAGATTGGTTCCCACTTGATCATATATAAGTGCTGATGCCATTCTCTGGAAGAATGGAGGCACCTGGTTAGTTACCAGGAAAGCTTAGTCTGGGACTGAGGGCCATTTTGATGTGATTGTAGTATTGGTTCCTACATGATCAGATGTGAGTGCAGAGCCCTTATAACATGTATGTTGGATTGATTCCTCACATGGGAATATGTAAGTACAGAGCCTTTTCAAACATGTATGTTGGATTGGTTCCTCGCATGGTTGAATGTAAGTGCAAATCCTTTTTGACATGTATGTTGTATTGGTTCCTCGCATAGTCAAATGTGAGTGCTGGGTATTTCTGATAGGGTTGTAAGATGTGTTCCCACATGGTAAGATGTTAGTGTTGGGCATGCCTTTCTGATATGATTATAGGATTGGTTCATGATCAGATATAAGTGTTGGGCGAGCCATTCTGACTTAGGGTCAGATATAAGTGCTGAAGAAAACCTACATGGAGGCTAGGCCTACAACCAACATGAAAAAGGGTTGGATCTATAGAAATTCCTGTGACGAGATGAATCATGAGATAGCACTTGTGATGATGATCCAGTAGTGATGATATAGATCCAGTGATGATCCAGATCTAGTGATGATGATCCAGATCGAGTGATGATCCATACCTAATGATGATGATCCATATTGAGTGATGATCCAGATCCAGTTATGATGATCTAGATCCAATGATGATGATCCATATCGAGTGCTGATCCAGATCTAGATGAAGATGAAAAGAACTCAATGATGATCCAGATGATACAGAGAAGAAGACTTGTGCTGATAAATTATGTCGAGAGAATACCTTCCTAGTTAAGAGGGAGTGTTAATGTATTTGTAACTTCAGAATGTATTCACTTGTATATTTTATGTATTGTACCCCAACGTTTATTCCAGGAAGTATATGTAATGTAATTGAGTCATGTCATTCCCCGATGTTCCAATCGGGAAGTTTCTATAATGTGAACAAGTCATGTCAAGTCATTGTGGGTAACCCTCCTATTGGTCAAGGGTTAAAGTCCATGCAGTTTTGGGGCCCTAAGGTTAGTAGACTATCCTAGAAAAGTTGACCCTAGGTGATTCATTGTAAGTCAGGGCAATAGTCCCCATTGTTGTGTTAAGGATAACCCTCCTTGTTGGTCGGAGGAGGAAAAGTATCCACAAGTTGTGGGGAACTAGGGTTATTAGACACTCCTAGAGATGTCGGCTCTAGTAAGTAATTATTAAGTGAGGCCGACGTGTTGGAGTGGGTTTCAAGTGAACGAAAGAATATAAATAGAAAGTGAGCCTATATATTTATCACACACACACTCACTCATTGGGGTGCATGAGTGAGAGAGGAGACACTGGGATCAGAGAGAGAGACTACTGTTGTCGGGATATCATCTTTGTGTTTTCGGTTTTTACTTTTGGTGCTGATTCTATCTCTGAGGAAGTTGCGGGTTTTTCTCCTTTATGGTTTCCCCAAGGAAAATTCTTTGTGTCTCTTGTCTCTTGTGTTTATTTTTGTGCATTTTATTCTCTTAGTTAAAGATCCTAAGATCATAATGCTAGCTTGAATGATAAAATCTAACATATAGCCCTTACATCTTGGTCCATATTTCATTACTATAGTTTTCAATATCAATGTGATATAGGAGGTCGATATAAATTAAGAGACATATCAATACAAAAGATTCATACATATGATTAAACCATCTTGTATTTTTTACTATGGAATTTTTCTCCATCTCTACTCCCATTGTGATCTTGTAGAGGCCTTTATTGTGCAATATAATCACAATCTTAGTCTTCCATTGAAAGAAGTTCAAGGGAGTAATAATTAACTATGGATATTGATCCATCTTGAATATGAGATATAAGATCTATATTCAATCTAAAAGCATATATATTATTCCTTTATATTCCCCATATCTCTAACACTCTATCAAATTTTGGAGAAATGGATATAGAAGCCAAATTAAACAATTTTACAATAGGAAAGAGATAAGAGAAAGAATTCATCGAAACAAGTAAAATTTATTTACAATGAATGCTCAAATAGAGTACATGAATGACTGTTTGATAAATGAGGAAAAGGTATTCATATATAGGTAACCTATCTTAGTCTTAATTACATGTACAAGATTAATGCATACATAACCCAAGTGAGGCTTAACTTAGAGCTCATTTACCCTAAATAGCCAAGTATTCTAGCATGAGGAGTTAACTATTTCATGAGGGAGTTAAATATCTCATGAGGGAGTTAACTAAATTAGTGATTACCAATAATATCCACTAGAGTGTTAAATTCCCTTGAAAAAGGGATCTAAACCATGAAAATAGGATAAATACTTAAAATAACAAGGAATATTGCACATTTCCCAAAAACTAGGAATATGGTTTGAAGTAAATCAAGGGATAAGGAAGGAAGTACACTCCTATTGAGTAAAAATAATAATTACTCTATAATTTAGGAATAGATTTCTATCATACCTTCTTTCATCAAATTTCCCTAAATAGAAACCATAGAATGAAGGAGATGAGATCTACTGAACAATAGGGGAGAGAATACCTTTTACCACTTACTTTGCGTAAATAACAACCATAGAACAAAGGAGATGAGATCTAGTGAACTATAGGGGAGAGAATACATTTAAATCTAGCAAGTCCACTACTTACCCTAGAACAATAAAAGTGGTGCAAAATAAATGTGCATGTACACCAATATGTCTTCCCTATACCCAATTTACAAATTATGATAAAAACGGTGGTATGATGAATGTGGGAGATAATGTGAAAATGTATAAATCCAAATGAGTGCCTACCACCTCAAAACATATATGTTTTCTATTGAAATGGGTGGTTGTGATATAGTTTTATGGGTAGCATGGCTATGGAATTTGGATCCTGTCAACATGGATGGATAGGAACAAACATAGTCTCAAGGGGCTCACTTAAGGTTCTCCTAAAATAAGCACCTCACATTGTATGGAAAAGTTATTGAAAAATTCCAATATCATACAAGTCATCGACACACCCCCCCAAAAATGTTACCACAAGTTGTAGATGGTCATATCTAAACATCAATAGGTTTTGAAAACAACCACTAGTAAAAAATGAGGAATTAGCTACTAGGTGACTAAAAATTCTAGTCACCACAGGTTTTTCAAGTGATTTACTACTAAATATGAGCAATTTTGATAGACCCAACTATAAATGACTAATTTAGTCACCGGTTAACAAATATGACTAAATAATAAGTGACGAAGTTAAAAATGACTAACATAAATGACTAATTTAGTCACGACATAAAAAATGACTACCTTGAATAATATGAATTAGTCATTTATGTTAGTCATTTTTAATTGTGTCATGGAAAATTTCAATTGTGACAATGAAATGTTACAATTTAGTAAATTTTGTAAATTATGTACCTTCTATCTCTGAATATGTATAGGTTAACAATTCTGAATCCAAAATGGAATTTGTGGGGTTAGAAATATCTAGTGTTTTTCCCAGGTGGTCGGGATAGTGTTAGGGTGTTGTGGATTATTGCAAACGATGTGATTTAGATGTTCATATTGTTTTCCAGATATAATATTGGGATCACAGATCCCAGATGATATATATGCTAGAAAACCTTTTTTCTGTAATGGTGCCATGCACCTCGATCTTCAGAGATCCAACAAATCAATTGCATAGAATTTCTCTTGACCATCTAGCATGTGACATCTCGGCAATGGAAAAATTGCAATTTTTGACAAGAGAGTCTAAATATATA